>PYUH01000395.1:350508-393967 GCA_016808085.1 Suaeda aralocaspica | reverse complement strand
GTGAGGGGAAATTACTTCGTATAAGAAAGAAGAATAATTTTAAGGGTTTGTTGTGGCTTTTAGGTCTTTTGGGTTAGTACTTAGCAAAGCCCAAAAAGATAACAAGAGGCATCTTTTATGTCAAAAAATCTCTCCTCTCTTTTACTCTGATATTTTTATCTATTTGTTTCTCTTAAAAAAATCAAAATTTAACCACAAAAGTTAAAAAATAAATAAACACAAGTACTTCTTAAAGGGAGCCTGGCCTCCGTGGGTTCGCCGGCGTGGTGGATCGTCATTGGATCCACGAAGAGAGGTGATATAACACGGGATGGGCATGAAGCTTATCGTCATCCCCGAAATGTCTCCAAAATTCCCAGCCGTCCCCATCGTGTCCCTGTCCCGGGGGGGGGGGTGAGTGGGAAATTACTTCGTATAAAAGAAAGAAGATAATTTTAAGGGTTTGTTGTGGCTTTTAGGTCTTTTGGGTTAGTACTTAGCAAAGCCCAAAAAGATAAACAAGAGGCATCTTTTATGTCAAAAAATCTCTCCTCTCTTTTACTCTGATATTTTTATCTATTTGTTTCTCTTAAAAAAATCAAAATTTAACCACAAAAAGTTAAAAAATAAATAAAACACAAGTACTTCGTAAAAGGGAGCCTGGCCTCCGGTGGTTCGCCGGCGTGGTGGATCGTCATTGGATCCACGAAGAGAGGTGATATAAACACGGGGATGGGCATGAAGCTTATCGTCATCCCCGAAATGTCTCCAAAATTCCCAGCCGTCCCCATCGTGTCCCTGTCCCCGTGCAGTACTCGGCATGGGAGACAAATGATGCTTATCACTGCCATCGCTAAAACCGTAAATCTCCAACAATGTGGTGTATATCGAAGGATGGTCGAATAAGATGTGGAAAATGTATTTTCTGTACATAGGTTGCTTGTAGAAAAGAAGATGATAATGATGGAAACATCCATTTAGATACTACCTCCATATCGCATTAGTTGCAACAAAAATTGCAACACGAACCCCTAGGCAAAAAATGAAAAAGGGTAATTAGTAAGTGTAAGGGTATGATTATTTTATTTTTATTTTTTGGAAGGAAAAGAAAGCGGGGTCATAAAATAATAAAGTATATATATATAATTCATTGCAAACAAAAAAGTTGACTATATATGCCAAAGAAATTATTGTTGCAATTATTTTGTTACTACGCAAAATGGTAAAAGTTGGCTAAATATGGCAAAGAAATATTTGTTGCAATTATTGTGTTACCACGCTAAATGGCAAAAGTTGCAACTAATGTGATACGGATGTAGTAATTATATGGCTTCTTTAATGGCCAAGGGTGCTCTTACTTATTGTACAATTTGATTTTTTAGTGTGTATAATGCTTTTTTTCTGCTTGTGTCGAATTCCGGATCACCATCATAACCCTTATATCGTTGTTCGTTGTAGTTTATTTGCACTAGTCACGGATCGGTTATCCCATTTGAAATTTTGGAATATTAATATTGGTATTTGTATCCAAAATTTTTGGATACCCGTATTTGATATTCGATAATTTTCAGATCGGATACTCCAGATCTCCAATAACCAATTTAGCTTTCACAAAAAAAAAACACTAACAGTTGCAACATAAGAATACAACAAGTTGATACATGTACCAAGTTAAAAAAAAAACAAGTATGTTAGAGCTTGTCCATTAGCAATTAAGCACAATAACTTTATTTCTATAGAAGTACTCCGTAAGATTATTGAGTTTACTAGCTTAGTACTACTTAAAAGTCCGAACATTTTAGGAGTGACCTCTATTTTGGTTGGATTCAGTGCAATATCTTATATAAAAAAAATCGAATATACGATTCGATATTTGAAATATCAGATATTCCGATATCCGAAACGGCCAAAAGTGGTATTTGAATAGGTATTTGATATCCTCATTTTCGAATCGGATATCCTAATAATCGGATCAAATACATCAGTTTTTTGGATTTTCAGATAAAGCTCTAGTGTATGCTGGATTAATGATGAGGGGTGAAGGTTAGAGAGATGTGGGGTGGTTGGGTTTTGATTCTGGTTTGGATGGTGACAGAGATTCAACAGTTGTGTGGTGTTTGGGTTGGGATAGATCATGGGGGAAACCTTGGAACAATGAATTAGCTTACACTGGATTTTGAAGATGGACAAGAGAGAGATTGTGTGTGGGAGGGTGGGGCTAGATCATGAGTGAAATGGCTTGTTAAGTGTATTATGTGAAGATAAAGTATTGATTATATACTGTAATGGAGGGAAGGTCACCCGTGGTTGGAATTATTGCTGTGAAACTTGAACGTTTTCACAATTTTTTTTGACTGACTTCACTTTCTATTCCTGCTTTAGCATTTTCCTTTTGTTTTCAATACTATCTGCTGTTCCTATGCTATTTTGCTACGAGGGCATGATTTTTCTCATTTTCTATATTTATTGTGTTTTGGTAAAAGATTGTAGTGCAAGTTAAAGATGTTTCCTCAATTTTATTTTCCCTTTGCATCCCCTACTTATCTTCATTGTTTTAGAAACAGTTGAACAGAAGATATTTTTGGCATTTTAGATGTCCATTACCTGATAGTGTATTTGCCAAAAATTCAGAGTCATCATTATGTGAGATACAACGTATCATACATTTATTCTACCTTTTTTTATTTGCAACAGAGATTGACACGAAACTCTTGGGCAATTTTTTTTGGGTGAGAGTAAAAGAAAATTAGATAAGCATATGATTAGGTTTGATATGAGAGACAGAAATAGAAATAATTTTTTTGGCTGATGTTGCAACTAAAAAGAATAAGTAACTGAGCTAGCATTTAAGTAAGTTTAAGTTTGACTTTTGAGCTTTGTAAATCTCAACTTAAATCAGAAATTTAGGATTAGGGTAATATTGTCCATATGGTAAATAATTATTGTTTACTTATCATTTATATTCTGTTGCTTTCTGCAGTGTTATGGCCACTCTACATCTACCAGCAAAAGCATCCACAAAACTTCATATTCCTTGGGCTGTTTACCATTTGCTTGAGTCTCACTGTTGGAGTAGCATGTGCGAACACCGAGGGTATGTGTGCCAAACTGCTAGTCCCTTTCTTCAGTTACTTTTTTGTGTGATTTAGTGTTTTGACCTTGGCCTATGGATTTATGCAGGAAGAATTGTGATTCAGGCTTTGGTCTTAACAGCAGCTGTTGTTTGTTCCCTCACTGGTTACACCTTCTGGGCTGCCAAAAGGGGCAAGGACTTTAGCTTCCTTGGACCTGTATTGTTTGCAAGTCTTGTTGGCATCATTTTTACTGGACTTCTCCAGGTAAGATCATCTGCTTGTTCGTGTCTTCCTTTTTCCTTTCCTTTGGACTGTGTTTATTATGCATGAATGGAATTAGCCTATGTTTGTGTTGAAAAAGACATGTTTTAAGTTGCAAGACACCATGTTTGGTAATGTGCTAACGCAACCGTCTTTTGCCAACCGTCTTTTGCCCATCTGTTGCAGGTATTCTTCCCATTCGGGTCTACATCTGTTGCAATCATGGGAGGATTCAGTGCCATAGTCTTCTCAGGCTACATCGTTTATGACACAGATAACTTGATTAAACGGTTCACTTATGATGAGTACATTTGGGCATCAGTTACTCTCTACCTGGACATCCTGAACCTCTTCCTTACCATCTTGCGTCTGTTGAGGGAGGGGAACAATTAGATCGATCTTTTTTCATGAAGGCGTTTATGCAATGCTGTTTTGTTTAACCACAAAATGGTCTGGATGCGTTTGTGAATACAAATCTTGTGCTATACTTTGTGTAAGAAATACAAAGAGTTTGATTGCTGTTTAATACAGTTTATAAAGTACTAAAAAAAAGATGTTTGACAAGTGTATTTGTTCAATATTGTATGATGATGAGTAGAATAATTTTACTATGATACGGTTTTTGTTATACACATACAATTTGGAAGTTTACTTGTCAAATACCCAAGGTGCAAGTAGCATATATTTTATTTACGAATTTGAATTAATGAGATTCTCGTTGTCCCTGTCTATAATCCATGGAATCACAGTCAAAGCAACGGGCTTTAACGAATCAACAGGTGAAGAAGATGGCCTTGTTGAACTTAATTCTAGTCTGACTTTGTGAAATCACTTGAGAGGTGTAGGTGTAGGTGTAGGTGTAGGTTTAGGTGTAGGTGTAAAATAAGTGGGAGCTTCGGTGCAAGTGAAGTTACTTTTGACATTATTTTTTGACTCTGTGAACTACATGCGAGTGGCGGGGCACTTCCGTGTACCGTTCATAATGACATTTCTTTCTGTTCCTTCAATGCCAACCATTGTGAAGCAGAATTCACCCAAGTCTTGGATTGTTCATCCACTAAACACTAGCTGGGTTTAGATTATTGTAAGACAGGTAAGTTTAACTATATTATATTAATGACAATGTTGCAATGGTAATTCAACCTAGTACGAAGGTTCACGCAACTGTTTATTGCGTAGCTACCAAAAGCAACGCATGCGCCTGTCGCTTGTCGCTTAATTGTCATCCTACATGTCGTTGGCTTAGCCATCATATTAGATGCGCCATGAGGGACCCTCCTTGAACTATAGTTCCTACCGTGTTGCAAGTTGAATCATTTGTGGATAACTTAAATATGCACAGGGTATTATATAATTGGTAGAGTGGACTTGCTGCCATGATTCATGGAGATTTAACCCTACGTCCCTTCGATTCGACCCTCCCCTTTAAAACCCCGACCTTCCTTCTCCCTTAAACTAGTATATAGTGCAAAAAGAGGTTGCCCTAGTATTTGGCTAACTGGCTAACTATGGTGCATCAGTGCATGCACAAAGTCTTGAACCACGCTTGAGACATGTCTATGTCGCTTCGATTTGTCCCTCCCCTCTTCAAACCCCTAACACCCCCCCCCCCTCTCACTAAAAAGTTACTACCTATTGAGGATGGTCAAGTCACTTGATTTCTTACTTAGGCATGGTTCAAGGATGAACCATCTTGTGATCAAGGATGTGCATGGCCTCCAAAGGTGTCGCCTCCAGGGCTCCGTCTTATTTTCACCCTTTTTGTTTATCATCACTCTTTCGAAAAGTTTAAGAAGAAAGGAAAAACTGCTTTTTTGCTCTCCCGAGACGTTATAATTGCCTTTTCAACCATGAGTAGTTGGCACGATTCCTATTTTGGCCATGCAGACACTTTGAAAGTGACAACTATTTTCATTTCCAGGAACCCAAAATAGCAATAAATTGTGAATTATAGCCTTTGTTTCTGGCTACGAGAGGTGTTATCTCGCACTCCAACTTGTTGTCTTCCAGCTTTTTGACCACGACTATGGATTGTAATATGACTCCCCACGATTAGTTTCATCCTCTAAAGACTTGTAATCATCTCTATTTTGAAATTTTTTGGAAAAAGGGAAAACATATTATTTCGCTCTCTTGGGACATTCTTATGGTTGTTTGAACCCTTCTTCTGGAAATGCTAAAATAGGGATGATTACAAGTTATTTGTGGTCTTTACAGGTCGTGGAGATTCCTGTGGTAGTTTATTGCACGCAAAAATAAAATGGTCTAAAATAAGGAGACCTCAAACGAAGACTATGATTCACTATTTTGGAAATTATAGGGTCTCTAAAAAAATTTACCAATTTTTTTACAGAGTGATCGTATGATCAAGATATAAACCCAGACGCGATTCCAAGTGAAAATGCCATAAAAGGGACGATATCAAGTTTTTAGGGGAACCTAGAAAAGGCTATTTTTCCCTTCTTTCGGAAAACCCATAAAAGGGTTGGAAACAGATTTTTGAGGCCAAACCAATCATGGAAAGTCCTAAGGTGGTCCATAACACATGATAAAAAATAGGGCGAAAATAAAACGAAGTTTGTGAAGCCCTTTGGAAGGCCTTAAAAGTACGCTATTATGCATTGGTTTTCAAGAATACGGAGTCCGAGAAAGACGTTGCAAAAATTATACATGGTGTACGTACAGTCAAGATATGAACCCGAATTAGGCGATTCAGTATGAAAAGGTCATAAGAGGGATAATATCAAGTTTTTAGAGGGTCCCAAAAAAATATATTTTTTCCCTTCTTCCAGAATAGCCATAAGAGGGATGGAAACAAGTTTTAGAGACCGAAAGCAATCATGGGGAGTCCTGTGGTGATCCATAGCACGCGATGAAAATATAGGGTGAAAATAAGACAAAGCTTGGGAAGGCCCATTCTGGAAGCTTTAAACGAGGCTATTATTTACTGTTTTTGGAGGTTCTTCAGTCTCGGAAAAAAAGTTGCAAAGATTTTACAGGGTACCCGTATAATCAAGATATGAACCTAGACTACGCGATTCAGGGTGAAAAGAAAACAAGGATGATACCAAGTTTTTAAGGGTCCCATCAAAAAAGTTACAAAAAATTACAAAAAATTTCACATGGTGCGCCATTATGGTCACAATATGAACCCAGGGTGAAAAGGCCACAAGAGAGACGATATTAAGTCTTTACAGGATCCCACAAAACCCTATTTTTCCCTTCTTCCGGCTTAGCCATAAGAAGGAAGGAAATAAGTCTTTTTGAGGCAAAAATCGATCATGAGGAGTCCTATGAGGGTCCATAGCATGCGTTAAATATAACAAGGAAAAAATAAAGACTGAGTCGGGATGGCCCCAATGGAGGCCTTAAATGAAGGCTATTATTCACAGTTTTTGGAGGTTCTGGGTTCCCAGAAAAAAATTTGGAAATATTTTTACAGGGTGCCCGTATGGTCAAGTTGTGATCCCAGACTAAGCGATATCAGGTGAAAAGGCCATAAGAGAGACAATATAAACATTTGAGAGGATCCCACGAAAGGCGGTTTTCCCCTTCTTTAAGAATAGCCAAAGAGGGATGGAAAAACGTTTTTTGATGCCGAAACCGATCATTTTGACTAATGTGGTGGTCTATAGCATGTGGTAAATAAAATAGGGCGAAAATAAGTTAAAGTCTCATATAAAGGCCTCAAACGAAGACTATTATTCATAATTTTTGGAGGTTATGGGGACCTAGAGAAAAAGTAGGAAATTTTTTTTTACAGTGTGCCAGTGTGGTCACGATATGAACCCAAGTTAGGTGATACACAAGGTTTAAAGGGGCATAAGAGACATGATATTAAGTTTTAGGAGGATCTTAGAAGACATTTTTTTCCTTTTTTGAAATAGCCATAAAAGGGATAGAAAAACTTTTTTTGAGGATGAAACCCATCATGGGGAGTCCTTTAGTGGTCCATCACACGCGCTAAAAAAAACAAGGCGAAAAATAAGACGAAGTCTAGGAAGGCCCCTAATGAGACCTGAAACGAAGACTATTATTAAGTATTTTTGGAGGCTCTAAGGTCCTAGAAAAGAGTTGCAAAAATTTTACAAGGTGCCCGTATGGTTAAGATATGAACCCAGACTATGCGATAAAGGGTAAAAAGGCCGCAAGAGAGATGATATCAATTTTTTAAAGGATCTCACAAAAGGTTGTTTTTTCCTTCTTACGGAATTGCCATAAAAGGTGTGGAAACAAATTTTTTGACATTAAACCCGATAATAGGGAGTCCTAAGGTGGTCCATATCATGAGGTAAAAAAGAAGGCGAAAATAAGACGGAGTCCGGAAAGACCCCTACGGAGGCCTCAAACGAAAGCTTTTTTTCTGTATTTATAGGGACTCTGAGGTCCCAGAAAGATATGGGCCCAACTAGGCGATTTAGCTTGAAAAAGCCATAAGAGAGGCAATATCAAGTTTTTAGAGGATCCAACATAAGGTTGTTTTTTCCTTCTTCCGGAATAGCAATCATAGAGATGAAAACAAGTTCTTTGAAACCAATCATGGGGAGTATTGTGGTGGTCTATAGCGCGCGGTAAAAAATTGGGCCAAAGTAAGACGTATTCCAAAAAAAAGGCCCAAGAGGCCTCAAACGAAGCCTATTATTCACTATTTTTTTAGGTTTTGGGGTCCTGGAAAAAAGTTGCAAAACGTTTTACGGGGTGCCCTTATGGTCAACATATGAACCCAGACTAGGTGATACACGGAGAAAAAACCATCAGAGAAACGATACCAAATTTTAAAAGGAGCCCATAGACGGTTGTTTTTCCCATCTTTCGGAATAGCCGTAAGAGAGATGGAAACAAGTTTTTTGAGGTCGAAATCGATGATGGGAAGTCCTGTGGCGATCCATAGAACACGTTAGAAAAATAGGGCGAAAATAAGATGGAGTCTGCGAAGGCCTTAAACGAAAGCTATTATTCACAATTTTTGGAGGTTTAGGGGTCTCATAAAAATGTTGCAAAAGTTTTTATAAGGTGCCCTTATGGTCAAGATATAAACCCAGACTAGGCGATACAAGGTGAAAAGGCTATAAGGGATATGATATTAAGTTTTTAGAGGACCTTACAAAAGGTTGTTTTCCCTTCCTCTGGAATAACCATAAGAGGGATGGAAACAAGTTTTTTAAGGCTGAAACCAATCATGGGGAGTTATGTGGTAGTCCATAGTATGCGGTAAAAAAAACTGAGCGGAAATAAGATGGATTCCTGAAAGGCCCCTTCGAAGTGCTCAAACAAAGGTTATTATACAGTGTTTTTGGAGGATCGGGGTCCCGAAAAAAAGATACAATATTTTTTACAGGGTTCTCGCATGGTCAAGTAATGAAGTCGGCCTAGGCGATACATGGTGAAAACGCCAAGAGATATGATATAAAGTTTTTAGATGATCCCACAAAAAGAGTTGTTTATCCCTTCTTCCGTTATAGCGATAAGCGGGATGGAAATAAGTTTTTTGAGGCCAAAACCGATGAGGAGTCCTATGGTGGTCCATAGCTCGCGATAAAAAAAAATAGGGTGAAAATAAGATGGAGTCCGGTAAGGCCCCTACGGAGGCCTCGAACGAAGATTATTATTCACTATTTTTTTAGGCTTTGAGATCCCAGAAAAAAAAGTTGCAAATTTTCTTACATGGTGTCCGTATGGTCTAGTTATGAACCTAGGCTAGGCAATACAAGGTGAAATGGCATAGAAGAGATAGTATAAAGTTTTTAGAGAATCCCACAACATGTTGTTTTTTCCTTCTTCCGGAATAGCCATAAGAGGGATGAAAACAAGTTTTTTGAGGCCGAATCGATCATGGGAGTCCTGTGGTGGTTCATAGAACGCGGTAAAAGAAAAGGGTAAAAATAAGATGGAATCTGGGAAGGCAATTTACTCATTCATTCAATCGATCGATCAATACAATTCGAGTTTTGTTCTATTCTTTTGAGTTCTTATTAATTTAATTTTAGTTATTTTATTAGTTTATGTTTTTAGTTTTAGTTTTAGTATTGTTAGAATTTTTATGCCTTAATTTTTATGTTGTTTAGTTTTGTTAATTTACTCTTGTTTTTAGTATTAGTTTTTAATATTGATTTATGCGATTTTTAGTATGTGTGAGTAGTTTAATTTCTAGGATTAGGGGATCCATAAACCATCCCAACGAACTTGTTTGGTAGCCGATCAATATAATTTATGTCGTTTCTGAATTCCTGTTATCAATTTATGTTGCTTGCAATTAAATATTGGCCATGTTTAATTGTTAGTCTTATAATTGTCGAAATTGATCGCGATAGGTACGATTACCATAATTAAATCATAGGGATAATAAGCAAAACAAGTCTAAGCGATCAAGAGTCGTTACAGGAGTTTTGAAGGAGTCTAAATTCGAGATAATCAGTGTGCCTTAATTCATAGCATCGTTTATTTGTTAATCGGTTGTTAATCAGTTTGATGCCGGTTTACTGTGAACCAATGCCTTAGGCTTAGTTTAATTGATTTATTTGTATCAAAGACCCCTTATAACAGAATCACTTTTTAGAATTTGTAGAAATTCGGTGTCTCCGTGTGGATTTGTTCTCTACTTCCCCGTCTACATTATTTAGAGTAGTAGGTTATTTTTGATAGGTACACGACTAGCCCTTACAAAAAAAGGTGCCCGTATGGTCAAGATATAAATCCATACAAGGCAATTCAGAGTGAAATGGTCATAAGAGGGATGCTATCAAGTTTTAGAGGATCCCGGAAATGGTTGCTTCACTCCTTCTGCAAAGGCTATAAGAGGGATGAAAACATATTTCAGTAAGGCTAAAACTGATCGTGGGGAGTCATGTGGTGGTCCATAGCACACAGTAAGAAAAATAGGCGAAAATAAGATGGAGCCCGGGCTGGCCCCTCTGTACGCCTCTAATGAAAGTTATTATTCACTATTTTTTAGGTTCCAAGATCCCACAAAAATGTTGCCAAAAATTTTACATAGTGCTTGTATGGTAAAGGTATGAACTTAGACGAGACGATTCGCGGTGAAAAGGCTATAAGAGGGATGATATCAAGTTTTTAGATAGTCTGAGAAAAAATTGTTTTTCCTTTATTCTGGAAAGGCCATAAGAGGGGTGGATAAAAATTTCTTGAGGCCGAAACCATCATGGGAGTCCTGTGGCATTCCATAGCACGTGGTAAAAAAAAAAGGCAAAAATAGACGGAGCGTGGGAAGGTCACTCCGGAGGCTAGGTTTTGTTTTCAGCCTCTAGTGGGACCATCCCGGGCTCCGTGTTGTATTCTCCCTATGTCTTTACTACATGTTGTGGGGCATTAGAGGAGTCCCCAAGATCGGTTTCGGCCTCTAGAGAGTTATTATCATCCCGCTTTCGGATACATTTTAGAAAAATGAAAAAAAAAAAAAAAGATTTTTCGCTCATGTGGGACATTTTTATGAACTTTCCAACCCTAGTTAGCTTATCAGAGTTCCTATTTTGATGATGTAGACACCTTGTACATTTTTTTGCAACTTTTTTTAGTGACCCCGAAACCCATTGTGAATTATAGCATTTGTTTCATGCCTACAAAGGGGTCGTCCCGGGTCTTGTTTTCGCCCTACTTTTATTCCACGTGCTCTAGGTCACCACAGGATTCCCTACGAACGATTTTGGCTTCTAAAAACTTGTTGTCTTACCTTTTTCAAAGACAAAAGAAGAGAAAAACGACCTTTTCACTCTCCCGAAATGTTCTTACAGTCTTTTCAGCTTTTCAGAGTCCTTATTTTTACCATGTGGACACCCTCTATAATTTTGAAAACTTTTTATATTGGTAGAGATTTTGTGAAAATAGTGCAACAATAAAATTATGGAGCTTTTATATACACTATTAACATTATTATAATTTTTTCTTAAGTTATTCTTTGTTTGATAAAATATTGTGCACGTCTTTTCTTCATTAAAAAAAAGTCATAAATAAATAACATGAATCAATCCTAAAAAGTCAAAACTACCTTCGCTAAAATAGATCTTTAACCAATCAAAGTATCCTTCGCTCTCGTGTCTCGACTCCAAGTCACTCTCCCAACTACACCTCTCCTTCTCTTTTGTACGTGCGAACTACACCAAACACCAAAACAAACACCAAAACTCAAATGCAATTCAAACCCCAAAACCTTCTCTTTCTCCTAAAACCCCACTTCACCACCACCTCCAACCTCCAACAATGGCGGACAATAACCAAAGTCCGCCTAAAATGGGTGAAAAACAAATTCATCGACCACTTAATCGACAAACAAACCGATCTCAAAGCCGCAATGCTTCTCAAAGACGCCATTAAAAGATCTCCAACAACCTTCATTACAGCTAAAACAATCACTGATTGGCAGAAACCTTTAGGTTTAACTTTCCCTGTTCTTCGATTTCTGCGAAGGTATCCTACTATTTTCCATGAATTCCCTCATTCTCGTTACCCTAATTTACCTTGTTTTAGTTTAACTGAATTAGCTGTAGCATTAGATGAACAAGAAAAAATTGTTTACCAAAACGATGAATTATGTATTGTAGAAAAAATATGTAAATTGTTGATGATGATGCACTCTAAATGTATGCCAATGTCAGCATTATACCAATTAAGGTGGGATTTAGGATTACCTGATGATTTCGAGAAGACGGTTGTTTCGAAGTATAATGATGTGTTTAGGGTTTTGGATAATGGTGGCGGATTGCGGAAACTGAGTCTTGTTGAATGGAAAGATGAGTATGCTGTTTCTGTGTTGGAGAAGAGGAGGGAGGAAAAGAGGGATTTAGGTGATGATTATTTAGGGTTTAAGCAGGGTTTAACCGCGTTGAGTTTTCCTATGAATTTTCCCAAAGGGTATGGGTATCAGAAGAAGGTTAGGGCTTGGATGGAGGAGTTTCAGAAGTTGCCATATGTTTCGCCGTATGAAGATTCTAGGAGGATTGATCCGGATAGCGAGCTGATGGAGAAGCGGAATGTTGGGTTGTTACATGAGATTTTGAGTTTAATGATACATAAGAAGACTAAGAGGAATTATTTGAGGAGTTTGAGAGAGGAGTTGAATCTTCCACATAGGTTTACGAGGATTTTTACTAGGTATCCGGGGATANAAAAAAAAAAAAAAGATTTTTCGCTCATGTGGGACATTTTTATGAACTTTCCAACCCTAGTTAGCTTATCAGAGTTCCTATTTTGATGATGTAGACACCTTGTACATTTTTTTGCAACTTTTTTTAGTGACCCCGAAACCCATTGTGAATTATAGCATTTGTTTCATGCCTACAAAGGGGTCGTCCCGGGTCTTGTTTTCGCCCTACTTTTATTCCACGTGCTCTAGGTCACCACAGGATTCCCTACGAACGATTTTGGCTTCTAAAAACTTGTTGTCTTACCTTTTTCAAAGACAAAAGAAGAGAAAAACGACCTTTTCACTCTCCCGAAATGTTCTTACAGTCTTTTCAGCTTTTCAGAGTCCTTATTTTTACCATGTGGACACCCTCTATAATTTTGAAAACTTTTTATATTGGTAGAGATTTTGTGAAAATAGTGCAACAATAAAATTATGGAGCTTTTATATACACTATTAACATTATTATAATTTTTTCTTAAGTTATTCTTTGTTTGATAAAATATTGTGCACGTCTTTTCTTCATTAAAAAAAAGTCATAAATAAATAACATGAATCAATCCTAAAAAGTCAAAACTACCTTCGCTAAAATAGATCTTTAACCAATCAAAGTATCCTTCGCTCTCGTGTCTCGACTCCAAGTCACTCTCCCAACTACACCTCTCCTTCTCTTTTGTACGTGCGAACTACACCAAACACCAAAACAAACACCAAAACTCAAATGCAATTCAAACCCCAAAACCTTCTCTTTCTCCTAAAACCCCACTTCACCACCACCTCCAACCTCCAACAATGGCGGACAATAACCAAAGTCCGCCTAAAATGGGTGAAAAACAAATTCATCGACCACTTAATCGACAAACAAACCGATCTCAAAGCCGCAATGCTTCTCAAAGACGCCATTAAAAGATCTCCAACAACCTTCATTACAGCTAAAACAATCACTGATTGGCAGAAACCTTTAGGTTTAACTTTCCCTGTTCTTCGATTTCTGCGAAGGTATCCTACTATTTTCCATGAATTCCCTCATTCTCGTTACCCTAATTTACCTTGTTTTAGTTTAACTGAATTAGCTGTAGCATTAGATGAACAAGAAAAAATTGTTTACCAAAACGATGAATTATGTATTGTAGAAAAAATATGTAAATTGTTGATGATGATGCACTCTAAATGTATGCCAATGTCAGCATTATACCAATTAAGGTGGGATTTAGGATTACCTGATGATTTCGAGAAGACGGTTGTTTCGAAGTATAATGATGTGTTTAGGGTTTTGGATAATGGTGGCGGATTGCGGAAACTGAGTCTTGTTGAATGGAAAGATGAGTATGCTGTTTCTGTGTTGGAGAAGAGGAGGGAGGAAAAGAGGGATTTAGGTGATGATTATTTAGGGTTTAAGCAGGGTTTAACCGCGTTGAGTTTTCCTATGAATTTTCCCAAAGGGTATGGGTATCAGAAGAAGGTTAGGGCTTGGATGGAGGAGTTTCAGAAGTTGCCATATGTTTCGCCGTATGAAGATTCTAGGAGGATTGATCCGGATAGCGAGCTGATGGAGAAGCGGAATGTTGGGTTGTTACATGAGATTTTGAGTTTAATGATACATAAGAAGACTAAGAGGAATTATTTGAGGAGTTTGAGAGAGGAGTTGAATCTTCCACATAGGTTTACGAGGATTTTTACTAGGTATCCGGGGATATTTTATTTGTCGTTGAAGTGTAAGACGACTACTGTTACGTTGAAGGAAGGGTATCAGAGGGGGAAGCTGGTTGATCCTCATCCGCTGGTGCGGGTTAGGGATAAGTTTTATCATGTGATGAGGACAGGGCTTCTTTATCGTGGTAAAGGGTTGAAAGTTTTGACACTTGAGGATTGCTTGGTTGATGATGGTGAAGGCAAGGACAATGAGGAGGAATGGAGTGAGTCAGAAGAGGAATGCTGGGAGGGAGGGGATTCGGATTTAGATGATGAAACTGATGACTAGTTTTTTGAGCCTCACACGAATGCTGAGAATCAAGGTCGACACAGTTGTACCACTATTCAAGTTTAGAGTGCCTGATTTGTTATGCATTGAAGGAATGTGGAGGCATTCCTCACAAATTTATCCGTAATCTTCACAAGTTGGAACTTGCTTGTATTGCATTGTAGGGCATACGAATGATGTTCCTCTACTAGGTAAGTTGGAGGATATGAGCTCTAGGGATTCGAACCTTTTGTCTTAGTTTATGCTTATTTTCATGTAAAGAGGTTTTGTTTCGTGTATCAACAACTCACGTCTCTTAAGAATAAATCAAGCACCCTTGTCTGTACATTACTCAACATTAAATATATCATGGATATATTGGAATAGGTTATTTGTAACCATGTATTACAGGGTGAAAACTGCCAGCAGCCAATCCTCTACCCACTTGATGCAGAGGTATTCGGAAGCTTAGGGGCATCCATTTCCTAGAGCATACTTGTTTTGGTTGAGAGCACAATAAGCATAATTGTACGCTGTTATCAACTTGTATGTTCATTTTTACTGCCACATTCGTGTGCAACTATCATTTCCAGCCTTGCCATCGCTTGTGTTTTGAGTACCTTCTGTTAACATAGAAAATTGCACACGCTACATATGCATAGTCGAGTGTGCTCTGTTTTTTATTTTTACAATGCAAATGTCTCTTGATACAGAGAGATGAGCTCAGGCTCCCATAGTCAAGGGTGTTTCAAATAAAAACTTTTGGTGCTTTACTGTTCTTTTAAAGGATTAAGTTAAGCATATCCATTTTGTATGAAATATACGCATTCTTAAATACGGAGTAGCTCAATAAAAATAAAATTCCTAATATATTGTGCAAGGATGAAAGAAGTTAATCATTATGAAAAGATTAGTCACTAACTACTCTCTATACTAAAGTTTGTTTGCAACTAATGACAAAAAGTTGGCAATGACATCAAATGCTAATTTCAAAGAAATCTCTCCCAAATCTCAATTTCAAAGAGAAAGTTCTCGATAATCTAATTGTCAATTAATCTTTGATTATTTTTTGACGTAATCACTAATCAGATATCCATCAATTCAGCGTATTGCGAGCTAGTGTCTAATAAATGTGGAAACAGAATAAATGCAATCCTCAACTTGCCCAAATTTATTTAAACAAAATTTTATTTACATACAACATTACTTCAAACCTTGGGGTAGACACTTTTGCCTCTCACATGACTCTTTCATATCCTCCATCTATATCTATATTTACATCAATTACTCTGAATCTTCACAGTTAATCTCACTTGTCACTTAACCCTCACAATAACAGAATTCATGGGGAGTGAACAAGCCAGGTTTATACAACCCTGAAGTCACTACGCATCAAAACGTCAGCATTTATTCCCTGCTTGAATTTATACAATAGTGGAATAATAATTTTCCATACTGGAACTAAATAAGAAATAGAAAAAAGAGGTGACGAAGCTGAAGCAAATAATGCCCAATTGAGAACGGCAAAAAAGCAGTACTTTCCTTATATTTTCACCTCCCATATACCCAACCCCATCAGACAGCCCCAGCAAAGACATTACAAGAAATGAAAAAAAAAAAAAAAGACCTAAGCTTGATGGCATAAACCAGCAATAGCCTAAGATGTTAGTGTATAACAATCCCTAATGAATATCACACATCTAACTCTCTGACAGACTAAAATATTGGGTTGCATAACCCACTTTGCTTGACGCCCCAAGCCTATAAAATTTCAATTAACTCCAGCACTTTTGGGCGGACACAATAACAAATTACCACAAAATCATGCGTATATACCAGGAGGTGAGAATTTTTCACTGATACAACTAAAAGAGAGAAGCTAATCCCAGGCACTAGACACACCTTGATTGTAGCCTCCACCACTACCACCACCACTACCGCCGTAGTAACCTCCACCACTGTTGTTCCCACCATGGTAATCAGACCCTCCACCGCCTCTGTTGAAGCCAGCTTCCCTCCTAAAGTCGCGACCTCCAAAGCGGCCACCCCCAGATCGCCTGTTTCTGCCCCCACCATAAGATGCACGTGACCCATAACGAAGCAGCCAATCAGGTACTTCTTGGTTCGCTTCTTGCATCAGCTCAGCAAGTGATCTAGACATTTGCATATTGTTTTCATTGAAAAAAGCTGTTGCCAATCCAGATTTTCCAGCTCTTCCCGTACGTCCAATCCGATGGACATAATCGTCAATGTCGTTAGGGAGGTCAAAGTTTATCACATGTGCAACATGAGGTATATCTAGACCTCGAGCTGCCACATCAGTTGCAACCAGAATAGGAGTATTTCCGCTTTTAAATGACCTTAGAGCAAGCTCCCTCTCCTGAAAAAAAATAAGAAACAGGTAAGGGCCATGTTGACAAAATCAATGTGGAAACAATTGATCCAAAGCATAGAAAACATCCACCAAAATAAATTGCAGATCTAAATAGAATATCTAGTATCAATTGAGCAAAATGACAAAGGACTGTGGTTGCAGAAGCCAATTTCTTATCAAGTTATAATTTACTGTCATAAATCAGATAGGAAACAATTTAATTCAGGAGGAAAAAAAGTTCCAAAAAAAAAATTATCTTGATGAAAAGAAAGTTTCGCCCATTTTCCCCATACCTTGCACTTTCAGTACGTTGCATCATTGAATGGAGGAATGAGCTATTTATTAAATAAGGTCTTTATTTTTTTTTAATTTTTTGCACATCATAAACTTTTCTTTATTTTTCCCTGCAACAAACCGTCCAAGCCCGAATATATAAGTTTGGCACGCAGAAAAATGTCTAAGATAAATGAAAGAGCATGACTGTTGTAGAAGTGTAATAAAATTAAAATATCCCCATAAGATCTTATTGCTAACACACCCAAAAAAAGCATTTGTTGCTAACTGAGTCACTCATCAGTTAAAGTCCCACTTAAAACCCAAAGATGATAGCATAACAGACACTGCATATACTTAGAGGTAGATAATATTTTTCTCTCATGAGTAAGAGGAGAAAAAAAACTGCTCAAAATCAAACCACGCCGCTAGACAGAAGAAACTCCATGTCGATGGATCCTACTTCTCAACATTTAACAGAAAATCTAATTAGTAGTGTTTCTATTAAGCCCACATTCGAATGATCCGCCAAAACTATCCCACATTTTGATAATCCAAATAAAGACCCACTTTTCAGTCTTTCACTCTTATCTGCACATTTTGGACCCAAGCATATTATGACTCAAACTAGAAGGTATTGTAAACTGCTAGCCCCCACCCATCTATCAGTCTATCATAAATTCACAACCTATTCAGCTCCACAGCCCCGCCACTACTCAATCAATTATTATAGTAATCACATCCCAGTACTCCAGTAGTCCAACACCCATCAACTCACTATCACCACGAAACACAACCCCACAACAATACCATCCTGAAAGCCTACCAACAACTATCAACCTCACAAGTTACAACCTAAACCACACAGCCCAACACCACCCACAACAAAAGAGAGGAATCCACCTAGTCCGCAACCTCCACAAACCCAAAATTCCACCAAGTCCACAAACCTCCACAGCCTTTCACTGCTGAAACCCACTACACCCACACCAACAAACATCTCCACAACCATTACTACCAAATAGAGAGGACAGAAATATCGGCACAGCAAGGTGTTCAACAGGACAGAAATAAAGTCCACACAATAATTCTGGTGAACAATAATAGATCATAAAACACAAGGATCGGAAACTAATCACACAGCTGTGATAACATATGAATCCTTAAGCTAAGAGCCATTTAACTTTAATGAGAACAACACAAGTTAATAAGTAAATCCAGAGCAGAATTAGCAGTTACTTGTAGTTAAAAAAATAACTACACCAAGGATATCAAAGACCCAACCCCATGAATAACTATCAACTTCACATAAATGCATATACTCTGGCCAGTCAGTATTCAGTAAGCACCATCTTTCAAGCTTCTCTTAACCGGTAAGTGCAGCATACAACATTGATACTTTAAGCTACATGTCGGAAGTTTACAAGATGTACACTAAAGTACTAAACAAAGAAATCAACAAAGCAATGGAAAATTTAATGCTGTTGAAAATATATAACACAAGATCAAACCAGCGGAAAATTTTTATGCTGCAAAATTTAAAGTTCTGAACTTCTGATATAGGATTATAACACAAGCAATATTTTGCTGAAGTATAGTATAAGATAAAACCAGTGGAAAGACTTAGCAGAAGAAGCTAAATGTTCTGATATACTATGATTAGAAAGAAAACTAAGAATAGCTATCAACACACTCACCTGCTGTGTTCGATCACCATGAATACTAGTTGCAGGAAACCCATTGATTCCCAACCAGTGCTCCAGTGCATCAGCACCCTTCTTAGTCTCCACAAAAACAAGTGTCAATGCTTGCTGCAATACCAAAAAAAATCAGCATTTACTATTCAAATCAATAAACAATTTATGGATACGTTGTGACAAGTTAAGATAAGTTCAAATCAAGTCTAATACTTTTCAATATGCTTGACCTGGTCAGGTTAATCAAGTTCAATTAAGTACAGACAAGTCCAGTTCAAATTTGAATAGAGCAAAACCTTAAAGACCAAATGCAAGTAATGCATGCCGGGGAAAAAAAAGAAATGAAAAAAATATGCTTGACCTGGTCAGGTTACTCAAGTTCAATTAGGTACAGACAAGTCCAGTTCAAATTAGAATAGAGCAAAACCTTAAAGACCGCATGCAAGTAATGCATGCTGGGAAAAAAAATGAAATGAAAAAATATAAAAAACCAGCTACATAAACAAGGTGCTATTTACGAATCCAAGAATTACCTTCCCATGTACACCATTTGCTCTTTGTGCGTGAAGAAGGTCCATCAGATGACTCCTCTTATCAGCCTCATGCACAAACTCAACTCTCTGAACAATCAAATCAGTACTTGATCCCACCCTCCCAACAGCCAAGAAAATGTAGTTGGCTAGAAAATCAGATGCAAGCCTCTGCACATTGACAAATTTTAGCAATGTATACCAGATACGAATCAGTAAAAACAGAAACCAGCAGCTTAAAATGGACAAAGATGCAAATCCTAAGGTTCTGTCATTTCTGAAGTCAGACCTACATATGTAATATGAAATAACACAAAGTCAATGGCAATACAGTTTTTCATCTCATAGCAACAAAAGTCACATCTTTAGTTAAGAAATACTTTAAAGACATAATACAGAAGAGCAGAGATAGTCAACCAGCAATATCTATGATATGAATACTAACTACTTAAATCAGCAATTTTCTGTTACGAGAAACTTGCAACCATATACAGAAAGACATTTTAGAGGGAAGAGGGATTTAGTTGTTTGTGTATGCTTGGGGGAGGAGGGTAATATTTAATGAGAAATGAACCTGTATCTCCTTTGGGAATGTTGCACTGAACAGCATTGTTTGCCTGACACCTCGAGGTGGCATGTCAGTCTGTTCAACTATCTTCCTGATTTGAGGTTCAAAACCCATATCCAGCATTCTGTCAGCCTCATCAAGTGCCAGGTATCTAACCATCTGAAGTGATACTCTGGCTCTCTCAAGTAAATCTACCAGTCTTCCAGGGGTTGCAACAAGAATATCAACTCCTCTTTCAAGCTCTCTTAACTGTAAAGAACCAAAAATCATCAACTATAGTCATAAAGGCATACAGTGCTTCATATTCTTTATTTGATTAAACAGCAAGGGCACAAAGTCAACCAATAACTACTACTTGATGTTCTTTATTTTAGGAATCAGATCGTTCATAGCAGACTACTTCATCTTATTACAAATAAGAAGAGAGTGCCACAACGCATGTTAAAATATACATATCCAACAGAAAATCAAAAATTGCATCACCTAACATTCACCTCCCAGTTTTCAGGTGAGGTGTTAGGCAATTGATTATGAGTTTGAAGCTTAACAGAGAACTATTTCACCCAATCCTTAAAACATAGTCGAAGATACAATACCATGAAGCCAATGTAATAGGAGTTAGTAGATCAAAAAAACGAGCTAGAGCTTTTAACCAAGCAGCAAGCTGAACATATTATTCAAGCTTGGTTGGGTGGTAGAAAATCTCAAGAGGCAATGCTACACTGCATTTAAAAGTAGACCTGTGGGAGAAGAAAGAGCGCCACTTGATATGAATAATGAAACCATAAACTTCTGCATTTCTAAAATAACAACTCTTTGGTAAGACCGCCTTACAGTTTGACCATCTACTCTTTAACTATTGGGTTTATTGATTTAATTACTATATATCTTTTGTGTAACTATCAATTGGTCTTATCAAATACGACCATCTTATGTAAGTTTTTGAATTTCTAAAATCTTATATAGATTGCAGTGCCACAAGGGGAGTACATGCATCATAAAATAATTTTTTTAAAAAATATAATCACGACTTCAGAAGAAAAGAAACGTTCACAATGTCATTTAGAACCACCAATGCATCTCAAAAGAAACAAGGAACATATCAAAATTGAAATTTTATGCTCAGTTCATGATACAATATGGTAAATGATGCTGAAGTTTGTACAAATTATGAACCACATGACAAAGTCTAATTTTGATGGAGATGCCTATATCACAGGGACTAAGAGGAAAAAAAAAAGAAACAAACCTGTTGGCTTATTGGAGCTCCACCATATGCAACAACCACCCTGACACCAGTTTGGTAAGCAAATTTTCGAGCCTCCTCATTTATCTGCATACAACCAAAATCACAAATTAGTAAAGCATTGCCAGACAATTTAAAATTTTCAATACCTTCTGGGAAAAAAATGAAAAACTAAAGGTTCTACAATTTAAGAATCATAATATATCACAATCAGCCAAAAAAGAAACACACCTGCACTGACAACTCCCTAGTTGGAGACAAAATCAGGGCAAATGGATACACAGTTCGATACCCACGAGGCTTCTGAGTCTGTTGAGCCTTCATAATACCACTTATAATTGGGAAGCAGAAAGCTGCAGTTTTACCGGAACCGGTTTGGGCACAAGCCATCAAGTCCCGTCCACCAAGGGAAATTGGGATAGCATGACGCTGAACTGGCGTTGGCTTCACATATTTGCACCTCCTAATATTCGCATTAAGCTCAGCTCCGAGGTCAATATCCGCAAACGTATTTACAGGTGGTGGTACATTATCCCCGCTAGTCTCCACAGGGATATCCTCATACGCATCAAAGTTTATCCCAGTATTTTCCTGCTCAAACGCCGTTTGCTCCGGCTCGTCATTGGCATCATCATTATCAAAAGGATTAACCTCCCTGTCCCTGCCACGGTCCCAACCTCCACGACCACCGCCACCATATCCACCCCCACGACCGCCACCATATCCACCCCCTCCTCCGCCACGACCGCCAAACTCCGGTCTCGAACCACCTCCCCACTTTGACCCACCTGGCGGGCCAACATAGGGAACCCTATCATTAACCACAGGTGGTGCAGCACCTTGTGGCGGAGCCGAAGACGAATCAGCCGAAGGTGGTCTGTTACGAAGATGAGGCGGTACGTAGGTGGCTTTCGTCGGCCTAGCAGTACTGCTAACACCGTTTTCGTTCTCAGCTGCCACGGAATCTGCCCATGAAGTCCTCATAATCCCAAATTGCTTTCAACAAACGTTAATCCCAAAAAAAAAAATCCTATCAAAATCAAAAACAAAATCAAAACCTAAAAAATTCAATCAATTTGAAAACAAAATTAAAATAAAATTACAACTTTACTAATCATCGATCAGAAACCCTAGTAAACGAGCTTCCGCAATTAATGAAATTCAACAAAACCCTCAATTCAACAAAATTAACGAAAAGTCGAAAACACAAACATCAAAATCATCAATCAATCAAAAAAAAAATTAATCGAATTCAACAAAATCAACACATGCAGTAGTACGACTACCTTATCTATCAATCAATACAACGATTGATAGAAAGAAAAAAAAAAGTAAAAAATCAATTGAAAAAAAAATTATTAATTGACGAACAAAAAACAGCAAAAAATCGAAGAAAATGCAGATTAATCGCAACAAAAAAGGAGTCAAATCTAAGCTGAAAAACAACAAATTAAATCAAAAAACAATAAAATTAAAGGAGAGAGAAAGGAAAAAGAAGAAGAACCTGAAGATTGTGGTGAGAGAAAAAAGAGGGTAAAAACGCCGAAACCCTAATTTTGTGTAGGAAAAAAGGGGTAAAAATTAGATCAGCGAAAATATCTCTTTTCGAAGATATAGATAGATCTCTTTATTTTTTATTTAATTTTTTTTAATTATTATTATTATTATTATTATTATTATTATTATTATTATTATTATTATTATTATTATTATTATTTGTAATTTTTATTATTGATTATTGATTTATGATTTTGATTATTTCTCTCTCTAAAAGAATTTTGGAGGCGGAGTTTCTCTCTCTTAAGATATGAAGGAAGAAAAAAAATTGGCAAAAAAGAGGAGGTTGTTGTCCTATTTATAAGGTTGACGGCGGACTTCTCCTATCTAAGTTCTAACTTGTAACTACTAGGTGAATTTTGTGCTTTGATCTTCAAACTCAAATTTTTCTTTTTTTTTTATTATTTTTTGGGATTTGAAGGATTATAATGATATGTGATAGAATCAGAAAAAACGGTTTAATCAATTGAATTATCCTTCACTTGATATTAAACGTCGTTTTTTCCTAATATAAATTAGTACTTTTCTTGGATTTTTAGATGTAACTTTGGAATATTTTATCTCCTACAAAAAAAATCCAAAAGTTGTATCCAACAAAACACAGGGAGTATATGGGATTGAGCGTTGTCTCAAGTGTCCCTTTCTTTTTCACTTGATATATACAGTTTTTTTCTTACTCTTGAAAATTTTGTTACAAAATTTTTTAAAAAGACTAATATTAAAATGTAAATAACAATGGGTATTAGAACGAATAAAATAACTGAACATTGAATGCAAAAGGTTGAATATTCATGTTTTTACACTAAATATTCAGATTTCTAATAAGACATACATATTGCTAAAGTAAACATTTGTTTTCTTATTGAAAACTCTTAATGTAAATTATTGGATGTTCATGTGCTTTGTTTGCGATTTCTGAACTTTGACAATAAAATTCTGAACATTCATAATTTTGCACATAGTGTTCAGAAGTTGCATTTGGATGTTCATGCGTTTTCTTATAATTTTCACATGCTGCAAATTTTGAACTTTAACAATAAAATTCTGAACATCTAGAATTTTGCATTTAGTGTTCAGGTTTCTAACTAAACATATTACTTATATGTTTTGCAGGTAAGACTAATTAAAAATAGTGACGAATTAAACTTTTGGACAATATTTAGAATTTTTAATTTTATTTGGTTAATGTTCGGTTTGTATAGTTAATGTTCAAAATATTTTTTGAGTATTCATTTCCCAAACTATATGTAAATATTTGCTCTCATGTTTGAAAACTTTCAATATTCAGGATTTTACTCTTGATATTCACTTTTGTATTGTCAACGTTCAGAATTTTATTCAAAATATTTATCTTACAAATTATAATATAAATATATACTACGATATATGTATTTTCTTGTTTTAAATCTCTTGACATTCAGGGTCTGTTTACTTCAGCTTAAAATCAGTTCAACTTAGCTCAGTTCAGTTCAGCTCTTCTTTTATTTTGCTACTCATTAATCCTTCATAAAAAACTTTCAGTTCAGTTTAGCTCTAATCAGTTCAGTTCAGCTGTTTTCAGCTAAAGTAAGCAGACCCTCAGTTTTCAGAATGTTACTCACGATATTCACTTCACAAACAATAATGTAAATATTTGCTTTGTTGTTTGAAACTTTCAACATAAAATTGGTGTTGAACATTGCTAATTCAAAACTGAATATTGCATTTGATAAACTGAACATTACACATGAAAAACTGAACAATACATTGGATGCTGAAAACTAAATGCAACATATCAAGAGTATTGAAAACTAAATAATTGATTTAGCACCTGTTATTTTGCCTTTACAACTCTTGCAATCTCAAGCACATATATAATTCAAAATTAAATTTGAATTTTAAAGTTTAAAAGTTGAACATTGAAGAAATGAAAGTAATTGGAAAACAAATTAACTATAAAATTATCATTCTTAAGGCAGCAATTGGACAAAATAGAGACATATATAATACATTCAACAATCACATAATACTTGTTAAAATAGAAGGTAAAATTAATAAGTTACTTATCTGTTGAAACGAGAATGAGAACAAAAAATTGTCGCGTCGTGGTGGACCACTGTCCTAAAAGTCGATTCCGCGCTACCCCGGTGCAGTAGAAACAATGCGGTCGCCCTCCAGGATTTGCACGGCGCCGGAATCTATGTGCACTCTCAGATACCGACTGGAACTCAAGTTATTGCCCAAAACCAGAATAGAAAATGTTTGGAGTATTTGTGAAGAAGATAGAAGATGATATATGTTTGTTGTAATTTTATGAACTATGATTTGGGGTATATATAGGAGAATAGGGAATAGAGTCCAAATGTATTGAATACTGAAAGGAATCCAACGGGCTGAACTTAATGGTATTGAATATGAGTTAATAACCAACTGCTCAATCCATAAATATATGACTGTTGGAGAATAACTCCCGGAAGCCCAAAGAGTAAATATTGTAATAAAACAATATTCCAAAAACAATAAACGGATTTTCAGTAAAAAGATAAAAGGCCCAAAGCCCAACCCACACACGCACACCGCACATCGCATACCCAAGACCAAGGTCCAGGCCCGTGCCCGGCCCAGCTCGGCGCGCGCGCGTGTGTGAAGTGTTAAGCCCAACAACCCACCTAGCATTAAAGCTTTTAGGATCTTATAATATTATTACATATATAAATCCAAAAAACTCCTCATTTCTCTCCGATGTGGGATAGCACGGTTTTTGATAAAACCCTTCACATTCTCTCATCTATTTTCACACTTAGAATTTCCAACAATACTTTAACACAATACAAATGAAGTAATAATACGAAAAAAAGAGTAATATGCTTATGAACATTACTAAACGTTGCTTACAGAAAATTTAACATTACATGTTGAAAATTGAACATTGCATAGCGTGTGTACTAAAAGCGCCCGGGTGCACAGTTCGTTATATACACCGAGTGCATATTCGATATTGCCGGTAAATAAAGACTTAATAAAATTATAAAAAAAACGCATATAAGTATTATGTACGTGGATATTGCAAGCATGGATGAAAGTCGGTTGGAAAATTAAAGTATGTGTATTTTTTTTTTTTTAAGTAGTTCAAAGGTTCACTACTTGTTTATCTCGTTCAATTTTTTGTCGATGTCTAACGCACAACTTTAACTTTTGATATCTTCAATATCATATTTACTAGTATACTAGTGTAAACTTGATAAGTAAAGTATAACAATAATTGTACTTAAAATAAGCTAAAATTTAGTATTAATATATAATGTAAATAAGATATTATGTAGTTAGCTTGGTTAATGTACATTATATATTTATATTATAATTACTATATGATTTAAATTAGCAACTGCGTACAAGAAAAACTTGTATAGAAATATAGCAATTTAAGTTGATAAGAAATTATTTTTATGAAAAGCTGACACGTGTCTAAAAGTAATGTCTGCGATTCTTACTGTAGTTACTCCATGCAGTTAAAATTTTTTAGGTAAAGTTGGCTAAAAAGCAAACAATAATAATATTTTCTTCTTTCAAAACTATGTTAATTTTTAGTTGATTTCAGCAAAAATTAAACTAATTTGTTACGCACAATGCCGTAATGCCTCAAATAGTTTTAATTAAGTTTTGATTTTTATTTGTGCTACCAATAAACTTCATTTACTTTAACTTATCCAACATAATCTTTAAGCTTGTTTGGTTGCATTGAGAATTAGGGTATATTCATATATACTGAAAACAAATGAGCTGAAATATTTGGAGCTGAATTGAACAAAGCTTTTAGTATACATTAATGATTTTTAAATGCATTAGTACTCACATAGTAATAGTATTGATATTAATCCACCAATAATTATGAAATAAAAAAAATTTCGTGAATGGTAATTCTCGTATTTTCATATTTTTGTGAATGTTAATCAACTCATATATATATATATATATATGAAACAAAAAATAAACGTTTAAATATATATATATATGTTGTTATAGAAAATAGGGTTTTAGTTAGTAGAGAGTACTTGTGGGAGGGAATAAATCTGTATTCATATTATTAAATCATGAGGGAGTACATACATATATATATATATATAGACATGGGAAACAATTAGGGTTTCCTTAGAGAATTATAAACCTAATATCTAGAATATACTAGAATAATCATAGGGGTATAATGGGCATCCACTAAATATATATATTATATAACACTCCCCTTTGGATGACCATTATCGAATAGTATGTCTCGTTAAAACCTTACTAAGAAATACCCAGTGGGAATAAAAACCTAGTGAAGGAAAAAGAGTACATCACTTTCGTAATACGCTTTATGATGTTGCCTCATTAAAAACCTCACCAGGAAAACCCAATGTGGGACAAAACCATGGTTAAGGGAAAAAGAGTGCAACACGTATTTTCTCTCCCTAATGAATGCATAACTTGAGATCTTTTAGAATAATGAACCCAACGTCTTTGGTAGTAGCTTCGCACTTGAAGTAGAATAAAATTCAACTCCTTATTAGTTGATCCTTCCTGATTGGATTTCAATCTTCAACATGAGATATATTCATCTCTTCATACTCTTGAAAATAATACATATGTTGTGTTTATCATTACTTCATCTTTGTTAAATTGCCACAAATATTAAACTTATGCCTTCTTCTGGAAGTTATATAAAATAGCTATTAATAATTACATATTGATAATAATTTATGGCAACTTGTGATATAATCAACATCATTGTCTAATCTTATGTAAATTGGTAATTACATTTAAGTAATAATTATTTGTTTATGATTCTTCTGGACCATAAAAGGATTATCCTTATAATATCAAGTTCTCAAATGAACATAAGATTCTGATTAGCACTCACATACTCAAACTTCAGGTTGAGTGTTGTTAATTTAGTCTTAAACTCTTCAGGAGTTTGATAATAATGTCACCATTTTCCATTGAGGTGTTCAAAGTATTTCGTATAGAACTTGAAGCACTAGATATTTGAATATGTCTTGTACAAGTTCTTCTGAAACTTTTATGCATAATTCACAACATGCTATTAAAACGCCTTCATCTGTATAATTTCATCACAAATATATTCTCATTGGAGTATAAAATTTTTAGTGTAAATCTTCATACTATTGTAAACACATCTTACTATAATGGACAAAATTTTACGTATATATCACAATTATTGTATAAAATTAGTACATGTAATATGATGAGATGTGAAATTTATATGGACAAGATTTTGAGCATAAAACATATACTACGTATATAATGAATGATGCATCTAATCACTATTTGACACATGCAATAAATAATGCGTTTATCTACGACTCACACATGCACATAAATGTAAGATTAAAAAATGCAAGACACTGTACAATGTGAATTTTAAAAATCTATTGTTGGACTTCTAGTCCTTAATGATCATCATTATGCATCTTTAGTTGGACTTCAAGTCCATGATTATCTCTGATCATTGTCAATATGTCGACATAAAAGTGGACTTTTATTTCAGATCCCTATTCTCAAATCCACTACTTTTGCATATGCATATAATCCATCGGTTCCATCATATACCGGTATCACATTTTTCAAGATATAATTTGCATGCTATTTTACAATGATATCTGAATACATTTCCCATTGGTACCATTAGTCAATTATAACATCTTCGTTCTTATATCATAGGCCATCTGTTATAATTCAGATATCTATACCACTTCCGGGGCATACATTATGGCATTAATATACCATTACACTTTCAATAGTGTCAACTGCACTTTCTTGCCATATATTTCATATTTATTTTGGAACCGATCATACAACCTACACTTCAGGTGTAGTGATTCATGTATTATTGGCAAGATTTATCTCAATGTACTGTATATACATAATATGGCCAAAATGTATCTTCAATGCCATGTAAAATGAGACATAACTGAATACAAATCAAACCATAGATGTGCAACATACCTTTAAAGTATATAGACAAAAGTTGGCAATAATATCTCAAATAGTCATTATAGGGATCATCACTTTATAATTTAGTAATTTTGCCAACTTATCCCAATTCTTCTCCCCCTAAGTTGGTAAAATTTTCAAATATAGGGGCATCATATTCTTAACCAACTTAGTGTATAATTTCATGTGCAAAAATATTTCATCTAATAAAAGATTTATTAACAAATTTCATCGTTTAGAAGAGATATATTCAACAAAATATTTGTCTCTTCTGGAGAACGATATTAATCGATGAAAACCATCTCTTCTCTAACTTATGATGCACATCACACATTTGTTTATAAATTCATCATAAACTGTTCTCTTCTAGAGATTAATGACAATGGGGAGACAATTATTGTGCAGTTGTCGGTTTATTCTTGTGTGCTGACATTCAACAGCCCCAATAAAAAAAATGATTGTTATATAAACATAATCATGACTTAGCTTATACGCATGTAACTCCACTCAATGGTGATCTTTTGGATTGCCAATGACTTTGATAATGAGTTTTAACTTACTTAATGTGTTAACATACAAGGTGGTTTGGTAAGCCTTTAGTCACATAATATAGAACAACATATAAGCTATTTTAGTGAACTTCTGGTCACTCATTACATATGTATATCCAAAGTTGTTCAAAAATAACTTTTCCTTTTTCTTGAAATTTTCTTAAAAATCACAATCCAAATATAGCTCAATTTCAATGTTCGTTAATTATGTCTTGCCATTCAAAACATTTCACATATCTAACATGAGAGAGCGTCAGCACATTATTTCATATCAAATTGAAACTTCAGGTTTCCCTTACGGGTGATTATACTATACATTAAACCTGGATGGCCTAATTGAATTATCACATCCAATCACTTTCTAAATTCTGGTCAGTTTTCAAACAATAGTGATCACTTTATTATACCTACTCCATGCATGGCCATGATGATTAATATGATGTGATATAAGAACACTATCAAGTGTTTCTTTCTATACTTGGCAAGACTAATACTTTATGCAACAATCATTATTCATACTCTGCTAGAGCATTGATTATTATTATCATGATACATGTTAATTAAGTTGGACATATTATACTCTTCTAGAGTATTTTATATAATCTTGGCACATATCGATTTTACTAAACATAAATATATTCTAATGAAAATTCATCATAACGTATCATTTTCTTTCATATTCAATGATAATTATGTTCATAACGAAATAGTCTACCACGTTTTAGGCTTAATCTATGTTCGTGAGCAACTTGTGTTGTCCTTCTGCGACAACATTAATTTTAATCAGGGCACTTATGATTGATTTATAATCAATGACATTCTAAATCATCCATATCCATCTTCAGGATGGTATCATTATTCTAAACATTTAACTATCTTGTTGCCATCTCTATTGTATAAATCATTATATGTACCAAACTGACCATCAATGTATTTTATAACTCATGGAATAAAAAAACTATCTCCCCCTAATCCTTGCATATGGGGGCATGAAGTTAGTCCAACAACATTTAATCTCATATTCTTCTTAATCCATGAATTATTTAGGCACTGTCATGTATCATGTAAAGTAAATTGTTCATAAAACTCACATCTTTTTCTATTGCCCATATACATAAATCTTTATAATGATAATTCCAAAAATTATGGGCATAATGAATACATTATTTAACTAAGTTTCTCACGATGTCATACTCAATTTCTTAAACTCATACAATTATTTCTTGCTAATAAAATAAATATTATGTATTCGTGTTTGCAATTCTTTCAAAACTTTGCATGAATTATAAACAATAAAGGAAATATCATGCAAACATAATTACTATTCTTTCGATTATACATTTTCTCATTTACTTATGGGAAATGAATAAATCTAGTTATCCATGCATCATCAATACTTGCACGGTTATTTATCAAGAATATCCACCAAAAGATAATATATCAACTATTCAAAAATTATGAACATTATTTTCACATGACATTGTTGTCAAATTCTTCTTCAAACAAATATTACAAATATTAAAATAATTTAAGGTCAATCATAAACATTCATGTAGTTAATAACAAAATATTGACATCGCACATATATTAATAAATTCATTCATAAAATACTAGGGATTTAGTAATTACCAAAGATTTAAGAGTAAATCATACTCACAATATAATGTCAGTTCACAACCTTTACAAGAACACATGCTCATCATATCGGACAATATCACGTAGAGAGTATTAGAACCAATTTTAATTAATAATGTCAAAAAAAAAAATACTTCAAATGATCTAAATATTGCAATTCAACCCATGTAGGTATGGCTTAAATATTAGTATATGGTTTCTATTGAAACATGTATAGCTTAATTTACATGGGGATAAAGAATGATGCTTATAGCTTTATACAAATTCATGTATCATATATTAAAGATGCTTGTCACAGTTAATCGGTGACAATATATGTAAAATTTATTAATCAATTGATTATATATTAGTCATTGTTAATCGACTAGTTATTACTCATAGCGTCATGCAAGTATCACATATCATCGTGTATTAGTTTAGTGGTTCTATACGCTCAACTTAATTATCTTTGCTTTGATTTATATTATAATAATAGTCTCTAACTGGTTGTATTAATATATATGATCAAATTATTTAGCTTTGTATATAGCTAAGGTATTATTAACCCACCATATTAATGTTCATGTTTGGAATTCAACAAACAAGTGTTAAACATGGATATCAATTACAAAGTATTAAGTCATTAGCTTCGTGTCTACTTATTATGGAGTATGGTTATGGCCTGAGTTTAGCATAAAACCAGAAATATTACCCTTCATATATTCCGATCATGGTAGTTCCTCTCCTCTTTTATTGAAGTGGTTAGACTTTCGTGCTGATAACGTGTTATAGAAAATAGGGTTTTAGTTAGTAGAGAGTACTTGTGGGAGGGAATAAATCTGTATTCATATTATTAAATCATGAGGGAGTACATACATATATATATATATAGACATGGGAAACAATTAGGGTTTCCTTAGAGAATTATAAACCTAGTATCTAGAATATACTAGAATAATCATAGGGGTATAATGGGCATCTACTAAATACATATATTATATAACATATGCAACAATTAATATTATAGTTATCATTATTGTATATGTTGTTATTATTGTTGTAATCTATAAAAAAAAGTAGGAAATTTGTTTAATTATTATTATCAATATCATTAGATATAAAGCAGTGATTTTCGGTTCAAAAAGATAAAATTAAAAAGACCGGTCCAAAGGCAAACTAAATTGTCATTATCAATATCGAAAAATCATATAAAGCAAAAAAGAGTTAAACTAAACTAAACTAATTGGAGCTGAACTGAATTGAACTGATTGGAGCTGAATTAGAATAAACTGATCGGATTGGATTTGAACTGAACTGGTTTGTTTTATGGTCATGAGAATTGAGATCCCATAAAAATATAAATTATAACGATAATTAAATTGCAAATCACAATTCCCATGAATTATTTAAACTTATTTGGTTGTCATTGCACAATTTACAAATTATAGGAATTACAATGACCAAAGGGGAGTGGGTAGTTCAATTTCCACATTTTGAAGGTATTACAAATTTTCAGAATTTGAAATTCCTCAAATTTGTCAATTATTAGGCAACCAAAGAACTAGCTTAGATGTGGAATTTGGTGACAACCAAATAACCACTTAATTTCCTACAAGAAATTACAATTTGTAGGTGTTTTATTCCTTATGAAATTTGTGGGAATTGGTCTAGGTTGTTTGGTAATCAACAGAAAAATCGATGTTTTAGTATCAATCACAAGTTTCGGGTTGGGCGTTGTATTCATACCACCAAATTATTATCAAGGATTAATGTATAAATATAGATCTTTATCTACTTTAGAGATTCGTAATGAAATAATTTTCAAATATGTAGTAATAAGGTTGCAATCTATGGGAATTTGATTGACCAAGGTGAGGGTATGTAAATCAATCTCTACATTTTGTGGGAAATCTAAATTCCAATTAATTCCAATTTTCTCCGTTCTAGAGTTTAATGTCAACCAATCAACTAACTTAGCCATATTATAATCCCCGTGAATTTCTATTTCTCACATAATTTAATGTCAGCCAAACAAGCCCTTTTATATAGAAAGAGTATGCATCCAAATTAGTGTAATTTAGAGAATGTAAACAGTGTAATTTATAGAATGTAATTGGGTTGAGTAAGGCAAATGAAGTAGTACGTAGTCGAATGGTTGATAATTGATATTTACACCAAGGTTTTATGAGTTATGATTGAATAATACTACATAGGTGATGGGTAGCGCCACATCAATTCTACTAACGAAAGCTCCACTGCCACATATCAAATAGCAAACCCATCTTATTTTTTACTTCATTTTTTTTTTAGTTGACTAGGTGGCATCGTACCCCATGTAATGCATGCTTCAACATAATGAACAATATACAAATTAAAAACTGAATTTTTGAATGAAATAATTGTAGTAGAGCTACATACTATTACATTATTTTTAATTGTAAATTTTATTCGTCTTAAAAATTAAAGTCATGGTTGAACTATATCATCGTATAGCCACTTCTTTGATGAATGTTGATATACTATCATTATAATAAATTTTGCGCATTTAAGTGGGTATACATGTGATCAAATCGGTGAAGGTGTTACTTCCTCCGTTTTATTAAATGTAACATGTTGATTTTGGACACTATCCATCATGCTTTTTGACCATCAATTGTTATAGAGAAAATATAGCCTCATACGATCTAATTGGATTCGATTAATACACTTTTACAAATACATGTATTTTTATAATTTTTACAATAATACATTTACAAATATTGTCGGTCAAAGTTGTGTCTCGACATATGTGAAAAGTCAAATGTTGCATCTAAGTAAAACATTTTAAATAATAATAATAATAAAAATAAGAATCGACATATCTTGTAAAGATTTAGTAAGATCGTCAAAGACTAACAAATGGGTATTGTAATATATTAGGAAAGTTGGGTTATGCATAAAAATTAATTATTGATAATAAAAATAAATAATTGTTTTATATTCTGATAATCATTCAATATTATATTTGTAGTTTATATGTATTTTATAGAATTTATTACAAATTATATAGTAAATCTTATGATAACTAATATTAATTTTGAAAAAACAGATATTAAGATATAACATAAACTATAAATATTTATTCTAATAATTGTAACTTAACAACGTTTTTATATATAACGCTATATAAATAACAAACATATATACCTTTAAAATTTTAAACGTTAGAAAAAAACATTTGTAAAATACTACTAAACTATAATAGATTATAAAGTCGATGTAATAACTTCTATCATAAAATAATATAGAGTATACAATATCAAATTTTTTTCATTTTTATTACAGATACATTATATTCAAAACATGTTCAGTGTGAGCACATGAATTTTGAAATGAAATAGAAAAGAATGTAACTGTAACATTGTAACTTTTTCTCTCATTATTTGAATTATATAAGTTTAGTTATTTCAATTTGAGTTTAAATTCATAAACATGAACATTTTTTAAATTACTTATAACCACAACTTTAATTTACTACTCATAGTCTTGTAATAAATTGAATTCTTATTCAGTTCAAAATTCATCTGTTCATTTAATATTTGCATATTCTTAAAAGATATCTTTGCAAAGCTCAACGAATGCTGACGATTAATATCAAAGTTTCACAATATTAATTTAGGGTAGTATATATTTATGTCGTTTAATTAAAACCTTATATTATCATTACTACTTTTAAACTAACACACTCCTAGAAAAAAAATTAATATGTTGATATAATTATTTTGTTAAAAGATTTTTTTTATATGTTGATAGAATAATAATATTCTTTTTGTATATTAAGAATGTCGTCAGTATAAAACTTAAGATAATTGTTTTGAAAAATTATATGACATAACTTAAGGTAAGAAAAATTGCTAAAAAAAACCTTTTAAAATTTTTTTTTGCAAATTAAAACCTTAAACAATTTTTTTGCCAGATGAAATCTATAGTATTATATTATTTCCGGTGTTGACCGATATAATCCGGCATTGACTCCGATCATTCAACTAATTACACTCCAATCATTGTTTTCCTTCCTTGTTCTCCAATTTTCACCTCCCTCTTACCAAGTTATCATCTTCACTTCATCCATGGCAATTCATCACCAACAAACTCAAAAAAATCACCATTATCTACATCTTGAAATCAAGTTTCACCAATTTAAAACAACTTCATCTCATTCAGTACCCCACAATAAACCACAAATGTTCGGGAGAGAGGGGGGTAATTAAACCCAAAAATTGAACAAAATAAAACCCAAAATTAGATACCAAAAAACAAAGTTGTAATTCTCCAAAATTATATTTCAAATCCATTTTACAAAAAATCCCAAAAACCCATGATTTTAAACAAAACCCACACAAAATGTAACCCTTAAATTCGAAAACAAAAGGACCTCAGCTCTAATTGTCAAATCAAAATCTTATACAATAATCCTAGATTTCTATATTTGAACAAAAACCCCTAATTGTAATTGATGAGAAGATGAAGACGGCGATGAAGAAGACAACAACGACGGTGTGTTGGAAGTGAATGTGATGAGGGTGGTGTGATGACAGTGGTGGCAGCAAAATTGATGAGTGTAGAAGGGTAGAAAGTGGGCAAATATAAAAGAGGAGTGCAATTAGAGGAAAAAAGAGGGTCAATTCTGGATTTTATTGGTCAACACCGGAAATAGTGCATTAGGTATCATCTAGCAAAAAAAATTTAGTTTAAGGTTTTAATTTGCAAAAAAATAAATTTAAAAGGTTTTTTCTCGCAAAAAAATATTTTTAAAAGGTTTCTTTTGACAATTTTTCCATTAAGGTATAATAATTGGTCAAAGATAATAATATAATAGTTAAATATTAAGATAATAGACATAATTTTTTTTAATAATATAATAGCACGTGGCAAGGAATGGATTGAAAGACATTATTTTATTATAGAACTGGGTAAGAGATGCACGTGATGCGTGCACAAATAAAAACCTTAAATAAGTAAAATTAGTAACATAAAACCAGTGATACCAAAGTAAAATCGTGTTGTTTCAAAAGGAAGTAAGCTGAATCGATTCGCTGAAGAAGATTGAAAGAGTAAGCTAAGGTTTTAAAGCCAAGGAGAGAGCAGTTATGGTAATTTAGGGGAAAAAAAAAAGAGATGTTATTAGGGATGGCAGTTCAGGGCGAATCCGACCCTACTCTGCTCCAACCCGAGGAAAGAATCCGCATCCGAATCCGCCTTAAAATAACCCGTTTCTGACTCCGCCAAAATAATCCGCCTCCAATTTTAAGTCAGAGTCGGATGCTAAAAATAATCCAAATTACCCGACAATTAATCCGACTCCACCGGATCTCCAACTCCGACTTTATTTCTCTACTTATTAGGTATAATAATAATTATTATCATTATCATTATTTCTACTAAACTAATAGATATGACTATGATCACACATATATGATAGCTACTAAATGGTTATCAACTTATCATTAGAGATGGCAATCACTTCGCTCCGACTGCCTCCGCTTAAATTCGAGGGGAAAATATCCGCTCCGACACGAAAAAATCCGCCTCCGACTCCATTTAAATAATCCGACTACAATCGGAGTCGGAGTTGGATCCTACACAACCCGATCCGAGTCCGATTTCGACCCGTTGCCATCCTTAGATGTTATTCAATTTTTGGGAAAACTAAATAAGTCGGTTATTATACATTGTTTGGAGTTTTTTTAAAAAATAATAATTTTTTTTTCAAAATGGTAACATAGGCAATCTAAAATTTGACAACAAAAAAAGGGTATTCGCTTTATATATAACAATATAACATAGATATATGATATATGTTGATTGATGTAATATAGTATAAAAACAAACACAACCAATGATGGAGAGGTGAATGTCAGCCCCTCATCAGGTCGCTTGTGTTTTAATATAAGTAGTACATAGATTCAAATTGTTTCTCTCTTTGTTAATTAGTTTTCTTTCAAATTTCTTCTAAATTTGTAAAAAGAAAATTTAATATTTATTTGCTTTCAAATCTTATTTCTTTCCAGATGTGTGCCTTCACCTATTATTACTTTTGAATGACATTAGAAACTATTATATATTAAAAATTGTTCGAATCAAAACAAATTTAATAGTTACGTTAAAATCGCAAAAGGTAAATAAAAATTTTTTAACTTGTTATAGAAAATAGGGTTTAAGTAGTAGAGAGTATTTGTAGGACAGAATAGATATGTATTCATGTTATATTTCATAAGGGAGTACATACATATATATATAGACATGGGAAACAATTAGGGTTTCCTTAGAGAATTATACACCTAGTATCTAGAATATACTAGAATAATCATAGGGGTATAATGGGCATCCACTAAATACATATATTATATAACACTCCCCCTTGGCCATATATTCCATATTTATTTTGGAACCATCTCCAACCTACACTTTAGTGTAGTGATTCAATTATTATTGCAAGATTTATCTCAATGTATATACACAATATGGCCAAATGTATCTTGAATGCTATGTAACGAAACATAACTAAATACAAATCAAACCATAGATGTGCAACATGTCTTTAAAATATATAGACAAAAGTTGGCAATAATATCTCAAATAGTCATTATAGGGATCATCAGTTTATCATTTAGTAATCTTGCCAACTTATCCCAATTCTTCTCCCCCTAAGGTAAAATTTTTTCAAATATGGGGGCATCATTTTCTAACCAACTTAGTGTATATTTCATGTGCAAAAATATTCTCTAATAGAAGATTTTTAACAAATTTCATCGCTTAGAAGAGATATATTCAACAAATTATTTGTCTCTTCGGGAGACATATTAATCAATGAAAACCATCTCTCCTCAACTTATGATGTACATCAACACTGTGTTATTATATTCACATAAATTGTTTCTTCTAGAGATTAATGACAATGGGGAGACAATTATTGTGCAGTTGTCGGTTTATTTATGTGTGTTGGACATTCAACAGCCCCAATAAAAAAAATGATTGTTATATAACATAATCACGACTTAGCTTACATGTATGTAACTCCACTCAATGGTGATCTTATGGATTGCCAATAACTTTGACTATGAGTTTAACTCACTCAAAGTGTTACATACAAGGTGATTTGGTAAGCTTTTAGTACATAATATGGAACAACATATAAGCTATTTTAGTGAACTTCTAGTCACTCGTTACATATCTATATCCAAAGTTGTTCAAAATAACCTTTTCTTTTTCTGAATTTTCTTAAAAATCACAATCCAAATATAGCTCAATATCAATGCTCGTTAATTATGTCTTGCCATTCAAAACATTTCACATATCTAACATGAGAGAGCGTCAGCACATTATTTCATATCAATGAAACTTCAGGTTTCCCTTACGGGTGATTATACTATACATTAAACCCGAATGCCTAATTGAATTATCACATCCAATCACTTTCTAAATTTCTGGTCAGTTTTCAACAATAGTGATCACTTTATTACCTACTCCGTGCATGGCCATGATGATTATATGATATGATATAAGAACACTAACAAGTGTTTCTTTCTATACTTGGCAAGACTAATACTTTATGCAACAATCATATCATACTCTGCTAGAGCATTGATTATTATTATTATTATCACGATGCATGTAATTAGTTGGACATCTCATACTCTTCAGAGTATTTTATAATCGTGCACATATCAGTTTTACTAACATAAATATATTCTAATGAAAATTCATCATAACGTATTATTTCTTTCATATTCAACGATAATTATGTTCATACCTCAATAGTTACCACGTTTCAGGCTTATTCTATGTTCATGAGCAACTAGTGTTGTCCTTCTGCGACAACATTAATTTTAATTAGGGCACTATGATTGATTTATAATCAATACATTCTAAATCATTCATATCCATCTCAGGATGTATCATTATTCTAAAATTTAACTATCTTGTTGCCATCTCTATTGTATAAATCTTATATTCCAACTAACCATCAATGTATTTTATAACTCATGGAATAAAAAAACTATATCTCCCCTAATCCTTGCATATGGGGGCTGAAGTTACTCAACACATTTAATCCATATTCTTCTTAATCCATGAATTATTTAGGCACTGTCATGTATCATGTAAAGTAAATGTTCAAATAAAACTCACATCTTTTTCTATTGCCCATATACATAAATCTTTATAATGATAATTCCAAAAATTAGGGCATAATGAATACATTATTAACTAAGTTTCTCACGATGTCATACTCAATTTCTTAAACTCATACAATTATTTCTTGCTAAAAATAATATTATGTATTCGTGTTTGCAATTCTTTCAAAACTTTGCATGATTATAAACAATAAAGGAAATATCATGCAAACATAATTACTATTCTTTCGATTAACATTTTCTCATTTACTTATGGAAATGAATAAATCTAGTTATCCATGCATCATCATACTTGCACGGTTATTTATCAAGAATATCCACCAAAAGATAATATATCAACTATTCAAAAATTATGAACATATTTTCACATGACATTGTTGTCAAATTCTTCTTCAAACAATATTACAAATATTAAATAATTTAAGGTCAATCATAAACTTCATGTAGTTAATACCAAAATATGACATCGCACATTATTAATAAATTCATTCATAAAATACTAGGGATTTAGTAATTAAAAAATTTAAGAGTAAATCATACTCACAATATATGTCAGTTCACAACCTTTACAAGAACATGCTCATCATTCGACAATATCACGTAGAGATATTAGAACCAATTTAATTAATATGTCAAAAAAAAAAAATACTTCAAATGATCTAAATATTGCAATTCAACCCATGTAGTATGACTTAAATATTAGTAATGGTTTCTCAACATGTATAGCTATTTACATGGGGATAAAGATGATCTATAGCTTTATACAAATTCATGTATCATATATTAAAGATGCTTGTCACAGTTAATCGGTGACAATAATGTTAAAATTTATTAATCAATTGATTATATATAGTCATTGTTAATCGACTAGTTATTACTCATAGCGTCATGCAAGTCACATATCATCGTGTATTAGTTTAGTGGTTCTATACGCTCAACTTAATTATCTTGCTTTGATTTATATTATATAATAGTCTCTAACTGGTTGTATTATATATATATCAAATTATTTAGCTTGTATATAGCTAAGGTATTATTAACCCACCATATTAATGTTCATGTTTGGAATTCAAAACAGTGTTAAACATGGATATCAATTACAAAGTATTAAGTCATTAGCTTCGTGTCTACTTATTATGAGTATGGTTATGGCCTGAGTTTAGCATAAACCAGAAATATTACCCTTCATATATTCCGATCATGGTAGTTCCTCTCCTCTTTTATTGAGTGGTTAGACTTTCGTGCTGATAACGTGTTATAGAAAATGGGGTTTAGTTAGTAGAGAGTACTTGTGGGAGGGAATAAATCTGTATTCATATTATTAAATCATGAGGGAGTACATACTATATATATATATAGACATGGGAAACAATTAGGGTTTCCTTAGAGAATTAAAACCTAGTATCTAGAAATACTAGAATAATCATAGGGTATAATGGGCATCTACTAAATACATATATATTAACATATGCAACATTATTATTATTTTATCATTATTGTATATGTTGTTTATATTGTTGTAATCTTATAAAAAAAGTAGGAATTTGTTTAATTTTATTATCAATATCATTAGATATAAAGCGTGATTTTCGGTTCAAAAGATAAAATAAAAAGACCGGTCCAAAGGCAAACTAAATTGTCATTATCAATATCGAAAAATCATATAAAGCAAAAAAGAGTTAAACTAACAAACTATTGGAGCTGAACTGAATTGAACTGATTGGAGCTAATTAGAATAAACTGATCGGATTGGATTAACTAAGAAAGGTTGTTGTTTTATGGTCATGAGAATTGAGATCCCATAAAATATAAATTATACGATATTAAATTGCAAATCACAATTCCCATGAATTATTTAAACTTATTTGGTTGTCATTGCACATTTACAAATTATAGGAATTACAATGACCAAAGGGGAGTGGTAGTTAATTTCCACATTTTGAAGGTATTACAAATTTTCAGAATTTGAAATTCCTCAAATTTGTCAATTATTAGGCAACCAAAGAACTAGCTTAGATGTGGAATTTGGTGACACCAAATAACCACTAATATTTCCTACAAGAAATTACAATTTGTAGGTGTTTTATCCTTATGAAATTGTGTGGAATTGGTCTAGGTTGTTTTAATCAACAGAAAAATCGATGTTTTAGTATCAATCAAGTTTCGGGTTGGGCGTTGTATTCATACCACCAAATTATATCGGATTAATGTATATATAGATCTTTATCTACTTTAGAGATTCGTAATGAAATAATTTCAAATATGTAGTAATAGGTTGCAATCTATGGGAATTTGATTGACCAAGGTGAGGGTATGTAAATCAATCTCTACATTTTGTGGGAAATCTAAATTCCAATTAATTCCAATTTCTCCGTTCTAGAGTTTAATGTCAACCAATCAACTACTTAGCCATATTATAATCCCCGTGATTTCTATTTCTCACATAATAATGTCAGCCAAACAAGCCCTTTTTATAGAAGAGTATGCATCCAAATTAGTGTAATTTAGAGAATGTAAAACAGTGTAATTATAGAATGTAATTGGGTTGAGTAAGGCAAATGAAGTAGTACGTAGTGATGGTTGATAATTGATATTTAACACCAGGTTATTAGTTATGATTGAATAATACTACATAGGTGATGGTTAGCGCCACATCAATTCTACTAACGAAAGCTCCACTGCCACATATCAAATAGCAACCCATCTTATTTTTACTTCATTTTTTTTTAGTTGCCTAGGTGGCATCGTACCCCAGGTAATGCATGCTTCAACATAATGAACAATATACAAATAAAAACTGATTTTTGAATGAAATAATTGTAGTAAGGCTACATCCTATTACATTATTTTTAATTGTAAATTTATTCGTCTTAAAATTAAAGTCATGTGAGACTATATCATCGTATAGCCACTTCTTTGATGAATGTTGATATACTATCATTATAATAAATTTTGCGCATTTAAGTGGGTATACATGTGATCAAATCGGTGAAGGTGTTACTTCCTCCGTTTTATTAAATGTAACATGTTGATTTTGGACACTATCCATCATGCTTTTTGACCATCAATTGTTATAGAGAAAATATAGCCTCATACGATCTAATTGGATTCGATTAATACACTTTTACAAATACATGTATTTTTATAATTTTTACAATAATCATTTACAAATATTGTCGGTCAAAGTTTTGTCTCGACATATGTGAAAGTCAAATGTTGCATCTAAGTAAACATTTTAAATAATAATAATAAAAAAAGACGAATATTCTTTGTAAAGATTTGTAAGATCGTCAGACTAACAATGGGTATTGTAATATATTAGGAAAGTTGGGTTATGCTAAAAATATAATTATTGATAATAAATATTGTTTTTATTCTGATATTCATCATATTATATTTGTATTTTTATGTATTTTATAGAATTTATTACAATTATATAGTAAATCTTATGATAACAATATTAATTTGAAAAAACAGATATTAAGATAACATAAACTATAAAATTTATTCTAATATTGTAACTTAACAACGTTTTTATATATAACCTATATAAATAACAAACATATTACCTTTAAAATTTTAAACGTTAGAAAAAAACATTTGTAAATACTACTAAACTATAATAGATTATAAAGTCGATGTAATAACTTCATCATAAAATAATATAGAGTATCAATATCAAATTTTTTCATTTTTATTACAGATACATTATATTCAAAACATTTTCAGTGTGAGCACATGATTTTAAATGAAATAGAAAAGAATGTAACTGTACCATTGTAACTTTTTCTCTCATTATTTGAATTATATAAGTTTAGTTATTTCAATTTGAGTTTAAATTCATAAACATGAACATTTTTAAATTACTTATAACCCAACTTTAATTAACTACTCATAGTCTTGTAATAAATGAATTCTTATTCAGTTCAAAATTCATCTGTTCATTTAATATTTGCATATCTTAAAAGATATCTTTGCAAAGCTCAACGAATGCTGACGATTATTATCAAAGTTTCACAATATTAATTTAGGGTAGTATATATTTATGTCGTTTAATTAAAACCTTATATTATCATTACTACTTTTAAACTAACACACTCCTAGAAAAAAAATTAATATGTTGATATAATTATTTTGTTAAAAGATTTTTTTTATATGTTGATAGAATAATATATTCTTTTTGTATATTAAAAATGTCGTCAGTATAAAACTTAAGATAATTGTTTTGAAAAATTATATGACATAACTTAAGGTAAGAAAAATTGCTAAAAAAACCGACCGGTATCACATTTTTCAAGATGTAATTTGCATGCTATTTTACAATGATATCTGAATACATTTCCCATTGGCACCATTAGTCAATTATAACATCTTAGTTCTTATATCATAGGCTATCTGTTATAATTCAGATATCTATACCACTTCCGGGGCATACATTATGGCATTAATATACCATTACACTTTCAATAGTGTCAACTGCACTTTCTTGCCA
>PYUH01000395.1:329333-347073 GCA_016808085.1 Suaeda aralocaspica | reverse complement strand
AATTCTTCTTGCTAAACAGAGAAACAAAGACAAAATTCCCATTTAGTAACTTATACATACAGTAAACAGCAATAATTTTGTCATCAATATCACCACAAAAAACGAAACAACATAAACCCATTTCAAATTATCCCACAAAATTAAAACACCTATTACACTATTAAAATAAGTAAGAAAAGTCAACAAAAGATTTCATTTTATCTTATTAAGCCGAGGTTATAAGTAAGTCTCCAAAACAACAACTCATCAAAATCCACTCACCAAACCAAACAAAAACAAAACCCCATTTCAAATAAATCAATCAAAAACCAAATTAAAATCAAATACTAGAAAAAATCAACAAAAAGATTACATCTTTAAGAAAAAAAATAAAAATAATTACAAAAATCAGATGACCATATTTCTTCCCAGAAGAAATATTTACAGTTATCACAAATAATTAAATTAAATAGATCAAACTCCTTCTAACTAATAAACAGAATAACATAATTGTCACAAATATTTGTTCAGTGTTCTTAAAAGCCATATAAAGAGGACATAAATTCAAGGTGCAAACCCAATAAATTTACAAATAATTGATGTTTAGAAATTATTTGTATAAGAGTATACATTATCACCTTGATATCTTGATAACATAGTACGAGAACTTCATTCATAATTTGTATTAAGCTAAGAGGCATGGAATGGGTTCTCATATTATTAAAACTCCAATTAAACGCATCCATCAAGATTACAACACCATCACTAAAATAGAGTAAATTATAGACATAAAAGCATAACCAGTAGCCAAAGCATTTCACTCATGATGAAACAAAAACGTCATCTACTTGAAGTCATTAAATAATAAGGTAAACTTGTTAGCTAAAGAATTAGAACTAAGATATGCGTACCTTAAGAAGTGTAGCTTTCAATATTGTAGAGTAATCGTGCTGATAACGTGTTATAGAAAAATAGGGTTTAAGTAGTATGAGTATAACATAAATGGTGAAGAAATATGTCTAGCTGATAGTGCAACTACTCATACAATACTTAAAAATAAGAGATATTTTTCTCAATGATGATGAATAATCTAAGTTTAATACTAGATCCGGTAGTGCAAACAGTATTGAGGCTCCGGAAGAGCAACTATATTGATGCCTATGGAAAAAATTCGAATTGTTGATGGCTTTGTACTCCCCTAAGTCTCAAAGAAATTTATTGAGTTTTAAAGTATCCGTCAAACGGATACCATATTTGAGACAATAAGTGAAGAAATAATGAATTCCTTCAATCCGAGTAGACCCAAGGCACTAGCAGGTTTTGGAGAGATATCGCACTCTCCACTGGCTTGTACTACCAAAGATTAATGTTATTGAACATATGCTATTGTAAACCAGAAGTTTTACAGATAGTTTATAGTTTGGCATGACAGGTTTAGGCCATCCCGGTTCATCAATGATGCGCAAAATAATTGAAAATTCACTGGACATTCTTTGAAGAAGCCAGCAGATTCTTCAAAATGATTATTCTTGTGCTGCTTGCTCCAAGGTAAGGTTGATAATTCGGCCATCACCAGCGAAAATAAATTATTAATCTATTTCTTTCCTTGAACGTATACAGGAGACATTATGTGGACCAATACATCCCACCATGTGGACCATTTAGATATTTTAGGTTTTAATTGATGCATCGACTAGATGGTCACATGTGTCCTTACTATCAACCGCAACCTAGCGTTTGCGGGTTACTTGCTCAATTGATAAGATTACGAGCACAATTTCCAGATTTTCCTATTAAGAATATAGTCTGGATAATGCTGGTGAATTTACTTCAAAGGCTTTAATGATATTGTATGGCTATTGGAATAAATGTTGAACATCCTGTAGCACATGTTCATAACAAAATGGTCTTGCAGGAATCACTTAATTAAACGTCTTCAGTTGATTGCTAACTCTTACTTATAAGTCGCATGACTACCGATATTCTACTTGGGGACATGCATATTTTTACATGCGCACAACAAAATAATTCGCATAGGGCCAACCAAGTAAACAATAATGTCTCCCCATTCACAATTGGTTTGTGGTCAGGAACAGATATTTATCCTCTAAGAATTTCGGATGTGCTGTGTATGACTTCCAATTGCTCCACCATCAAAAGCTCTAAGAGAGTGGTCCCAAAGGAGGCTGGGCATATATGTAGTAGTTTGTAATTCCCACAAATATTAGAACCTGAGCCATTAGAAGTGATCTATTTACTGGCCGTTAATTGCAGATTGTCACGAACGAGTTGGTTTCCCAGCATTAGGGGAGAGCAGCAAGCAGCTGGAAAGTGAAATTAGTTGGAATGAACACTCATTAAACACCTATCCCAGACCCGTAAACATGTGAATTCGAAGTCCAAAAGATCATAGTAATTGTACAAAGCTTAGCAAATCAATGAGGCACAGAACGCAATTTACTGACCTAATAGGTAAACTCGTCCCAGTATACACGCTGTAAATGCTCCTATCAAGATTGATGTCCCTGGAAGTGACAATCTCATGAGTCTAAGGCACGCCTGAAGCGTGGTGAGACCAGTAATGTTCCAAAGATAAGATATCCTCGAAAGAAAAGGAGCATGATAAGAAGGCAAATTAATTTGGAAGCAATGCTAAAAGTGAGGATCTCCAGAAGAGACCTAGTCGACTGACAAATGATAGTGTTCTAGCGAAGGAAACCATCAGGTACCTGGAAATGAAGAGATCTCAACAGATTAGTCATGTCTAGATAAACTTGGAACCGAAATGAAACGACGTCGATGATGATCTTGCATGATATGTAGCACTTGATGTTATGAATGAAAAGAGAATCATGAGCCTAAGTCCATTGAAGAATGTAGGAAAAGAGATGATTGGCCAAAATGGAAAGAAGAATTGATGCAGAATTGAAATCACTTGCGCAAAGAAGGAAGTATTTGGGCCAGTAGTTCGTATAACCCGAGGTGTAAAACAGTGGGATATAAATGGGTCGTTGTGCGGAAAAGAAATAAAAGGGTGAATTGTGAGACACAAAGCACGTTTAGTGACACAGGACTTCTCACAAAGACCTGGTATTGATTTTGAGGAGACATATTCTCCTGTGGTGGATGCAACTACTTTCAGTTCTATTAGTCTGGCAGTAAGACTGGACTTGATTTATGACTAATGGATGTTGTAACAGCTACTTGATACGGCCCACTTGATAGTGATATATACATGAAACTACCCGGAAGGTTTCAAGTTGCGTGAAGCACTGGGTCGCGTTCTCGAGAACAACTTGATTCAAGTTAAATAGACCCATTATGGATTAAACAAATCAGGGCCGTATGTTGGTACAATCGCCTTATGTGCTTATTGTTGAAAGAGATTATAAGAAATGACCCTATTAGCCCTTGTATTTTCATAAAGAAATTCGGGTCAGGTTTTGTGATTATTGCTGTCTATGTTGATGATTTGAATATCATTGGAACTCCAGAAGAGATTCCAATAACAGTGGAATACTTGAAAAAAGAGTTTGAAATGAAAGATCTTGGTAAGACAAAATTTTGTTTAGGGCTACAAATTGAGCACCTAAAAGAAGGAATCCTTGTGCATCAAACTACATACACAGAGAAGGTGCTCAGAAGATTTTATATGGATAAAGCACATCCGTTAACTAGCCCAATGGTTGTAAGATCACTAGATGTTGATAAAGATCCTTTTCGCCCTCGGGAAAATGATGAAGAGATTCTTGGTCCTGAAGTACCATATCTAAGTGCAATAGGAGCATTGATGTACCTTGCTAGTCACACAAGACCCGACATATCATTCTCTATCAATCTATTAGCAAGGTTTAGCTCATGTCCTACCCGAAGGCATTGGAATGGGGTTAAGCATATATTTCGCTATCTACAAGGTACGAAAGATAAAGGTTTGTTCTTTTCTAACACCTCCAAAGAAGAATTAGTTGGTTTTGCAGATGCAGGGTATTTATCAGATCCTCATGTTGCTCGATCACAAACTGGATATGTATTTACATATGGTGGTACCGCAATCTCTTGGCGTTCCATGAAACAAACCATTGCTGCTACTTCTTCTAATCATGCAGAAATTTTAGCAATTCATGAGGCTAGTCGAGAATGTGTATGGCTAAGGTCTCTAATTCAGCACATACAAGAAGATTGTGGTCGTTTATGTGGAAAACAAGCTCCGACTACATTATATGAAGACAATGCAGCCTGTATTGCACAACTCAAGGAAGGGTACATTAAAGGTGACAGGACGAAGCATATTTCGCCAAAGTTTTTCTTCACCCATGACCTTCAGAAGAATGGTGAGATTAGTGTCCAACAGATTCGTTCAAGTGAAAATTTAGCAGATCTATTTACCAAGGCGCTTCCTACTGCTACATTCAAGAAATTAGTTCATCAAATCGGGTTGCGTCATCTCAAGGATCTCAACGGATGATATCATGAGGGGGAGTCAATGCGCGCTGTACTCTTTTTCCCTTAGCTATGGTTTTTCCCACTGGGTTTTCCTGTTAAGGTTTTTAATGAGGCAGCATTGCACATGCGCATTATAAAATGATGTATATTTGCTTTATAATGGACATCCAAGGGGGAGTGTTATAAAATATTATTATTATTTTATGGATGTCCATTATACCCCTTAGGTATGATCTAGAATGTTCTGGATACTAGGTTTATTCTGCAGGAAACCCTAGTTTAAGCTTGTATATATATTTGGTACCATTTATTGTTAATTGAGCTATAAATTTCATTTTATATATTTGAATTGATTTGTTTACATAATACTTATAAAAATTAAAACCTTCCGTAAAAAATTTAAACAAACACATTTTTTTTTATCAAAATCGTGTATAGCACGAGAGCTAATCTAGTAATATCTAATTTAAACTACAAATTATATAATAATTTATGCAAAGTACTAAAATTACATTTTAAAAATCCTAATATTATTATTTATTAATACTATACGGAGTATAGTAAGGTACACTTCACCCATAGATTAACATTACTTTTAACACATATCTAGAAGACAATATGACATATTTGCCAAATTATTAAACTTCAAAAACAAAGTTCTTTGGTGATAGCTTATGAACCTATCATATTGCATCCCCTCAGTTATAAACTAATTGTATGTAATTGATATATGAGATATTAGTGTAATAGTATATTACTGTTGAATATGTCTCTCGATCGGTCCTAGGTTGGAGGTTCAGCTATCAATTTTCCTTACTCGTCCTTTCATGATGACTACCTAAACATCAACCCGAAAAAATACTCCATATTTTAATTAATGAACTTTCCCCTTTCTATTAAAAAAGATGTAGCTAGTAATTAAACTACTAATGTTGGTATTGTACACGAAAATCTATCATATATACTATTCATACTAAAAATAAAAATAATCTAGACAAGACCAATATCATGAAACAAACAACTCATCTATCCGATTCATAAGAAATCATTTGGAAAGTACTCTTGTTGGATAAAATATATCAATAATGCATAAATTTTTTATATCAATTATTTTTTAGGTAATAATATTAAGAATGTCTCTTTATTGTACAAACAAAAGTAAGATAGAATTGAATAATGGAGATATGTACTTGTATTATTAATTCATATTGATTTAAATGATTGATTACATTATTGACATTAATCAGAATTAAACTACATTAGGTCTACGTGAAGCCTAGGAAGTAACCATGTGTGTGTATTGAAGTACTCGTATTTCTTTTAATTTTGTGTTTGCTTTGCTTCCTAAGATGTTTTACATGCATTCAATCTCTTTATTAGGAACTTAGTTTGGGCTTTTGGTTGTGGTTTAATACTTGTGAGTTGTAATGCATATGTAACACCGGAATTTCAACCAATAAGAGTTGGCTCAAGTGGTAAGCAGCTTGATGCCGCTTAAGGGAGGTCTCGGATTTGAGCCTCACCGAATGCAAAAAACTCTTATTGGGAGAGATTCGCCCACCATAAGCTAGGTGTGCGACACGGGTTGAATCCGGATGTGGTCGGAGCTAAGCTCCGTTGAACCTGTGGTTTAAGCTGAAGTAAACAGACCCTAAATACCTGGCGAAATGCCTAGTACCCGGACGAACGGTTGCTTTGCTTCGTTCTTCTTCGTTTTTGCTCGTTTGCTCCTAATTTCTTCTCTAATGCTTCCTAAACTCTTCTAGGCCTCCCAAATAGTCTACAACTATAAAATACTCACTTATCAAAATACCGGAAGGATGATCGGATTAATAAAATTTCCCTTTTAATATAACGATAATGCTATACATAACTTTAGAGTCTAAGTATAAGCATTAAATATATTTCTATAAATGGTAATATTTCATGAAATTCAACCGAAATCATACAAAGGTTTATGTAATTAATGCTTAAAAGTAAAGAAAATTTCTATTTTAAACACTTTATTCATAATTCTTAGGGCTACAATTAGCATTTTTATTAATTTTCTCTCTGTTCAATTATTATATTCATACAAGTGTGCTAAATAGTACGGAGTATAATCCCTTTTGCTTTACTAAATTCACCACGTTTGTTTATTCATGTTGAGGTGACATTATAGTAGAAGAAGATGCACAAGCCACAACTCACAAGGTGTCATTTGATCTCTAGAAAAAGATACTTGGAAAAGTCTATTCACACTTTGCTTATTATATATTGATGAATGATGATGCTTGTAAGTTGTAACCTGACCTTTTGTTTTGATTCTATATATTTCTTTCCTTTTTGCTTTTGTTTTCGAGATTTTAATGAGGTTGTTCATTGCCTTGCGATAGATGTGAGAACGAAATGTGACCTTTTTTTTATTATTTTTTTATTTTTTATATTCCCTTCTATTTGTTTAATTTTAATAATGTAATGAGGTTGTACACCGTCGTTAAATATGAGACATGTCCAATATGATATATAACTGAGAGTGAGAGTAATTCAAGTGGTTAAAAACTTCCTCATGGTTTCAGAAGATCTTGAGGTCGATTCTCACCCCATGCCTTGTAGCTCCTTAACACCAAAAAATAAAAAAATAAAAATGAAATGTAACGAAAAATGTGTTCAACAAAAATCAAATTCATGACCTTTGGCATATGAGACACATAATTTGCCAATTAATCTATATGTCATTATTGACTACTTTCCCGTAACAATATATTATACTATGTACAGTATATCATACAAGAAAGTAATAACTAAGTAAAATTATTAATTCCTTTTCTACGTATGATAAATAAAATATGTAAAAAATGGATAATAATGAATATATATTTTTATGGTAATTTATGTTCATTTTATTACTTTGTCAATATCACAATTGTNAATAGTCTACAACTATAAAATACTCACTTATCAAAATACCGGAAGGATGATCGGATTAATAAAATTTCCCTTTTAATATAACGATAATGCTATACATAACTTTAGAGTCTAAGTATAAGCATTAAATATATTTCTATAAATGGTAATATTTCATGAAATTCAACCGAAATCATACAAAGGTTTATGTAATTAATGCTTAAAAGTAAAGAAAATTTCTATTTTAAACACTTTATTCATAATTCTTAGGGCTACAATTAGCATTTTTATTAATTTTCTCTCTGTTCAATTATTATATTCATACAAGTGTGCTAAATAGTACGGAGTATAATCCCTTTTGCTTTACTAAATTCACCACGTTTGTTTATTCATGTTGAGGTGACATTATAGTAGAAGAAGATGCACAAGCCACAACTCACAAGGTGTCATTTGATCTCTAGAAAAAGATACTTGGAAAAGTCTATTCACACTTTGCTTATTATATATTGATGAATGATGATGCTTGTAAGTTGTAACCTGACCTTTTGTTTTGATTCTATATATTTCTTTCCTTTTTGCTTTTGTTTTCGAGATTTTAATGAGGTTGTTCATTGCCTTGCGATAGATGTGAGAACGAAATGTGACCTTTTTTTTATTATTTTTTTATTTTTTATATTCCCTTCTATTTGTTTAATTTTAATAATGTAATGAGGTTGTACACCGTCGTTAAATATGAGACATGTCCAATATGATATATAACTGAGAGTGAGAGTAATTCAAGTGGTTAAAAACTTCCTCATGGTTTCAGAAGATCTTGAGGTCGATTCTCACCCCATGCCTTGTAGCTCCTTAACACCAAAAAATAAAAAAATAAAAATGAAATGTAACGAAAAATGTGTTCAACAAAAATCAAATTCATGACCTTTGGCATATGAGACACATAATTTGCCAATTAATCTATATGTCATTATTGACTACTTTCCCGTAACAATATATTATACTATGTACAGTATATCATACAAGAAAGTAATAACTAAGTAAAATTATTAATTCCTTTTCTACGTATGATAAATAAAATATGTAAAAAATGGATAATAATGAATATATATTTTTATGGTAATTTATGTTCATTTTATTACTTTGTCAATATCACAATTGTTCTTTTATTTGGATCTATTAAGTTTCTTTTGAAATCATATGTTCAACAGTTCAAGTGTAAAACATATGGGAAAATCCTGGTTGCTAAAATTTTAGATTTTTAGCAACTATCTAAAAGGGTATTTTCATCAAATTGTATTTACAAAGACCGTTATGAAGCCTGTTACAAAAGTTTTGTGTAACGGAATTCATCTTAACATAAGGGGCCCACTAACTTTTTAATATTTTTTAATGTCAAAAGTTTCAAATATTTACAAAAATGACATTTTAGATACAAACAAAAAAAACTAAAGCTTTAGAAATTAGGCACTCCTCAAAACATATATTCAATCTTTTTATCAACAAACATATTATACTCACATTATATTCGCAATTATTTCAAACTTTTTTATCGTAATTATAAAATATTTCATGGCTATCTACTGTAAATATCTCATAATAATATAATACTCCTATTTGTTCACTTAAAATTTCAGTTTGTTACAAAATTAAAATTAATTAATATATATATATAATTAGAATATTTTAAATTTTGATGAAAAAGGTAAAACAAATTAAAGAAGTCTTAAAACAAAATTTATCAAATAATTCGAGGCAACGCCCGGGAACTAAAGCTAGTTAAACAATTAAAAATAAATTTATAAAAGCTAGCTAGTTGTCTAACCATAAGTTATGATTGGTGAATTTCACATAAGACTTGCTCTAACATTAGCCCACTCTAAGCTAGTAATCTAATGAACAAATCTAACCATAAGTTATGATTGGTGAATTTCACATAACACTTGCTCTAACATTAGCCCACTCTAAGCTAGTAATCTAATGAACAAATGAAGTCATGAGTCATTGAGTAAAAGAGAGAATGCCACTTTTTAAGGACAAGTCCTCCTTTAGTCATAGAAAAAAAGATTCCATTAGTTTGCTTTAAGTGAAATAAATGAACAACACTATGCAACCAATTGTATGTAGCTTTTTCTCAAAAGGCAATTTGACTTGATTCTCTTCAACGAAACAATTTGTTCCAAATGTTTTCTAACTCTAAAAATCTTGCTTGAGGTATCATTTGAAAAGATCCAAAGTCAAACCCTCAAGTAGTCAAGTTAATAATAAAAGGCATGTAATTTGTTGAGTTCAGTGTTATTTTTGTATTTTATGAAAATGGCAGGAAAACATAATTTGCTTTTTTCGAATTGTATGAGGATTTTCAAAACACATTATGTCAGTTATTTAATTAGGTCACAAGAGGTGTTGGAAGATATGAAATATATTTTCCATATTCACTAATGTCAGTTATGAAATATATTGACAAGAGGACCTTAAGACAATTATCATTCACTAATAAGGATAGATTGATGGTGCCAAAAAGATAATTACTCCATATCATTTTATGTTTGTTTTAGGTCACAACTCACAAGAGGGTCCAAAGTTTTATATACACGCGAAGTACACTAATTACTGCATAACAGGTTTAAAGTTACATTTTTATTTTTGCGCTCTAGTACTATAGCATCAGCTCAAGTTATACTTTATTGAGTTTGAGTTATACTTTTTTGAGTTCCAGTTACCTTAAAATCAGCTCAAATTATCATGCATCTACTTTCTTTCTAATGCTAAAAAAACACAATTTTAATGAATTAATATATCTTATTATGTCATATATAAAAGTTATTTGTTCAAAATATTCTATAAAATTTCAATAATTTTAAAGCTACAATAATTTAATTCTAGCTAGTTATCAAAAAATTGGTTCAAACCGATCGTTGTACAATAATTTTACTGTACACCAAGTGTATGCAACATTCAATTATCTTTCACTCCTTTTTGCTTTACTAAGTTATTCACGTTTGATTTGTTTGTTTATGGTGGGGTGACATTATTGATTATTGGGGAAGAAGATGCAAAAGGTGTCATTTGAGCTCTCAATGCAAAAAGGATACTTGGAAAAGTCTATTCACTCTCAACTTAGTATTGATGAATGATAGTGCTTGTAATCTCACTTTCTATTATGATTCTATTTCTTTTGTTTTGGAGATTTTACATGAGGTTGTTCATCCCTTGCAATGTGACAAATGTGACCTTTCATTTTTATTCTATATTTCTTGTCTTTTGTTTTAATAATGTAAAGAGGTTGTACGTTGCATAATGGGGTATATTCAATCTCAATGATAAAGTTTAACTAAATAGAGGTTCTACTAGTTCATATGATAGTGTATGATCTTAATGTCAAATAATCCCAAGTTTACGTTGATTAATTAATCAAAAATTTATATTACCTCACTTTTTTAGTTGTAGCTAACAAATGAATAGTTTTATTAAAAGATGTAAAATATTCGTTTGTCGCAACTAATAAAAAAAGGTTAATCATAAGTTATGATACGATGAATTTCACACGACACACTCTATAATAGTAAGCCACTCAAGTTAAAAATCTATGGGACAACTGGAGTCACGAGTAAGAGAAAATGACACTTTTTAAGGGTATAATATTTCAAGGTAGACCCTTTGAGTTTTGAAATTGACCAGTTGATATATTTCAAGGTTCCAAGAATGAAAATATCGACATATAGTATGGGATATATATTTTTTTTTATCACACGATGGTATAGCAATTTTTCTTAGGTGTTAGAAGGGCATATGATTCCAACATAAGGCCCAAAACCTTTCTATTAGCTTAGCATTAGAAATTTAGAGACAATAACCTTCAAATTGACTATTCGATCCAAAAAAAAGAAAGGCTATTTTTACATAATTTCGACCAAATCAGGCGTTAAAAATAAATATACTCCGTATCAAAAACATTTTGTGATTGTTCTCGGACGCGACATAAGAGAAATTGCACCATTATCAAGCTCTAAGAAGAGATTTGGGTGTTGAAAGGCCCATATTCCCATGGATTGTGGGATGAATGGATCAAATGCAAAAAAATTATAAAAATGTGACAAGATAGATAAAACCTCACATTGTTTTATGATGCAACAAGATAAAGGGTGGGAAGAAAAGGGTCAAATACTTGTCTTGTGATAGAGGAACTGCATAAACCTCACATTGTGATAAGTTGATAACACAACATAAAAAAAAAGGGGTGCAATTTATTTTTCAACTCTCATTTATGCTTTTTATTAGTAGTCTACTTTTTATTTACTTTTGATACAAATAAGTAGTCTACTTAATGTGGAATATTCCATGATTGATTAGTGATTACCTCATGTAACAACGACTTGAACTACACTGTTGTCCCACTATTTTTGTATTGTCAAGTAGCCTGGTAACTTCAAAAAAAAAAAAAAAAAACAAGAGAAAGATAAAATTTCATTAACATTAATCTCAATGGTTAGTTTTTTTTGGATCAACACTGTAGGATAAGTGAACTACTTTCGAGTCACGAGTTTAGTTAATTAGCATGATAAGGACTTTGACAAAGGTAGAGGAAGCCCAAAAATGCCTTAGACAAAAGGAGTTCAAAAACAGACACCGCAACAATGGATTTTACAGTCTATGAACCAAAGAAATACTGTGTGTATATATATATATACGAGCAATAATAAGGAATTACATATTGTGCAAAACTTTGCCTAAGCAAGGGTTTACAACAAAAGTTACTCTACAAAATCGAGTCAAAATTTTACACGAGTCACAAACTGAGTTTCGAAAACAGTGATGGAACAAGATCAACCACTGACCATGAGAGACCAGCATACTGGATAAATCTGATCCCTGTATCAATATCAAAAGAATCCTCGCCGGATGAGAAGAAGAATTTTTGAAGGAACCCAGATTGCTGCTTTGTTTTGTTAGACTTTTTACCAGTTGCTGATTCGTTAAGGGCAGGAAGGTAAGTAGTCGACCTTATAGGGACACCCATCGTGTTTAATGCAACGGGCAAAATCCACTTTGCCAAGGCCTTGCTGCAGTACTTTACCAATAGGATGGTTGGAATACCTACTAGGATCCTCCCGATAAAGGCAGGAGCTCCAAGTTCAGGAGAAAAGACACGTGGCACATTCTCATGGTGAAACTGGTGATATGTTTGTTGTACTCCAGCAACCTAGAAAAACACGAGTCTTATGAAACACAGAAGATGGGATATAATGTGCTGAGTACACAATATGAAGAGCAATCTCATAGATGCAAAATTCATCGATCATTCAAAAAATTGTCATTAGAGGAGACTAAAGTATTGCACAGATCAATTTAGACTCGTGTCATACAGTTGAACAATCCATTCAATTCCAAGTAGGATCGAACTGAGGTCAGTACAGGTCTATTGTCAATTACTCTGTAGTATTAGTCATATAATTATCACTCAGGTCAAAATAGGCTACCTAATAAAAATTTCATTGCAACAGATAAAATTAAACTGCTATATAAAATGGGGTGGAAAATTTTAAACTCAAGGTCACAAGCTTAGTGATCTTGCTAAGCCCTCATCGATAACATAGTCTGTTCTTTGGCTCTTCACCAAATTAGTTTTCTTCAAAGACGAGTTCATTCTCTATGCTTCTCCAGTTCTCCCATTGCTCCTCTTGTCGGTTTCAAGTTTGCACTTTCAAATATTGAACAAAGAAAGCTAATTCTAGTTGAACAGAGAATAAAAATAAGAACAAGAACAAGGGATAGAATGCGTAGGCAGCATAACATTCTTTGTTTCAGGGAAAAACACGAGAGGATCATGAACAATATCAAAGATCAACTTAAAGCACTTACAATTCCAAAAGCAACACCATTGAACGCTGTATGGAACTCAAAGCTTGGGGTTGGAAACTCAGGTGTTGGATAAGCAAAAGACAATAAGCAGCTAAGAGCAGCCCAAAACGTAGTAACTGTAAAATATAAAAAATTGAACTTATCAGAAGACATGACATATAATATGCACCTTTAAAACTTCACAAAAAGAACTTGAACAAGACTAGAAAATGAATCATTGAATTGGTAGCTCAAAAGAAAAATTGGATATAGTCTCTGCATCACGAAAAAGAAAGCATGCAGCCTAGCAGGATATTCTGCCGCATTCCTCATCTACCTAAGTAACCAAATCATAAAGGTCCAAGGTTCATCAAATCTCTACAAGAGTACCTGCGCTACGGCCACTACCACAGTAAAACTTGTTCAGGGCACATTAGAAGTGTCCATGTCTTCCACAAAGACACAATGCAATGACAAATACTGTTCAGAACACACTAGATGGACCAATTGGAAGCCGGATATGCTGAAGAACAAAGGGTCAGCCAAGTAATAGGCTAGGCAGAAATTCTCTGCCCCCTCTACATCAGGTTGGAGTTGCATCAGCTGTTCGGGCCATAGGCCTATGGGGAAATATAACCAAACAGTTTATTCGTGCCCAAAATCTGAAGATCTGTTCTGAAAGTTTGATCAAGCTGGACTTGTGCTCAGGCAAAAAGTTTCCTGATCTATGCTTCATCATCAATTACCATAAAACATATAGCTGACTAAATTAATTACAGACGTGTAAATTCAAAATTTTCTCTACTGAGTCTACTCTATATGAAGTCTTTCTTTATTACAACATATAGTATCTGACAGACTATGTAATAGCAAAATTATGAGCTGACACACGCAATCATAACCTAATGAGTTGACACATGTACAACCTAAGGAGAGAACTTGCCCAAATCACCCACTTATTCATCATCAGTCACCACCTTAATCTCGTGTCCTCAAAAAAAAGAAAAAAATGCTTCTTAATCTTTTTAAACCACCTATTAATTACAGGAGAAAATCCTTCCCACAAATTTATAAAATCCATGCACATCAAACCATGGCTAGAAAAAGCACAATTCTGGGTCGCAAACTCGCAATAGTGGTAACAGTTGCAAATTTGCAATAATGAGGATTCCTTCTCACTTAACTGGTTCACACCATCGTGATGCACGTTTTACAGAGACCTAGTTCACATTTTTACATCAGCATAATTTGGTTCAATGAACTGAAGTTACTATCATCTAGACCAATTTCTGACAATGTGGTCAAATTTGCAAAACAAGGGATTAAGCATCAAGGGCCAAGCTGGGTTCAGGGCCCAAAATACGCCACATACTCAGGCTCGGATTGGAAATGGGCTCGCAATACTCAGCCCATTTAGGCTTGTTAAGGGTAATTGTGCTTGCTTAATAGAAGTGAGCTATGGCTGTTATTAGCTAGTATACATAGATGTTTCAACACAAAAAAGGACATGCTCAAAAAAGACAAAAAAANAAAAAAGAAAAAAAAAAAAAAAAAAAAAAACCATAAACCACATCACAAATTTACAATAAGTAAAACTGAAAAATAATATAGAATAATAGTACTTCCTCCGCTCCATAAGGTTTTGGTCAAAGCGTTGCAATTCCAGGCCGAACTTTTAGTCAAAACCAATATCAAAACCAAACCCCACTTTTAACTTAATATAAAATTGTATTTTAGTCAACTAATAATACAGCCAAATCAGAGGTGATCATGGGGTTCGGGCCGAGCCTAATTTCAGGCCGAACTTTTTGCCCAAAACCCGTAAATTATATGCGGGATTTTTTTGGGCCAAGCCCAAAAATTAACTGAAAATGACAAATTAGTGTCCAAAACCCGCGCAAACCTTAAAATTTTAAGACCAGTTCGGGCCTAGTGTGCCTTGCCCAAAACCTGCAAGTGGGCCAGGTTGGGCCAGACTATGTTTGATCACCTCTAAGCCAAATAAGTACACTTATAAACTACTGCCTACAAGCCTACAGGAAAAGAACTCCAAGTGTAGCAACAAACCCCATAATTTACAATATATACATGTATGTTCAGTTACAGAATAGAGTTGAGTAGGTTTCTGAGAGTTGGAGCCTTGGTGGAATCAAGAATTGGAAAGCCAGATGAAGTGACACCAAGAAATGTCAAGGCTTGAACCTTAATTTTCATTAATTTCATTTTTTTGCCACTTCCAGCCTACTTGCAGCCTACATCCTACCGGATACACAATATTTTAAAAAAAAATATCAGTTGGGCAGAGCCTCAGGTTGAAACAGACTAACCAAAGCACGTAAAAAAAAAAAAAAAAAAAAAAAAAAAAAGAAAAAGAAAAGGAAAAAGAGAGAGAGAAGGGTTATATTTGCCAGAGCCCAATTGTGGGTCTGATCTTGGCTCTACGGTTGCTGCTCTTGGACCAAGCTACAAATAATCAGCTCTATTTTGGAGCTTAAATACAAGGCTAATAGTTAAAATGAAGTGGATAGTAGTATAGTACAGAAGTCTAACATCCTCTCCTGAAAGTGATATATCGTTCTTCTTAAGTACGTTTATGATACCAACAGTTTACCTGTCATTGTAGTTTTTCAAAATATATGACATACTCTTTCAAACCATCTTTCCAAAAATGGCTATTTTGCTTATTTAGAGATTAACTTCTCCAAGGCTATTACTTTTTAGATCTATCTACTTCAACTTACAAAAGTATAATTGATCAGCAGAAGATATTTGATTCAGTTAAAATACCTTTGAATTATAATCCTGGACAAGGTTAAGTAACCCAGTATCTTGCACCCATGTTGGTGCAAAACTTATATTATAGAAATAATAAGTAAAAAGGATAAGCTTCAAAACATCAAAGAGAGCATGCTTACCATTTTTCCCAGAAGTTACAAAAGTATCAACATATTCATGGACTGTGAGCCAAAATGCAAGAATAGCCACTCCCATGACAATCCCACCAATGATATCAATCAAACTGTGCATGCCCAGGTAGATTCTTCCTAGCAAGAAAAGTCGACTTCAGTTTCAAGATATGATGTTTGTAGAACTAGTAATTGGACAACAAGTAAGGTTAACTTAAGACATACCGATGGCTATAAGGCCAACAAACAAGCATACTACAGCTAAGCCAACAAATCCTTCGGCTCCATCACTCTTTGGAATAGAGGAAAGAATATAATACAAGAGGTAACTGTAGAATAGCAGTAACAAGTAGAAACAATTATTCAACCCAGATAGCCATAAGACAAATAGAAAGCTATTATTTGAAGTGAACACAAATGTACAGAGTAATATTAACAATAACACACAGAAGAGTTTCAAATGCAAAAACTAGACAAGAAAACAAATAGGATGTATTACTATATAATGCCTTGCCTCAATAAAAGTACAAAGGTTCTTTGGTTAGATGTATACAGTAACAAAGCGATAATGAAGTGTTTTTTTGTCATCCGATATTAGTCATGCTGCCTCAACCCCTTTGTTATAGATTCTCCATGGTTTAAAATCATTACCCTTTACAATATAAACTCAGTCTTTCCCAAAACGTAAGTCTGTAATCATATCTTAAATTTAAAGAAGCTATTGCTTCCTGTCACCAGTCAGTCAACATTTTTGAACCTGTCCCCAGCTCCATGCCTAACTACATTGCTAATAACCCACACATAAATTAACACATGATGTCGTATGCAAGCATTTAGATTCCAGAATCTACAGAAAAATATCTTAATCTACTATTCTCATAAGAAGTCATCAACTCATGCAAAAACAACTATTCAACACAATAGTAGCTCAATTTCTTTAGCCAGCCTTCTCTAAAGGAGTAAAGGCCAATACTAAGATGAAACAAAATCATGAACAAATATCAAACTAAGACCAACAAACCAACCATAAGTTAAACAAACTAAAACCAACAAATCGAAAACTACGAAAATCTGTAATTATTATTACCCAGATAAGCAAACTGTGTTAAGGGTATGAGATGAAGGTAAACCATATTCCTGTGCATTTTCTTCCTCATCTTTAGTAGAAGTCAACCTCCTAACAGGTGGACAACTTGGCCTTGGAGCAGAAATCACATCCTAATTATATACACAATATCATCAAAACCCTAACTTTTTTCACTATTTTACACAAAAATTAGGAAAATTAACATTTATATTACCTTCACACAATTCCCAACATAATCACAAAATGCCATTAAAAGTGTCATTTGCCTAGCCAACCTTCCATGACCACTCTACAATATCAACATCAACAATTAAACCAGCAACAACAACAACAACAACAAAAAAGGAAATTTCTTGGATTTTTTTTAATTCATTATTATTATTATTTTTATTCTAAATGAAAAAGATAGATTAAGAAATAATACCCAAAAAAGCAAAGGAAGGAAACAAGTGTAGAATGGCACTGAAACAACACATGATACAACAGCAAACAAAGCATCCAAGAATTTATGCTGTGATTTCTGCAAAAAAAAAAAAAAAAAAAAAAAACAAAAAAAAAAAAAAAAAAAAAAAAAAAAAAATAAAAAATAAAAATTAAAAAA
>PYUH01000395.1:246673-328268 GCA_016808085.1 Suaeda aralocaspica | reverse complement strand
TCAAAAAAAAAAAAAAAAAAAAAAAAACCACCAAAAATTCAGCAAAATAATCAATACCCATTTTATTAAAAACCCTAATTAACACATTAAATTCACAAGAAACCAAAATTAAAACCCTAAAAAAAGGGAAATTTTTTCCTTTTTCAATTAATTTAAACCTGGATCTTCAGAATGAAGGGAATGCCAATTTGAACATGGTGAATCACCCATGGTTGTAATAAAGATCTAATCTTTTGAGTAATTTCCAAAATTGTTGACAAAAAAATCCATGCTATAATCCCCCCCAATGTTGCAACTTGCCAATCACAAATCTTCTGCATTCCCAATTAATTTTTTCAAAAAAACCCTAATTTTTTTTATGTGGAAAGTTTGAATCTTGTGAAAAGATTCAAAATTTGATGGATTTAGCTGTCATATAAGTGGTAAAGTTGGGTTTTTTTTTCCTAGAAATTACTCCTCCTGAAATTTATTCCCCAGATTAAAAAAGGAAAGTGGGGAATTAAAAGTGATTTTGACATATTGTTGACCTATTTTGATTTTTGGCAATTAATTTTGAAGGTTGTTAAATTAATTGTGCTTAATAATTTTATTTTATTTATTTTTTTTTTTTTTTTTGTGGTGAGATTAAGAGGATGATTAGTTAAACATGTTTGTCAAACATTGATGGTTAGAGAGAAAATGTCAATTTTGAATTTTTGATGGTGGACCATTGTCTAATTTGATGTGGCGCCAATGGTTAAAGGTTGAATAGCTTAGTAGGCTATCACTATATTGGTTCACTCGATTAATCCCTGATTCCCTGCGCGATGCACTATTGTATAGAACACTTTTTTTTTTTTGAGGGATATTGTATAGAATACTTGATATTACATCATTGTTAAAATAGATTTGTATGTCAGTAAATTTTTGTAAAATATTTACACAACTATTCAACGATGATGTAGAAATAATTAATTTGTCAGGGGAGACAAAGTAATGTTGTTCGTAAAGGATAATTTCTATAGATTTTAATTTTTTTTTAAAGTTAAGTACGTATAAAGCCATTATAAAGGTAATATTAAAATTGTGTTGCATTTGTTACAATATTATTTATTTTCTACACTTCAAATTGTTTTTCAAATTGTTAATTATAATATTAAGATGTTTAAGTTTTAGCAAAAAATTAATTTAAAAATTTATGAAAAAACACAAACTAAAATTGCAATCAATTTAAATCAATTTTGTTTGAACTTAAGTATCAAACACAAATAATAATAATAATAATTATTATTATCTATTAATATAAGGATGTATAATATATACTTATAAAACAAAAACATGGCAAGAGAGGCTACCTAGTAACAAATAAGGAAATTTTTCTCAAAAAACAGGTTGAAGTTTTGGAGGGAAAATACTCTACATGTGTACATCACTTGTGTAAGCGGTCTTTACTTTAATTATAGTTATGATTTGTTGAAAATTATTTGTAGTTGTTAGTTTTAAGAGTTGAATAATTAATTATGTTAGCTAATTTGAATATATGATAAAGTGAAGCAAAGTATATCATGATTGAGTTTTGAATATATGTGTAATGTTGTTAATTGAATATGCATAGAAGACACTATCATTGAATTGGGATAAATCGCACATTATCAACTACTATATATTAAAACGCAAGGCAAACCTTTGACATATGAGGGTTTTGCTAATTAAGCTATATGTCATTATTATTTATTTTTCCACAACAATTCATGATAGCATGTATTAGAGATTCGTTTGGTATTGCATAAAACATTTTCACATAAAAATAGTTTTCCATTGAAAAGATTTTACATTAGAAGACTCACTTTCATGAAGAAATTCCATTGTTTGTTGCATTTAGATTGATTTTACATTTTTAGCATTTTCATTGTTTGGTTGAATGGAAATTCAATTATTTCAAATGTGAGAGAAAATGTTTTCATTCCAAATGTAGTGATGAAAATTGTTTCCCTCTCAATTTAGGGGAAAAATGTTTGCAACATGGTGGAAAATGATTTTCCACCTCAAGTTTACAATTTAACATTAATTACTCCAAACCAAACAATGTAAAAGGAAAACAATTTGAGGGAAAACATTTTACACTCTACAAATGGACCTTAAAATTAAAGTGGATATCAATAAAGGTCACATATTGATTGGTATGGTAAAATTGATTTATACAACTTATACATTAGATTTTAAACTCCTTTGTAGCTTAAAACATATTTATTGTATGTATTGTGGCAAATAAAACTATGACAAAGGTTGTAACTTACCATTGTGGACACTCTTACGAGGATTCTATAAGTTAAATTCTTAGTTTTATACTTTGTATTTAATTAAATCGCAAATTTACAATGAATTATTTTTAGCTTTTACCAACAACATTAATCTTTAATATCTATAGTCATAAACTAAACATAAAATCATATATGATACCAATATACATAAAATAAACATAAAGTCATATATTATAGCATTATACGTTAAAGAATTAGTTTTAATCGTGTTTTAATAAAACTAATTAAAATTTATTAAAAAAATTCTAAAATTCAAAACAATACAATTATTATTATCTTTTTTAAAAAAATGCTCAATAAAACAAACTTCAATTCCCTAATTCTACGAGTAATCTCTAATTTCATCTTTAATTTCTGATCCATCAATTCATTCGTGGAAACGCGCAATTCATCCAATAATAATTAATAACAAATTAAAACAAGCAACTTAGTTTTTTCTTACCACACATTCATAAAACATTTGTCAAGTGCTCATTTAATTGCAAAAACTATAAATACCTCCCTTCATCCTTCAAAGTAATTCATCCACACTAATTTGTTTCAAAATAATTCACACAACAAATCAAAAACCAATTCTTAATCAAGAGAATTATAAGCTAAGCTCATTTTATTGAATATGGACACCTCTGACAAGATGAGTTACCACGCTGGTCAGACCAAGGCCCAAGCCGAGGTAAACACAAAATATATATACTACCTTTGTTTACATTATTACTCCGTATATTTTACATACTTGCAACGTTGGCATTTTTTACAAGTTTACATTTGCAATAACTTTGTTGTGTATTTGATTTTTAAAAGATATAAATAATGTGTATCTTATTAAATTCGGCATATGAAAGTACTAATCCATATGCTATTAACGTACCGTCTTGGTGGCTTTGTTAAATAAACAACATCAAATCAACTTAATTTTCAAGTTAATAACATGTTTTTCATTATATTATATAGGAGAAGATGAGCACCATGACAGAAAAGGCCGGTAGTGCTGCCCAATCTACCAAGGAGTCTTGCAAAGAGGTTCATTCTACTCTCCCTTGAACCATTTTTTACAAGTGAACGATGTTACTAGAAAATAGAAATTTAGATTATATGTATATAAATAACAACAATTAAAGATTTTTGTCTTTTTATTATATGTTTAACATATACTTTGTACATCGAATTAATATTTAATTTGTTATTTGTGTTGCTTATTATGTCGTTAATTTGTAGGCTGGGACACAAATGCAAGATAAGGCAGGAAGTGCTATGGAATCAATGAAGAATACCATGAGCAACAAATAAATGTAGCTTGTACACGAAGAGCAATGAAGGCCTTTGTTATTTTTATGATACATTGAAGTTTAAAAGTGGTCAAATCTTTTAGTATGGAATAAAAATAGAAGAGGAACTAGTGAACAATAATATAATCTTGAGATCATGATATATATATATATATAACAAAGGTCTTTTTCCAATTTTTCATGATACGAAAGTTTGAGTGATTATTTGTTCAAGTAAATTTAATGTCTTTTTTTTTTTTTTATTGGTTAGGAAATCGATTTTTACTATGCCAAAATTCCTCATCTTTCTCTCTTATGGGCTAGTCACTTGAAAGTAATTATCCTCACTTATCAATAAGATTCGAATCATACACATTTAGACAATCAAGCCGGCTAGAGTGTTACAAAGTGAGTCCATCTTGCAAATCTAGTCCCTTTGGAAAAAAAAAAAAAAAGAAGTTAACCTAAATCTATATTTATACGTCTCTCTTTGGGAATAAGAAGTATAGTGCTGAGGTACTTGAGCCATGACACATTGCCACTTACAAAGACACAATCAAATTCTTATATAGCCACACGTAATCATAAGATTTGGTAATAGCATAAGAAAAAAGAAGGATTAATAATCGATCAAGAGAAAATAAACTTCATGCATATACATTTTTATAAGTAATGCTTTGCAATTTGCATATATTAAGTGACAATAAAGTCTTCTAGCGATAGCTTAATTACTCTAATTATAATGAACAAGTGAAAAGTCTCGAGGTTTAACCTTTACAAGAATTTGTCATGTCATTATGCATATACGGATATACCACCACATCATGGATATCAAGGAGTGACAAATGACATTAAACTGATATGAGTCATCGTTGTCGTATGATATAGTAGAGAAGACAAAACGACGTAGGATTTAGAAATGTAAAGGTAAACAATTCTTTCATTTTGATAAAGGCGATAACATAACCCCACACGTCCCATTCGACCCCAACGTATGCGAAACTCCTCACTTGGATTTGGATAGCTAGGGATCAAATTAAAATGATGCAATTTTAATATCATTTTATTCATATAATTTTATTTTGTGACAGCACCCCTTGATCGTAGAAATTAAACTATATTTAATTTGGTTGTTAGTATACGACTAATTGACTAATTAAAAGTCTCAATAAAAAAAAACACGATAATCCTTCTAGCAAATACGATGGTTCTATCGAATTTTAAAATTTACACTAAGTTCTTAGCTTAGCTTAAATCTTGAAACAAGAGTTGATGCAATTATTATTAATAACTCATAATTGGATAAGATTGAATTATAGGTCATTATATTAATTTAAAATGTACTAATAAAAAATTAATGATAAAAAAAGTTTGTGTCAACAAATTGATATGTTTGGGGGATTAGCATGTACATGCAATTATCATGCATTATTACCTACCTTAGTACCTTTGTAAGTCCATCTCACTCACACTAAATGCTTACTTAGATTTGTTGGGGATCGGATAAATAATGGAACTCTTTCTATCAAACCTTTTTTTGGTTGTTTGGAGAGATATAAGAGCGATAAAAATCAATTTCAGTTTTTTTTTTAAATCGGAATGAAAGCTCTAAAATTAAACCTTCTTAATTAGGTAAAAAGGTTTATTATGAGAATAACAAATCAATAGTGAATCGAAAAGCTAATAAAGTCCAAGGACATATATACATGCATGATTGCATGGACGTACACACACCTTGGCATGTTGTTATTTCTCTTTCAAATTCACTTCACAAACAAAGAAACCGTCTTATCTTCAAAATTAGAAATGCAGCTTGCATGTAATTGTTCACGATCATAAACCCAATTTAAACACTAACAAATTAACGATGCACCAATTATTTACCCAAATTTATTCAAAACTCTAACTTGATCTATGTATAAACTTAGATATAATAATAACCTAGCTAATACGTACATTATATTCTTTGGTTGTTTCCTACAAGTAATTAGAAATTAATCAAAATTTTCGTTAATCAAGAGAAGGTTTAGAGCAGAGAATGATGAGGGATGATAGTTTAGTTAGTTAGAAATTCCTCCCTGGTTCTAGGAGGTTCGAGACCGATTCTTACCGCTCTCCTCTGTGGCTCCCTAACAACAACAACAACAACAACGACAAAAAAGAGAAGAAAATACTCCTAATTAGGTCAATAAGTTAAGTGAAATGATACAAACAAACAACCGCAAGTGTGGTTTGACAAATCCAATCCCATGATACAAACAAACAACCGCAAGTGTGGTTTGACAAATCCAATCCCATAAATCAACCAAACAAAACTTTCATGTCTAACCAAATATTATTTGTAATTTTATCTATTTATTACTCCCACTTTCCATATATTACTACACTTTTAACACAATTTAATTGATTCTATCATCAACCTATTATCCAATTTAATGCCCTTTTTGGCTTTTTGGTATTTGATTGGCCAATATATTTGTCACCCCAAATTCCACACTAAAGTTAACAAATGTCACTATATATATATATATATATATATGTATTTTTAAAGAATTATCTATCTATATATATATATATATATCAAATTTGTCTTCCATGCACCACCTTCATACAAACACAATTATATATATCCTAATGATGGCAAACACTCAAGAATTAATTCCTGGATTACCACACGATATTGCTGACGAATGTCTTACAAAGTTACAAGAATCGACATTTTATCAGCCACCGGTGTTTGTAGCCGGTGGCGCAACCTACTGAAGAGCAATGAATTCAGTTTCCATCGTAAAAATAATGGGTTGACTCGTATGTATGCTTGCTTAATCCAATCAAGATCCGAACCCATTGGGTCAAAACTCGGTTCTCCGTCGGATTTTGGGGTTACCGTGTTTGACACGAAAGCTCGTTCATGGGAGCGGGTTGACTTGCCAAAGGAGTATGCTGGCGGTCTCCCGCTCTTTTGCCAAGTGGCAAGCACCGAGGGGAAGCTTGTCCTAATGGGAGGGTGGGACCCGGAAAGCTATGAACCCGTGACCCGGGTTTATGTGTACGATTTCTTCACTCGTAAATGGAAGAAAGGAGAAGATATGCCTTGTAAAAGGTGGTTTTTCGCATGTGGATATATGTAGCGGGTGGGCATGACCCTAATAAAAACGGGTTGAACACGGTATATGCTTATGATGTTTCAAATGACAAGTGGACCGACTTGAACCAAATGAGTCAAGTTCGAGACGAGTGCCAAGGTCTAGTCAATGGGTCCGAATTTTGGGTCATAAGTGGATAGGACACCCAAAAATCAAGGTTTAATTAAGAGGTTAACACATGCAAGTGGACTCTAGTCGAAGATGTATATTCAGGTTGTCATAGTCCGAGCTGAGATCTTTCATTGGGTTGGGAATTGAAGCACCAAGGAATTGTTCAATTGGTCCGAAATAAGGCCCGAGGAGCCTCAATTTCGGACCGAGTACTAATAAGTGGTTCACCTAATAGGGTGTTTTTCATTGGCAATAGGTTGGAAAATGGAAAATATGGTGAATTTAAGAAATTAATTGATGTGCCAAATGAGTTTATGGGGTTAGTACAATCTGGATGCTACGTTGTATAATTGAAGTTGCGTTTTCGCATTTATAGTTGTCGACTTCCATATGTTATATTGTTATATCTACTAAGTAGCATTAAAGGATTTTCATCCAAAATCAAAAAACTTTAGTACTCCCTCTGTTTTTATTTACTTGCTACATTGGACCAAAATATGTGAGAGCTTTTTAGTCCGTATGTAGCAAGTAAAAAAAGACGGAGGGAGTAATTTTATTTGCTTTGTATTTAAGTGTACAAAAGTTGGCAAAACAAGTGTATATCTCAAAATTCCGCATAAACAAGTTCTAGAAGACTTGTTCTCAATTTTTGGCATATTACAAATAAATAAATTGCTTAAAAAATCGATTTTAAATTATATATGTAACTAATGTAAGTTGAAGAGGGGATTTGGTGGAGTTGCTTATCAATTTATCATATGATGCTAATAAAATATTAATACTACAGACCTAATTACTTGTGTGGTATGATATTATAAGGAGTGACTTTGTATGATATGCAATAAAATATACAGTCGACATTAAATAAACTAGTATATGAAGTATATTACTCCGTATAACTTGATAAGGTACGTCAATGTTAATTAAATTAAAATGCATTTTAAAATTATAGAATTATTAATAACATGACATTATGATTTTCTTGATGGCGACTTGTTGAACTATTCAGTGGCGTATTATATATAGACATATAGTGTGGTTCATGTCCTTATGATTATCATTCTTTTAACTTATATTCCTTTCCGTTCAGTTTATTTAAGCACTCTCATACTTATTGAAACAAAAAGTTTAGATCTTCTATACCACTATAGCTTTTATTAACTTTAGTTTCATAGTGAAATAAATTATACTTCGTAAAACTTAAATAAATGAAAAGTACTCATCAATACGAGAATGATTATATCACGTTTTACAATTTATTTCTCATCATGTAGTGTAAAGAGAAGGTGAAACTTTAGTGAAGAAACAAAACATGTTAAATTAGATTAATCAGGACAAAACAGAAAGATAAAATGAACACAATCATAGTCCTTCCATCATATAATTTTACGTTTGATTATTATATAATTATGGGTAACCAAAAGTCCAAAACTAACCAATAAAAAGTGGGTAATCAAACAGAATACTCCAACTTGAATTAAACCAAACTAACAAATTTGAAGAAATGGCTAGGGTTTATGTCAACTTGGTTGATTAACACAATGATTTTCGAAGTAAAATTTTGGGTCACTTTTATTCATGAGCTTTTAAGATTAAACTAAATAACAAAATACAAAGTACTTGTAATAATTAAGAGATGAAATTAATATTGGAATAATACAAACTACAAAGTGTGTTCAAAATTTTTCGTTAAAGTTTCTTTTTCGTTAAAGAAACAATAAGTAGTAGAAATATTCCATATCCTAAACAGCAGAATCAAAATTGCTGTATTGCAATAATAAATTTCAAACCAATTCAGCAAGATATAATTATCTAATATCTAACAAATTGCTTACTATCATCATCGTTTCTTCTACCATAAGGGTTGCTCTCATTAAACCTCCCTTCAATTTTACGACTCTTCTTCCTAAACTTTGAGGCGCTGCTGTCTAGTTTGAGATCCAACTTTGGCGGACAAGAAAAGCAGAATGAACCAGCCACTGCCTGCACAAGTGCATGAAGAAATCGATTTAATCATTTAATTGCATGAGCTATGAGCATAATACTACGTACATAAATAAAGTACCAAAAGACAAAGGCCTTCGTTTGCAGTGTTCTTTAAATACTTTGAACTGCCTGGAGTTCTAGTTAAACCACCATGTGAAATTCTGATGAAACAGACAGAGTATTACCTGCAGATCAAGTTTGTGTACATCAAACACATCCTTCATAGAATGTGAGTTATACGCCAATATGTAGGACCTGTATGCATCTTTAGCTGACTTGTTCAAGTAGTAATTACTTGAAACCAATTTCTCCTGCAAAAATCCATTGCCATTTGTAAGCTGTTATGATAGTTGGGAACAAAGAAAACAAATATACATGTTAATAGGAAGAATCAGTTCAGTACCAGATGAGACTGTACATTTGCCAGCTTCCTTGTATTAAATTCGTACTCTTTAACAGGGACCTTCTCACTCTGCATATATATTTTGCACATTCAGATAGCAAGTAAACGACACAAACATGAAGAGACAGAATAAATTGAGGACTTTCTGCTTCTCCTTGGTGACACTGAGCACTCAAATTTTTATATAGGGATAAGAATAAGCTCTCCAATCTTGCTACAAAGATCAGAATTAACCTTAGCCCCCTTATATTGCTTGTGAGAAAACCCCATACCTTTAAATAACCAAGGAACTGCAACTCTTCTGGAATCAGGAAAAGCAGAGCATTTCCTTTAGCACCTTCCCCACGAGCTGTTCGCCCAACCCTATGAATATATTCCTAAAAAGAGACATTACATCAGCAAATTGACTCAGACTAAACATCAAGAGAAAGTTGGTGGGTGAGTGGCATACCTTTGGATCATCCGGAGGATCATACTGCACGATCCAATCCTACAATAGTTCAAAAAGAGAAAAACAGAACATGTTGTCAGAGTTGTTCCTAAACTCAAAACCTGCAATCTACAAAGATAACTATTAATCACTGAGGACAGCACAAAGACACACCACAGCAGGAATATCAAGTCCACGGGCAGCAACATCAGTGCATAAAAGAATTCCCTTTTCAGCTTTGCAGAAATCAAAAAATGTAGTTGTCCTCTTAGTCTGCTTTTGTTTCCCATGAATATCAAAGCAGTCTATCTGGATATATCTCAAGAGCTCCGAATGGAATTTAACCGAGTTGCAGGAAGAAAAAAAGACCATGATTTTCTTAGATAGATTCCTCTTCAAGAATGAATAGAGAAGGATAAGTCTCTTTGCACTGGGAATAACACAATAGCCCTGTCGTAGTCCTTCATTGGTAACCTAGACAGCCAGAATTCAATAATTTGTTACAAAAATTTGTACAACTAATGGAGTAGAGTTGTAGAAGCACATTCCATTTCCAGTTCCCACTTACCTTTCTTCTCCCCTCATCAACATCAACGTAGATAGGTTTAGACTGAAATGACAAACGCGCAAGGTCTTGAACCTATGAGGAAAAAAAAAAAAAAACTTTTATCACCTACAGAAGAATCAATGCAAATACAGAAATCCAACAACCTTTATACTAAGGTACAGAATTAACAGCAAAGTGAAAAATACCTTCTGGGTTTGTGTTGCTGAAAAAAGCGCTGTTTGCCGCTCCTGCATACCCAGAACATTGTAACAAAGAACAGTTTCAGAAACTCAAAAAATTCACTCAGACGGGATTTATAAGAAGCAGCATCAAACTTGGCATAATAAACATAATCCTACAAGAATACGGCCACAAAGTGTAGAGTTCACACCAAATGGCATTGCCAAGAAACATATACAGACAACAATGTAGGACTCAGCTCAATCATATAAACTGTTTATACAAAGTATATCAACTTTGAAAAAAAAAATCATTTAGATGGATAGTCCATTTCCAGATTATATGTATTAAGATAAACAATTCCTTCTAAAGCTTTGACTATGAGCATCCATCTTCCATAATGCTCAAAAGTCAAAACCCAAGGGTACCCCAAAATATCATATTTTTTCAGTATCAAGTCTGCAACTAAAGTAAAATCACATGGAGTTTATAAGTCAATAGTCAATGCCACAAAAACACTACGTCTAAATAAAAAGTTATACTACATATCTACACAAGTTTTTCAGCACTCAAGTATAAAAATACATCATATAATCAGATATTAAAAGTTTCAGACATTACACCTTCGGTAAGATTTTTATGATCTGCCTCATTTCATCTTCAAAATTGGCTTCCAAAATCCTGTCAGCCTCATCAATAATCAGGCACTGCAAACATCAACGTATATATTTATTAGTGAAGTCAATACCACAGCAACTACAATGTTAACAACAGACACTTAAACCATCAAGAAATGCAATCAAATAGTATTGGCACGTTACTTTAAAACATTTCCAGAAGTACGTGAAGGAAAAACTGAAATCTCCAAAACTTCCATCATCCTTACCTGGAGTTTTATGCTTCACTTAAGATATTAGCATTATAAGCATTATAATTACTGTATAACGAAACATTTTGCACAATTCAATCAGCATTAAAATATCAAAAAAGTTAACACCATGACACAAAGAAATGGTTTCACTAGTGAAAAAGTTTGATTGAACATTGAACAACAAAAAGATGGTGAAAGGTTCCCAATTACTTCAAGCAATATCTGAATTACAGTTTACATTAATCACCTTTAAGTTTTTGTAGACAAATCCTTTTGTATTTTGGAGATGGTCAAGTAAACGTCCAGGAGTTGCAACTAAAAGATTAACACCTTTAGCAAGGCGTTCTGCTTCTCCTCTTCGGCCAGCACCACCAATCACCAAGCCAAGAGTTTGAGAATGATGCTTTAGAAGATCTTTAGCAACAGCATGTGTCTGCATCAATAAGACAGTTAAGTCAAGGGAAGCCATAAAAAAGTAATTGAAAGAATGTTCATACCATAGTAGCTACAAATGATCACTGACCACAAGAAAAAGAAAGGTACAAAGTTTCACCTGTATAGCAAGCTCCCTTGTAGGACAAATAATGACAACACCAGCTCCATTTCGAGGAGAAAAGTGAGTCTGATACAACATCTCTACAGCAGGAACAAGGAAAGCAAGGGTCTTCCCTGAACCAGTCCTTGCAGCTCCAAGCACATCTTTGCCTTCCAAAAGAGGAGGTATAGATCTAGCTTGAATCTGCCAAAATAGTACGGCAAAAAAATAAGTTGTTTGAGCAACATACAATTCAAGCTACCATCAATTGACCAAGCATTATAAGCTCCAACAGGTAATTCTTGCATGATGTTAACCTATCTAAAAAAATTTTAAAATTGTCAACCATTAAACAACAACAACAAAGATTTAATCCCAAATTATCAATAAGAGGAATTGCAAAAGTCAAACGCAAAAATCCTCTCCCTCCATTACTTCCTTTTTCACATTTGCCTCATGTCGCAATAACCTCAAATCATCAGCTCGCCACCAACCACCTGAACCTAAGTTTTCTACTACCTCTCCTCCATCCACCCTATTGCTACTGCCCAAGCCTCCTTACCCGGTGTGATACTTGGTCTCCGTCTGATATGCCTAAACCAACTCAAATGACTTTCCCTCATCTTATCCTTAATAGATACAAACCATATCTTATTCTGAATAACTTCACTCCTTATTTTATCCTTTATTATATGCCCACACATCCAACTGAGCCTATGGAACATTGTCACATTCATCTTATGATGGTGACAAAATTTAATACCATATAACAATGCGAGCCTAATAGCATTACCACAAAATTCGCCCTTCAATTTTCAAGCATTAAACAAGCATGGTAAGTCAGATTGAAATATAATGCTTTCACACTTATTTTCTAAGCCCAACTCTGCAACAAATGTTCTTATTTTATAATAAATTCTCAACTACAAGTGAAAAAAATCATTGTGCATGATTGTGCGTTTGGCTTAAACTAAACCAAATATGATGTCACTACAAATTTGAGATCATAGTGGCATAATATTTAGCTTATATAAATAATTTTCTTCCTTCAGGGCATGTATAATTTGTGTTTTGCTTGCATGAACTAAAGAAAATAATATGTGACAACAAATGTGTATGCAATAGATGTGATTTGTTTTACCAGTAGATTTAAACTTAATTCCATTTCAAATCCTGAAGTTCAGCTCATTCATTTTGGTAAGTGAAAGCTTTAAATCTAGCAGCTAATCAAGCTTGAACTAACAGCTCATTATTTATTGAACAGTCTTCAACACATTTTGATTCATTTACACACAACTTGTACACAAACATGAATACATGATAATGCTCAGCATCAATCAAATCAACAAGTCATTTATGAATATAAGCTGTTTTGCCTCAATACATATACATCCATAAGGGGGATAGCTTACAAAACCCGCTCACAAATTCTTGCTCTGTTTCGAAGTTACCTAGAATCTAAGAACAAGCTAGATTCGCCACACGAACACAATTAACCAAACAAAGTGGGAGTAAGGCATCACATGGCTTCTCTGGAAAGCACTGATGATTCTATTATGAAGCATAAGAGTTCACAATTTAATGCCAAGACCCCCTCGTCATTTCTGTTCAATATAAGACTGCCACCAAGTTTTTGAAAAGAACCAGAAAATTACTCTTACCGACTATTCAGATTTTAAAACCAAATTTAACTTCGACTTCAACTGCCTACCACTCTACCTGATAAAGTGGTGCTTTTTACTACACCCCAAATATATGTATGTTTCCTATTAAGCGATACTTCTATGTTTATTGGATAAAAGTGCCTTTTACAATCAAACGTTCATTAATACTTGTATACAACAATCAGGCAATCAAAACCTTAGTCCCATAATTGGGAATAATATGCGACAATCCTAGTTTTTTTCTTCTTCTAATACTATACAATATACACTTCAAAAAACAAAAAAAAATAGTAATAATAAAATAACATCAAAACAACAACATCGAAATAAATAGAAATAAGTAAGAGGAAAATTAAACCTGAGTCATATATGAAAAGCCCATATCCTTGATAGCATTCAACAAAGGCTCAGAAATAGGAAGTTTAAAGAAGGATTCGTCACTCATAATTCCAATCCCACTACTAAACTTCTTCTTCTCTAAAATCTTATTGCTCTCCAATGCCTTCTCCTCCTCACCACTACCACCATTCTCTTCTTCCTCTTCAGTTTCAGCACGTAATTCATCGCCATCATCAGCTTCATCTCTCTTTTTCTTCTTCTTATCCTTCTTGTTTAACTTCTTACTACTCAGTTCCTCATTACCCTGAGGGGTTTCTTCTTCTCCAGATGGTTGACTGTTCTCTTGTTTGTTCTTGTTCTTTTTCTTCCTCATTCTTTTCTTCTTGTCTTTCTTCAGTGGCTGTTCCTGTTGTTGTTGTTCCTTGTCACTATTATCGCTGTCTTCTTCAGTCCGAAGGTCTTGCTCTGTTACTGCCATGGCGCAGTAGTCAATCTAAGGATTGAGGAACAGGTTTACAGATAAGATTAAATGAACAAAGCATATTATAATGAAGTATATAACCAAATTCAATCATAAATTAAATTTCGACCGTCTGAAATATCTTCAAATATTATGGGATTTGGGTTCGACCAAGCCCGCCCCTAAGCAAAGGCTGCAGCCCTGTGACCGGGGAAAAAACATCCACATTCATAGGTTCTCAACATTAAGACGTTTTCTACAATAGACTGCAACAAGTTAGCAACTAAATTTTACTAAATCATCAAATTAGACTTAATACATATTGCCCACTCAAGAATATCCAACAGCAACAAAATCGCTTGTTGTAATCTCACCATTACTTTAGTAATTGTACCTAGAAGCGTCCCAATTGGCTGCCTAAAAACTATATTAAGGATCACACCTAAATTGTTAGGGAATTAATGATTAAAGAAAGGAAAACATGCAAGTTGCTAATTGTTACCATTTTTTATGCCCTAATTTTTAAAACGCACGTCTAGGCACAGGGTGCATGGAGGTGAAAGAAAATCACCTCAGGAAGCTGAGAGGCACACCTAAACCTAAAAGGCGCACTGAGGAGCACCTAGGCAACTACGCAAAGCGTATGCCTCTAGGGTTTTCTTAGTTTTTATTTAATTGTTTTTATATTGCTGCCTCATGCATCTCTCGCCTCTCAAAACTAGGTTTTTGCTAAATTTGTAATTGCTACCTGACTCCGGTTATATTTGGGATTCCTACCTTGGTCCAATTGTTGGCACATTTCACCGGAAAGTGATGTGATTAGCTATCTCATTTTGTTGCGGAAAAAAAAAATAATAATGCGAATCTCTGACAACATCAAAGATATAATTATGCAAAAATTAAACAATCATTTACTCATTTGTCTCCTTTTATCACCTCACTCTTCTCTCATATCTATGAATTAGAGCTCAATTTTCAATTTCTTCGATTATAAAGCCAGCTTCAGCAATTGATTTTCGATAGCACGAAAAGTTGACATAAAAATGAATTCAGCTTATTTACTCAATATAGTATTCTCATTGGTTGACGAATTCGATATTAAGGATTAAAGCATACCAGTAAAAGACATGAGATTCAGCTAACAATAAACATTGCCATAATTAACATTGAATTAATTTCATACTTAAATAGCAAATTAACACAAATAATAACATAATTAGTGCAAAAAAAAATTAATTCTCTGTTTACAGCCCTAAATTAACACAAATGATAACATAATTCATCTGTTCTTCATCAATTCCTTATTCAACAATCGCTAAAATCTAAATAATTTGTTCGGAAAATTTAAAGCTAAAACCCTAATTTTTTACTAAACCCTAAAAACAAAACTTCGATAAATGAACTGAGTAAGAGAAAGCAATAAAGAAGAGACGAAAATAAACAGTTACCTTAAAAGGTGCTTCAATGGAAGAAGTGAAGTAAAGAAGGTTCTTCAATGGAGGATGAAGTACAGAAGAAGGTTTAATGGAGAAACTCAAGAGTACGCTTTAATGGAGGAAGAAGGAGAAGTGCGGCGCAGAAGAGAAAAAGGTTCGAAAGAGAATTTTTTGGTAGGATAGAAAAAGAGTTTTAACAAAGGAGGGAAACTATATGGTTGGGCTGGGCCGGGCTTTCGTGTCGAAAGCCCAATTTGTTGAGTTAAAGTGGGCCTTTTTGGGTTGGGCTAGACGTTGTGCATGGTTTGTCGCGCCGTGGTTCGCGATTTTTGGTTTAGGAGTCGGACTTGTTGGGTTGAGCTATTGATGATCATCGATAAATATAGAGGTTGAATTTAGGTGGGAAGGTAGTTGGGGTGGTTCGTTTCTATGTAGATATACGTAGTGGAATTCTTTAAAGAGCAGAAGCCCATTAAAAACTCGAGTTTTACTCATTTTGTGTTAAACTTGATGATGGTTAAGTGAGTAAGGTTGTTTATTAAAATTATTTGAACGTGATTGCATTGCAATTGTGCAGACTATTGGAACAATGTCGATATGTGGCTTTTGCCCTCTTCAACAAGTCTCAAACCTCTCATTATAACAACCTACCTAAACTACACCAAGTTCATTAAAAGACAATTGAGTTACGACATGCCCCTGCAACCCAAGCTAAAGTTTATATATGCAATGGTATCTCATTGCTAGCTTGGTCATCTAATACTTAAAGAAAGTAGTAAAAGATAAAGTTGTGCTTGGTTGAGTACAGCAACAATGGGAATGAATCCAAATCTGTCACACAACATTGCGCATTGGAACATAGGAATAGGGCATTCACATTGAGATGAACATAGACAAAACTAAGCTTTGTTCAAGCAAACATGGTGGCTTAAAAAAAATTGGACAACACTTCAAGAAGTCAGATGATTTTTTATGCAAGATTAAAGAGAGTTCAACATGACAAATTTATAAGGGTATGTAAATGGAGCTTTTGTAGCTGAAAAGGGCGTGCATTGATACATAATTCAAATGCCTGCCAAGAAGCCCAGTATTTTGCTGTTGCTTTCATATCCAACCTTTTTTTTTTTTTTTTTGATGAACATTTTTGAACTGAATTTTATTGCACTAGGGTTATGTACCCTCGACTTTTCAATCTTTCATAATCACATATTCACATCTGAAAAACTGCCAAGATTTTGCGCTCTTGCTCATATTTATATTCCAGTTCTGTATGGAATACCACTACGGTTTAAACATTTCCAAAAGGCTGCCATTGAAGTACTTCACATAATACAACAGCTCGAATAATGGATAAAAGAAAATTTTGGGCATTACAAAGTACTCTTAAACTCATTCTAAGGCCAATGCTTGGCAACCTGGAATACACAGCAACAATCCAAGGAGGACACAGCTAGTTCACTAACTAATTGACACGAACCAACATGCAACAAGAAAATGTTCCAACTAAAGATAGCAATGTTCCAACAAGAAAATGTTCCAACTAAAAATATCCTCCACGAAAAGAAAGTTACTAAAATTTTACAGAGATCCACACAATCTAATCTCCTGCAGTCAACCGCTTCTCTAATTGATGTCACCTAGAGTATCCAGGGGAGACACTGCGACTGGGGCTGCGGCTAGCACTACCATAAGTACTTCTACTCCGACTCCTTGAGCCATAAGGAGATCTCGAGTAAGAGCGAGATCTATATGAGCGTCTCCTGTATGATCCTCCCCTTGGTGAAATTGACCTGGCACCAGATTGATAGTGCACATATAAGCAAAAAAGAGTTTTGCCAAGGCAAATGCATACTAATACGAGACACTGTCATAAATCCCAATAACGCAACATGAGTACAAAGGCATATACCTTGAAGAACGTCCCCTTGGGGAGTAATCATCAGGACTACGTGAATAAGTTCTTGCATATCGTGGGGATCGAGAATAACGGGAAGATGAACGCCTGCGATCATAGGAACGGCTCCTGAGGCAACACAGAAGTAACATGAGACCTTTAAATGGTGTAATACTTAATCGAGAGAGATAAATAATGAGTATGATTTGCATACTTTTAAAACATACACATTTCTAATGATACAAGCTCAAGACAAGAGCTAAAGATAATTTAGAGCTGATCAATTCCTACAGTTGAACAAAGCCTCACCTTACACGCTCCCTTGCCCTCATTTCTGAGGGCTTTTTCCTGTTCTCCTCTGCAAAAACAACAGTCAGCTCCCGTCCAAGCAGGACATAACCATCCATATCATATTTAGCATCAGCAGCATCAGCTGGGTCCAAAAATTGCACAAACCCAAACCCACGAGGATCCCTGCACATTAAAATGTTTCAACATTAAATACTTTCAAAAGATAAAGAGTTCATGGCTTAATTTCAATACAGCAACCATTGCACAGGCATTCTCCAACTATAATACAACAAAGAGCAATCATTTGGCAGCTGACCTTGGAGATGTCTATGAAGACTTCAATGTCTTCCTTCAAAATGAAATCACTCTTTCTTCATTCTTCATGAACACTAAGGATACCTTGAACAAGACACCCACTACTTGATATCTTGTAACTCTTATTACTTGATATCTTCAATCTTTGACACTTCTCAGGAAAAAAACACAAATTTTTATTACTTCATGTCTCCATCTTCACACATTTCATGAAACAACCACAAGCAACCAAAGGAAAGGAGAGGCTGAGGGGAAGGGAAGAAAAACACTAACATCAATCTAGTAGACTGAACATCAGGAGGATGTACATCTACATACGTACAAAAGTAAGCAAGCAAAGCACCAAGGATACGCAATTCCAACGGTTGTTCCACTTCCAAACACAACTACTATGACGGGTAGATTATATAGAAACTAAGATGAAATTATCTTTGCAACACTTTAACAGAGTTCAATATGGCACAACTGCTCTTTATCAAAGTTCAAAGACAAAATTGATTGTTAAAATACTTAATAACAACCAATATAAAGGCTTAGAAGCTCACCCAGTATAATAATCACGAGGAAGATATATGTCTTTAATAGGACCATACCGCCCAAAAGCCCCTCGCAGATCTTCCGGCCTGCAATAACAGAACGTACGCTGAAAAAGGCTCGTATTCATGAAGAAAAATAACATGGGTAAAATATATAAATTCAGCTAATTCTCTTCTTGGATCTTCCAACAGACTCTTGTGGTTAGTTCGCATGGCTGTGCAATAAACAGAAATACTACAGTTTAACAAAAATACTTAACAAAAACCGAACAACGCTTATTCTGTCCCCCACTTAAGCATAGTACAAGCATATATGAGGCGGAAGATAAGGCAATTAGCCATGTCACATAATTTTATGCAATGTTAATAAAGAAGAGTGATTATCACTTTATTGCGAAAAAAATTTTAAACACAGAAAACCTACAGTCATCTTAGACAAGATTATAGAGAAAAACAAAGGAAGAGATCCAAATATTACTCGTAATATCACTGATCATAATTCATAATGTTTACATATTTACAATAACGACAGGCATCGAAAGGGTAATACAATGTCCAACCTGCAATCATGGCGGAGGTTCCGCACCAATAAACTAGTGGGTGGCTCCTTTCCACGGCCATAACTGCGTCTCGGAGATGGGCTCCTGTATCTTCTTCCATAACTCCTTGGTGGAGGAGATGGACTGTAGCTGTAACTCCTTCCTCTCATTTTGCTGCAATATTATAAGTCAGAAGACTATCATGTAACAACAAGTTGAAACCATAACAATATAACATGGTTGCTTCGAGACGAAACACAAGTAATACACTAATGCATCATATAGTCACAAAACGATTTAAAACATTCAAATAATACTTCAAACAGTTTACAAAATCAGTGGTTTATAATCAAATTACACAATATACCCTCCATTTCTACGCCTAAATCATCGAATAAACCAATTATACAGTATTACTCGTCGAGTTACAAATTTCTTTGATTAAATGATCAAATTACAACTCCTAAATGACTATATTAGTAGCCAATTCAGCGATAAAAGATCAATAAGAGTTATAACATCAATCATAAAAAACACAATTTCACATTCAGCAAAATCAATTATAAATTTTAATTTAAATAAAATTAAGTCACAAGATTACTTCAATTTCATCATTCAACCCTAGATATCGCAAATTATGATTCAATTACAAAACACCCAATTACATAACACAATTTACCAAATTTCAATCAACTCAAAATTATTAATAATCATTCGATCAATAAAAAAAAGAATGAAATTAATTTCAATTACAGATAACAAGTTCTATCAACATTAATTTCACCATCAATTTGATACAAAAATCCCTAAAATAATTAATTTCACCGACAAAATAAAATTCACCAAATTCAATCACCTCATAGTTAAAAATCATCATTCCATCAAAGAAACAAAATTTACAGATAAATTATCAATTAATTTCACCGATTAATCAAATATGAATACAATCAATAAATTGCAATAAATTAATCTTAATTCTATCAAAAATATTAAAATTTAAAACAAAAATTACAAGAAATCAAAGGATAATTTACCTAGAAAATTGAAATTGGAAACGAAATAGAAATTTGAAAGCAAGAAATCTGTGATCGCAAAATTTGGAAGTTAGGTTAAAGTAGAAAAGGATATGAAGAAAGAAATCGATTTGGGGTTTTATTCTTGCCACGGAGAATCTATCGGGAAAAAAAGTTCTTTCCAGAACATTCTTTTTGCAGATATACCCTTACTTAAATTTTGATTTTTGTTTTAACACCTTAAATTTGTTTGTTATTGCGGTGTAGTCCCTAGGGTTTTATGAAATTGCTAGGAACTTCAATTCGATTACCTCTCGATGTACTTGAAGTGATTCTCTTTTTGTATCGTGGGTAAATAATTAATTCTTTAAATAATTAACAGTTATCCATCTTTTATAGGTGAGCAAGAGTTGACCTTATAAAAGGTACAATCGTGAACAAGTGAATCACATAGTCATATGCAATTGAATTATACACATGCAATCTGATTATACTAGATGTTTTTATGCCTCCTGGTTTAAAACATTTTATGATGAGAAACAATGAAAATCAATAGTTAATCGAATTATGTATTTTTTTATGCTTAACCATCTTTATGAAAAACCTAATAAGCACCCAAAAGAGTTTTTTTTTTTCAAGATCCTAAACTTGAAGCCAATTTGGATTTGATAAATGTGTTTTTAAATTAGTATATTTAAGTTATAGGTTGACGATCATGATCACATTCACAAAACTCAAGGCACCCTTGGCTAGAAGCACTTAGTTTATTAGGTTGTTCAATGATGTCGACATGTTGTGACGATTTGTCAACACTTAGTGGGGAAAGTAGTCAGGATTTGGAGTGATTTAGCGGACCAAGCTGTATAACAACAGAAAAGGGTCTAGATTGTATGATTGTAAGTAATTAACAACGCATTGGCAAGGTACTAACAAGCAAAAGAGGAGAAAGCAGACAAGATAGGGTCACCGACGTACTTGATCTCTGATGATGTTGATACATTCCAAAACCATCCCATTGAAATTATTAGAGGTTCTCATACTCCTCAATATGTAACTAACTTGTATTCTATATAACATTAATCTTAAATTTTTAATATTTTATAACAAGTAGAATTTAATATAATCTATAACACAAAACAAAACAACCTTGTATTAGCTCTTTGCAAACCAACCCCGAAAACAAAACAATTAAAGCTTGTTGTAATCCTTATTTCCTCTTATATTGTCTTGATCATTGGATGGATAGGGTGAAAATTAAACTTGCCAAAGCATACCTATGATAGACATTTTTATTTTGAAGTAGGAAATAAAGTAGAGAAGTGTGTCAAAACCCTAGCAAGGAACCGACAATTAGCAATGAACCCTTAAAAATCTATGAGACTCGACATTTGATGAACAAAGTGGAAGGATAGAAACTTCATGACCAGATCGTCGAGAAGATCAATCTCAATCATCCAAAACCACTTTGAATTCTTTGTTCAAACTAATTTAAGTCACAACTGACTTAATACCCTAAAAATGGGGACTCTTAATGTCTCATTCTCTAATCAAGTGAGAAAAGACGAAACTTGAATAGAGTGCTATGAACAATTTCATTAGCCAATGAGCCAATAAAGGTATACGATTTACTCCTATGTAGCTGTCATTGAACACAAATATTATAAAATCCCACTCTAGGCCACCATAAGAAACAAGTTATAAATTTTAGTGGCTCATTTATGGTTTGTAGTGACAATGATGTAGGAGTTTCATTTTCAAATATACTTGGATGCATGAATAAAGAACAAAACAAAATGTATGGAAAGTTTAGTATTATTGTAACATATATGTCCAATGTGGATTGATTGTTGGTGAATTATGTGGTCTAAGATTGAAGGATGGTGATGTGAATGCATTGATCAAGGCTTTTGAAATGATTTAAATGAGTACGTAACTGTGTATGGCAAAATTTTATATGTTCCACCATATTCACAATGAATAGATAAGACAGGAATGTTCAAAAATCACGTGGACATGAATTAATTGCAAGACGAGTTTAAAGAAACTAATTGTGTGGACCATTTCAGTAGTTGATACGATAAACAATAACAATGTATGGTAAAAGAAAACATATTAAATCATTACAAATGGATTGACTAAACAATTTGATTTCATCACGCCATTACCATCATTAACCCTTAAAATTACACTGTTTTATACATAAACGGGTGAAAAATTACAAGTTTTGAATGAAAAGTCAAGTTTTGGCAATATGGCCGTCAAATTGTTTCACTCACGATTTTGTATTAATTAGTGTACACACATGTTTTTTTTTTTTTTTTTAATGAATTGATGGTTCACATATCAAACACCAACCATTTTTCAAATTAAAATTTCTTATTATTACATGTAAACTAGATGTACAAATTTAAATTATCTTCCAATTACCTACCTAACCTAAACTCACTTTGCTTGTCCCACACCCAAAAATATTGTAAACAATACAAATTTAAAAAAATTGCCAAAAAAATCAACAACAAAAAAAAATATTGTCCTTATTTTGGTTTTCGAAGAAGTGAAAANTTTTGGTTTTCGAAAAAGTAAAAAAAAAAAAAAAAACAGGGGAGGTTAGCTTTTGCTTGTTAATAGCCTCCTCCATATTCTTCCCCCAAATTCCACAAATATTTTTCTGGGTTAAATTTTTTTGTTTGTTTAAATTCATTTTGTTTTTGCCACATTCTACTAATAATCAACAAGAAGATGGGTTGTTTTTTTGGGTGTTCTGGAAATAATAATAATAATAATAATAATAATAATAATAATAATAATAATAATAATAATAATAATAATAATAATAATAATAATAATAATAATGATAATAACAATAATAATAATAATTCCAACAAAAAGAAGAGATCAGAAAACCCAAATCATAATCTTGAAGATTCTTTCAATTCTAATTACAACATTAATTCTTCAATTGCAGGTATTCATTCACCTTTTTTTTTTTTTTTTTTTNTTTTTTTTTTTTTTTTTTTTTTTTTTTTTGCAATTTGTATTTAGTTATTAATTATCTTTTGTCTTTGATTTTGATTGTAATTCTTATTTGGGTTTTGAATTTCCAATGATTTTATGCAATACCCACTTTTTAATTTATCCTAAATTGTACAATAATGTGTTTCAATTTTTTTTGGGTTAATATTAAATATATATGTTATATTTTATTATAGTGGCAAATGTGGGTTGTGTTATTTCTTAGTTTTAACTTTTGCCAATTGAATGAAGTAATTTGTTTAAGTTTTCAATAAATGGGTTTCTGATATTTTTTTTCATAGGATTTTTGTATATTGAATTGTTGAGTTTTTGCCATGTTGATTTCTTCTATTTCATTATGCATGTTTTGTAATTCATGATGATTGTTATACTAATGAGATGATTTTTGTATTTAAAGTTATATGCATGAAGTTTAGTGAGTGATTTATATCATTTTTATACCCTGAGTATTGAGTTCTATGTGGTTGGAATTATAGATGAATCAGCGGTAAATGTGAATGAGGAGACTAAGGAAGTGGTACCATCTACTGATGGTAAGGCCTCGAGGGCGGTAGATGTTCCCCTGGAAGGTGAAACGAATAGATGTTCCAAGGCGCGGACATTTACGTACAAGGAGCTTGTGGATGCAACCGAGAACTTTCGATCAGAGTACTTCCTGGGTGAGGGTGGCTTCGGCAAAGTGTATAGAGGGAAATTGTTGGATACTAATGAGGTTGTTTTGCTAATCTTAGTCTTTTGAGTTATGCTAGATGTTATGTTTGCTTGCATTGTTTTGCTGATGCTTTAATTTGCTTATAGTCGAAGTTGCTTAGAGACTTTTGCCGTTTCTGATGCAGGTAGTTGCCATCAAGCGACTTGATCGTAATGGAGCACAAGGTATTAGAGAGTTTGTTGTTGAAGTGATGACGCTTAGTCTAGCTGATCACCCTAATCTAGTGAAATTGATTGGGTACTGCGCTGAGAGAAATCATAGGTTGGTGGTGTATAAGTACATGCCACTAGGGTCCTTGGACACCCATCTGCACGGTACGTAAAAGTAACTCAGTTTGAGCTACTACACCATTCAGCGGTGTGTTTTGCTTCACATAGACTGATCAATTGATTGTTTTTGTCTTGTTAACAACTTACAGACCTCCAACCTAATAAGAAGGCTCTGGATTGGAATACAAGGATGACAATAGCCGCTGGAGTAGCTAAGGGGTTAGAGTATTTGCACGACAAGATGAAACCGCCTGTGATATATCGTGATGTGAAATGCTCAAACATCTTGCTTGATGAGGGATATAACCCTAAACTGTCAGATTTCGGGTTGGCCAAAGTGGGTCCAATTGGTGACAAGACTCATGTCTCAACTCGGGTGATGGGTACATATGGTTATTGTGCACCTGAGTATGCAATGACTGGCCGGCTAACATTTAGATCAGATATATACAGCTTTGGTGTTGTTTTATTGGAAATTATCACTGGAAGAAAGGCAGTATGTAGTACAAAAGGCGGTCGGGAAAAGAATCTGGTTGCCTGGGTAAGATGATTGTTAAATTCCTGTCTGATCAGTTTGTTGTTGCTTTGGTTGTGTAACTGTCATTTTGTGTCATGTTGCTTTAGATTTATGTCTGTAAATTTGTGGCTTTTGGGAAGGATACTTTTGGTCTGTTTACAAAGCTTTGCATCTGACTTGGCTGATTTATACGAACCCTAGCAGTCTTTGATGTCTGAGTAATTTATACAGCACCTTACCAGGCGTGAAGATACATATCTTAGGCTCCGTTTGGTAGAGCGTAAAACATTTTCATGAAAAGTGTTTTCATCCCTTTCCCAATTTTACATTGTTTAGTACAAAAAGGAATGTAAAATCATTTTCCATGGGAGTAAATTTTTCATTACAATGATGGAAAACCATTTTCCTTCCAAAATGAAAGGAAAACAATTTTCCTCCCATCCCCTTATACACTCTTTCCTCACTATCTCCTTCCACCCCCTTCATTTTCCCTGTTTTCATCACTTTTTTTACATGCAAACAAACAATGGAAAATTGTTTCTATGAAAATTGTTTCTATGAAAATTGTTTTCCATGGAAAACTATTTTCAATGAAAACCATTTTACATTGAAAATGTTTTATGCCCTACCAAATGGACCCTTAAAGTAAAATTTTTATATTAGATTTTTTAACAAGTATTACTTCTCAAAGATGGAATTTAACAGTAGAAGGTCTATGTCCGTTAGATCCTGAAGCCATGTTAGAGAGGTTAATATGAAGTACTTCGTGTCTTTTAAATGCATATATATATTTGCACATAATTTGTTTTGATGTCAGGCTCTTGCTGTTCTAGCTGTTGCATTGCATGTGTTGTTTGAATTTGGTTTCCTGCACTTAGTATGAGTTGTATCCATTGTGTTGTTTGGCTGTTTGCATTTGGTATCTTGTATTTATAACTATGGGCTGGTTTGTTTCGGTAATTTGACCTATGGAATAAAGCAATACCTAGCTGCTTCGTAGTATATATATGACTCTCGGAAAACATTGCATATTAACTTTGTACTTTCGGAAACTCTCTATGTAATTTGTTGGAGCCCTGTACAATCATATCGTTGCTGAAACTGCTTCATTGATGTTGATCTAGACATATGAGAGTGTGAGACTGTGAGTTGGGTAACATGTTGCTTGTTGCTTGCAGGCAAAACCATTCTTTCAAGACAGGAGAAAGCTCCCTCAAATGGCAGACCCAGCACTCCAAGGTCAATATCCCATGAGAGGATTGTATAAAGCCCTTGCAACTGCAGCAATGTGTGTTCAAGAGCGATCTCATAAGCGGCCTCTTATAGCTCAAGTGGTCATATCTCTGGAATTCCTTTCAAATGAAAAGTATGATCCTCTGGTGCATAGTTCAAACCATCGAAAAACTTTGTCTTCCTCCAGCGTTAAAAAAGATTTCAGAAATAGTAAGAAGCTTGAAATCGAAGACAGCCAAAAGAAGAAAGATTCAGAAAATCAGAAGACAGGGAAAAAGATGTCCAGTACATAGTTCTTACATATAAAAAGGAATTTTTGTTTTGTTGATAATGTTCATACGAGTTGGCATTCTGTTATCGAATTTTGTAACGTGCAGATAACAAATGCAACTCAAACCATACAAACAGTAAGTCTTCCACTTCTCTGGTTCTCCCTTATTGCTGTGTACATGTGAACTGTGAATTGTTATTGTAAGTAAGATATCTATAATCAGTGAAGTAATAGACTTAGCCAAATGTTTATTCTTACATGTACATGTCCATATCTTGCTCTTAAACTTTTACACTTGAAATTCAAGATTGTTTGGAGGCGAGGTCAGTCATCCCATTTGTAATCCGTTGTTTCATGATCTTTACATGTAGTTAACCTGTCATTACATAAGGCTTCTGATGCTTTTAAAGAAGTGTCAAAGTTTGCTGTGCTGTTAGTGAAACCGTTCACGAGAATGTTGCATTTTCTGCTTGGACGCTGCGTTTGATTAAGCAAAATCCCTTGATGACAGTGGTTTCCTGAAATTTGGCCTTATAATTTTCTTTCTACAATAGGCCTAGCTCAGTCAGTAACCAGGCGGTTTTATGTAAATTTGGGATGATTTTAATTAATTTGTGTACTCTTATTGTATATTTTGCTCTGAAATTCACAATTACAACTGTACTTTCTTTCTTTCTCTCTAATGTTCTCTTTGTCAACATATATTATGGATACCAAAAATATTACATTTTGGTGATCACTCATAATAATCCCATTTTTCGTCTAATTCACTAATAATCTTATCTTGATAAACAATATGTCTTAAGTAAACGTTATTAGTGTTAACGTAATATCATGTATAGCGATAAGCCGATAAATCAATAATTTGATTTCCTTTGAAGCTTTGAAAATGTTTGCCCTTCCATCTTAACCAAAACCCCATTATCATTTCCCTCACCTGCAATTCCAATCTCGATGAGTCGATGACGTACACCACCCGTATACTGCTGCATGTTCAGTTATCCTAATTCCGTCGCATCTGTACTGAGACCTCCCTTCATAGCCTACTAATGACCCTATCTTTTTGTGATCGTCGTTAATAATTCCACCTTTGATAGTTCAGGTATCGCCTTACAGAATGGTAAGCATAACCTTAGAAATACTTAAATTATAATTTTTTTCCTCTTCATTTCCTTTCTTTATATTCCCTTTATAACCAATACCCCCAATTTCCATTGCCCTCCAACTCTATCTTCTCATTTCCAATCTTCACAACACCACACTTACATCACAGATTCACAACCAATTCAATTACCAAATTCGCCGCAATGACATCACCCCTTATGCAACCACGACTTTACTCATTCACAAAAGGTGGGATTATTACGGGCAAACTGCCAAGTGATGTAAGATTTGTAAGACTGATTTTTTTTTCAAATAAAAAGAAAGAAAGGAAGAAAGAGAAAAAAAAAACACCATCATAATTTTCGATAGTCAACGTACGAAGTGTAGTGAAACAGAGTATATAAACCCCGGGAAACTTCGCTTATCCAAATTTCCCTCCTTTTTTTTATTTTTTTGATTTCTTTCTATCCAAATTACACCCAAAAAAAATTCCGATTTTATTTTCGTAAAAAAAAAGCACGAAAATCATTCCTCTGTTTTTTTGGGTATTTCTTCAAAAAAAAAAAATTCTTTTTTTTTTTCCGCTAAAACTTTGAACAAAGAAGCTAAAGAAAAATGAAGAAGATTATTAAGGGTGTTTTACCTTGTGTTCAGCCTAAGACTTCATCGGAAAGTAATGCAACTACTTCAAATGCAGGTATATTTCTATGTTCTTGTGAAAGTTTAATTCATGAAATTTGCTTTTGAATTATTAATTTTGATTTAATGGGGTTTGAGTATGTGAAAACCCACTTTTTATTTTTGATGATTATATGTTCTAATTGTACTTTGAATCAGTAACAATAGTAACATGGGGCAAGGGGAACCGGGTAAGAGAATAGTATATTTAAACGGAGTATATGCCAGGGTGTGGTACGTGGTATTGATTGAAATCGATGTTTTGTAACCGAAATCATCCAGCAATAACGCGCCCCATTTTTGATTTTTGTATCAGCCTTACTCAGTAGCATGAGTTCGATGAGTTCACGAAGTAGAGGTTGAACATAACTAACATATGCAATATACACTATTCAACAAGAGTAGCTTTGCCATAACTCATAAGGAGGAGGAGAGTCAAACCAGTCCATAAGCCCAAGGAGGTTCCATCCTAAAACCAATTGGCAATAGGAGGCCTAATTCCTAGGCCTATAAACTAGTTAAACATCTTCTCTTTCTCCGATATGGGATAACTCACTAATATAAATCACATGGGGTTCAACAAGGAGCGTCTCGTAACACTTGGTTTATATTTCTACAATATTCAATGCAGAAATTGCACAAGTGAACTATCATCGAATCTCCTTCAAGGTTGATCCATTCTTCAAGAAATAGTCAGCCACATTCATATCAGCTTTCAGGCGATAACATATTTTTCACCTTTTCAAGGTACGACAAACATTCAGGTACATCACTATCCAAAATCTTCCCAATCAGTCCTAGTCCTCCCTAAAGACCGAACAAAGTCCAAACATATTTCAACCAATTAGATTTCAAACCACGTACAATTCTTTTAGGATGCATTCTCCTCACCTAACAAAACCTGAACTTATCCGAGCTTAATAAAACTTATTTGTTAGTGACTAAACACAATCAGACATGAACAAACCTGATGTCAACTTATTGGACCTAAAGCTTTTTTTAATGGGGAAAAGAACCATTAAAAAAAAAAAAAAAAAAAAAAAGAGAGGAACTTTAGAAATTATAGCTTACGGTATCAAGGTCCATTCCAAAGATTTCAACTTCGGAGCACGTTTTAATAGCTCATATGCACAACCATCATCTGCAACACTCAACTCAGTTAAGTTTTCATATTTCCGTAGTACATCAATGAAACGACTAAGCTGCAAGGAAAAGTAAAATTTTAGTTAATTAGGAAATCAAACAAATTTGGTTAAATTTAAGATAAGAAGAATGCGCACATCCAAAGGTGTACCCCTATCATTTAAAAAAAAAAAAAAAGTCCACTACAGTAATGTGATCGAGAAGGTACAAAGTATACCCAGGTGCAGCAAAGCGAAGCATTGCAAAAGGAGGAGGAAAATCAGACTCATAGATACATATATTTGCTTCGGAAAGCAAATTTAGATCATCAATGTCATAATGTGCATAAGCATCAAACTATCAAAGAGAGTAAGGTATCTAAGATTTGGTGCCTTGATAGTGATACTTATAGCTGACATATAACTCTTTTCACGCTGCAGGTTTCTTATTTCTAATGACATTAACGTTGAAGACTCGACGTAGATGTGACCAAGACCACAACCTCTCATAATATACAGGTTCTTTAGAACTGGACAACCTAATAACAACCTCTTTAAAAAGTGATCACTTTGAAACACCATTTCATACCCGAATTTGATGGACTCAAGATTGGGTAAATGAAAAGGCTCTTTTGCGAATCATCAATGCAAAACGCATCTAGGTTTAAAACTACGAGTCTGTGACTAGAAAGAAACTCATTAGGCAAGGGCAATGGAACAAGGTTCCCTAGAAGTAACATATTGAGCTCACAATATTGACGCCATCTTAAGACATCTAGCCATGACTTCACGGCTTCAAGGGTATCATCAGTATCTATAAATTGTTTCATTGTAAAGTGTTTTAGACAATTTACGTTATTTAGAAGAAAATACCTAGCCATAGACTGATTATATATCTTACGTTCCTCCGGTGAACTTGAAGCGAAAAAGGAACTAACAAAATTCGGAAAATCAATAACAGGGACTTAAGTCCAAACATATATTTCCATCTTTTCGACAATATGCTCGTCTGCACAGCATTCCACGTAGGGAGAAAAGAAAGGATGGAGCTGAGAATTGCATCAGGAAGTTCACTAATGTAATCTATCATCTTATGGTCGTTATTTCCGATCCGCTTATTGGCTTTTCTTAAGCCCTGGCCTGATACACAAACAGGAAACAAAAAAAAAAAAAACCAGCAATAAGTCAAGTAGCATATAAATATTCACCCCTCTTAATTTACTTGCTATATTTGTTTTATCACGACTCTTAAAATACACCTATAATTATAATTATGTACATGAAAAAATTGTACTCCTTCTATTCCCTTTTGTTTGAAAGGTTTTGATTTGCACATATGCTAATGCACTTGACCTTAAGAATCTTTTGTTATGCATATTTAAAAATTATAATAATGGGATATTAACAACGTACACGAATCAAACAAGATCTCAAACATTTAAGAATGGAGGGAGTATAAATTATATAAAAACTACTTTTTGAGACGAAACAATCAAAGAATCAAAATGATTAGTGTGAAAGAAAAACCTAAATTTGATTAATTTAAATTAAAGCAAACGAATCCATGATGAATCAGACTTTAATTTGAATTTTCACCAAAAATATCAAATTGCAGTATTGAAATTCCATACTCAATTAACAAATAAACACGAATTAACAAGTTATATAATCATAAAATTACAGCAGGTAAATAATTTAACAACAACAACATAAATAAATAAATAACTTCCATACAATTAATCAAAAGTATAACTAAATCAATCAAATTAAATTTTTTTTTTGATGAAATGGTTAAAGCAATAAATTAAAATATTTAAAATCGTAACAATCGTCTAAACTTTAAATAAGTATACCAAATCTAATCATGTAAATTAAACAAAGGTTAAATAGCTACATTACGAAAATTACTACTAATTCACAATCATCAAACCAATGGAATAATGAATTGCAACTAATATAATTACTTCATATAAACTACTAATTAATTGCAAAATAGCAGTATAAAATTTGTACCTTAGATGATGGAGAATTGGGAAATTCCTTTTTTTTTTTTTTTTTTAACATAGGAATCCACTTCTTATTTTGTAAAGGAATTTTTAAAACTCATACTTCCCCGTTCTCTCACGTTTTAACTTGCAAATAGTTCGACCTACTTGTTTAACTTTAAATATTTTTTGTTGCGTAAAAATTATAATAATCGGGTATCAATTAATAACGTGATGAATCAAGATCCCTTATGATCGACTATATTATAAAGTAATTTAAAATTCTCTTATTTAATGAATTATGTCAAGATTTCAAACGTACAAAACATTTAGAAACGAAGGGAGTAAGAATTTTGTAAATTTATTTACAAAACAACGAGTCAATTCCTATAATTTGTAAAAGGGTATTAAATCCTTGTGTATTTTAAATGTCTGTATGAATACAATTCTCATACCAACTAAACGAGCTCTAAGTTGGCAACTAAAGAAACATCTAAAGAACCTCTTAACAGTTAACATGCATAATACCTCAATCCCGATTGCAGGAGATCATGAGATCGGTTTTCCTTCCCACCCTTATCACTCCCTAACACAAAAATAAAACGGTAAAACCTTACTCAATTAGGAAATATTTAGATGGCTAATCAAAATCAATTAATTAGGAGGTCCAAACAAAAGCACACAACATCTCAATCAATTGGAAACATAATATCCCATCATATGAAAATTATTTTCACCATGAAAACCACAAAAAAGGATATTTTAAAGGTATAAAGGGATACACGTAGTTCATTGATGAAATTTTCGTAAATAATAAAATTTTCATAAATAATAAAATTTTTATTGTAAATATACCTGTACAGCTTTAATCTTAATATGTACCATTTTATACCTTATATGCACTTTTTTTTTTTTTTTTGTGATTTTCATTATTTTCAGCAAACTTATGATTTTTAGTGGATATATATATATATTCACACCTATTCTCAATCATAACTTGAATAAAAGGAATAGGAAGCTTTCCTGGTTTCCTACGGTCCTAGTTGCCAATTTGCCATATAGAAGACTTGAGTTTAAGATACAAGAAATGTACACTACTCTAACATCTACTATTTATATGTACATAGCCAACCATTTGTTGGTTACAACTCGACTTTTTTAGCTGAGGCATCCCCTCAAGTGCTCGTGGTTGTAGATCTAATTCTATTCATTTTATCGACGACAATTACTATAAGTATTTCCTGATATAAAATAGAGGCATTAATTTTCAACTGCTTTATTTAATTATTGTTGTGTCGCCTTTTGATCATGAGATTGAGTTGGCATTAATCCAAAAAACACCCGTGATTAAAAGTCAATGTTATTTTTAAGTCATACTTGGTCTACAACAATAGAGGATCACGCTGTCGAAAGTTTATTGATTAAAAGATTCAATTTGGGACGTTCTTAGAGCTTCTAAAGATAGAATTTCAGTTTTTTAGCTGTGCAGTTTGTTTGTCTTTGACGATTTTTCATTATATAGTTGGCTTTGAACTAGAAGGCGTGCGAATATGCATTGGAAAGCTTATTAAATCTACTTTCAAGGAAAAATATTACAAAAATCCATTCGGAATATAATGTTTAGGACGTGTGTTATTGTTTTATTTTCATTTTTTACCTTTGTAAATTAGGCCTAAAGGCAAATGATGTTTGCCTATAAATATTCCTTGGTTTTCATTAATAAAATTCATGTTGGGATTAAACAAAATTTTGAGCTTTATGCTTTCTAAATCTGAATGATTTAAAACAACTTTGCATAAGTTGATCTGATTGATTGTATTATCAACTGGAGAACCTCAAACTCATAAAACTTTTGAGTTACTTTCATTGTTTTATTCGTCCATCGCCACCACTCCACACCGATTTCACCAATCTTTCATCAAATCAGTTTCATTCACCTAAATTAAATCATAAAACCCACCTAATTCTCCATCATCTCCCTTCCATTTATCCCCAAGGAGGAGGTGTAGATATGAATTTTTTTTTAATTTGCTTGAAAAAAAAAAAAAAAAAAAAAACAGTCCATCATCAATTTTCCAAAAGGCCCTTCTCTATTTAGTTATGCCCACCTCCCATGGTTCCAACTCCCTCCTTATTAGATTACAAAAAGTGTTTTTTTTTCCTTGATCAGATTAATATGTATTTGTATTACCTCCTACTTTTTTTTTTCAATGCAAACAATCATAAAACAAAAGTGTTTATCTTTACGCTCAATTTTTTTTTACATTCAAATATGCTTCAAATTAACTCCGCCAGTGGGTTTCCTACTATCAGTCCCAAGCCTAGATAAAGGAGGAGGGTTGTGGTAGGTCAGTGATAGCCAGTGTGAAACTTGGTCACATCTTATGACATGAACAAAAATGATGATTGTGTGAAGGTGCCTGGGTAAGGTGGGTATTGATTGGCTAATAGATTTGTTTAACAAGATCCGGAAGACTTCAAGGATCCCACAAGATTGACGAAAGAGCACTTTGGTTCCAGTTTATAAGAACAAAGGAGATGCCCAAGATTGTTCTAACTATCGAGAGATCAAGCTTATGAGCCACTACACTATGATGTTGTGGGAGAGGGTGATAAAACATAGGTTGAGGGCATGCACAAGCATCTCTGAAAACCAATTTGGTTTTATGCTTGGGAGGTCCACTATAGAAGCAATTCATTTGTTAAGGCAAATGATGGAGTTTTATAGGGTGCAAAAGAAGGACCTCCATATGGTTTTCATTGAGCTAGAGAAGGCTTATGAGTTATGACAAGGTTCCAAGACATGATCGTTGGTGGGCAATGATGAAGTAAGGTATATCGCGAAGGTATATTGACCTGGTTAAGGATATGTGTTGGGAGGTGTCCACAAATGTTAAGACTTGTGGTGGGTTAACTAAAGACTTTCCTATAACAATTGGGTTGCATCAAGTGTCGGCGTTAAGCCCTGTTCTTTTTGCAATAGTTATGGATGAAGTAACGAGGTCAATCGAAGATGAGGTACCATGGTGCATGTTGTTTGCGATGATTTCGTATTGGTGGGTGAAACTAAAGAGGGGGTTAATGCCAATTTAGAGCCATGGAGACAAAGGTTGGAGTCTAGAGGGTTTAAGCTAAGCTGGAGTAAGATGGAATATATGGAACGCAACTTTGGGACTCAGAGGGGGTGGGTAAGTGATGTAGTGGTAAGGTTGGATGGAAAAGCCCTAGATATGGGGGAATGTTTTAAATATCTCGGGTCATTTATCCAGAAGAATGGTAATATTGACCAAGATGTGACACTTAGGATTAAATCCGGGTGGCTTAAATGGATTGGAGAGCAGCCACGGGAGTGTTATGTGACAAAAACATCTCGTTAAAGTTGAAGGGGAAATTCTACAGGACTGTCATAAGACCAGTGTTGCTCTATGGTACAGAATGTACGTTGGGCTTACAAGAAGGAGCACATTCAAAAAATAGGAGTTACGGAGATGCGGAGTTGAGATGGATGTGCGAGAACACTCTAAGGGATAGAAACAGAAATGAAGTAATACGCCGAAACGTTGATGTCGCAGACATAGCAAGAAATTTAAGGGAAAATCGCTTGCGTTAGTTCGGACATGTGAAACGGAGACCTGAGAGAGCCCCTGTGCGACGAGTGGAAGGGTGGGATCATGGAGATCTCAAACGAGGTAGGGGGAGACCGAAAATGACTTGGTGGGAAGGGGTTAGAAAGGATATGAACCTTTTAGATTTACAAGAGCATGTGGTTCTCGATCGTAGGGGATGAAGGAGGAAAATTTATGTGGATGACCTCATAAAATGATTAATTTTGGTTCACGTAGCCGACCCTAATTATTGGGATTAAGGATCTGATTGATTGATTGAAATATGCTTCAAATTGCCTTTTTCTCATTGACATTAATCCAAGTTCTCCTTCCCTTTGCTTAAAACTAATTCATTGAATCATAACAATTTTGTTATAATTCTTATTTGAATCACTGGTGAATTTTTTGAAAAATAAAATAATTAAGGTTAATAATACTAATAATCTCCCCCCCCCCCCCTCAATAGTCCATTTTATATTGTAATAAAAAAGATGACTTAATTAATAATTTGATTATGTTTTTAACATGTTTATCTAAATTTGTTTACTCTATTTTTTGAACAAATTAAATACACTATATATTAGAGTGCGCACAACAGGTTTAAAATCATCCAAAAATACCAAAATAAGTTGATCTTTATTTCATGGGTAAAAACTAAAAAGTGGCAAAGTATTTATTAAGATAGCTTCAAGTACAAATATTTATTCTTATAGTAAAAAATTAATCAAATTACGATTATTCTTGACTTTCATTTCTAAATTAACACCATTTTATTGGGAAAAATATATTAAATTCTTATCTAATTAATATTCAAGGTTCCAAAAACTTTGATATTCAAAATGTTTTAAAGTAACTTCTAATTTATTTTAGTGTCGTTTATGTTATTAAAAACTAAGCTAGCACCCATTATTTCAAATTAACATGCAACTATCTTCCGATAACTTCTAAGTCATTATGTGGCAACATACGTCTAATTTTTCATCCTTTTCTTAAACTGGGTTAAAACCCTCACCTTCCATTTCAGATTTCCCCCTCACTACCCATCACCATTTTCTTTGTATTCTCTTTAAACCACCATCCTCACACCCCTAAAAATTCCATTCTTGAACCTGCCGCACATCACCACACCTCTAAATTACCATCATATTCGAAAGACACCACTTAAAGGTGGATTTATTATCGTCATTTTGACAAATTAGCTAATTGTAGAATTATTACAGGCGGACCGCCAAAAGGCGGAAATTTTATCCTCTCCACACCCCTAAAAATTCCATTCTCGAATCCGCCACACATCACCACACCTCTAAATTACCATCATATTTGAAAGACACTACTTAAAGATGGATTTATCGTCATTTCGACAAAGTAGCTAAATGTAGAATTATTACGGGTAGACCGCCAAAAGGCGAAAATTTTCTACTCTCCACACCCTTAAAAATCCCATTCTCGGATCCGCCACACATCACCACACCTCTAAATTACCATCATATTCAAAAGACATCACTTATAGATGGATTTATTACTGCCATTTCGACAAATTAACTAAATGTAGAATTATTACGAGCGGACCAAGGCGGAAATTTACTCCTCTCCAAACCCCCATCCCCAAAACACACAAAATAAAAATAAAAAAATTTAAAAATTAAATAGAGAAAATGTCATATTTATATTTAGATTTTCAAAGGAGTGAAGAGAAACAGAGTAGAAGCTCGGGAATTTCTGCAAATCCCACTATAAATATCCAAATTTCATTCCTCAGTTTTCCATTTCTTCCAAAACCCACTATAAATTCCACAACTCATTTTCTCTCTTTCTTGATTTTCTCATTTCATTAATTAAAAAATAAAATAAAATTTCATCCTCTGTTTTTGTTTGTTCTTCATTTCTGCAACAAGAAAGAAAAGAGCTAAAGGTAGAAGATGAACAAATTTAAGGAGTTTTTTTCGAAAAGAGCTAATAATGAAGGTATATTTTCTGAATATTTGTTATTTTTGAAGTTGCATTAATTCATGATTTTTTTTTCTATTGATCGAATTATTAGTTTTAATCAAAAGGGGTTTTAGTTCTTGATATTTTTATAAAAACCCACATTTTCGTTTTGATGATTATGCTTTAAATTTTACTAAATTGAACTAAAATGGGGTTTTAAGTTTCTTGTTTAATGTTATCTTTGATTATATAACTGCTAATGTTATTGTTGTATTTATGATTTTATGTGCTTTTTTTTTAATTGAAATGAAGTTGCCTTTGATTATATTACGTAGTATATGATTTTAATGCTTTTGTTGATTATATTATAGTGACTAATTAATGTGATTGTGTTAAATTGTGTTTCTTGAATTTTTACTGTTTCTAATTTAATTAAACTAATTAATATTGAGTGTTAAATATGATTTTTGTTTTTACTTCCTATGATAAATTACTGTTGCCTGTAATTGTAATGAAATTAATGTTTATGGGGTGTTTCTTTAATTTAAAGATCTTTATTATTGGAGTTTTGTAGTAAATGCTTAGTCAATGTCATGTTAGTAGTTTATATGATAATATCAGTTTGATATTATTATTGTTTGAAAATGATTTCTTGAAAAATTCTCAGTTAAATTGGTACTAAATTGGGTTTAAATCGTTGGGTTTAATGTTATCTTTGATGATTATATAGTGGCAAATGTGATTATTGTTGTATCTTGCTTCTTAAAGTGTTTTAAATTCCTATGTTTGTCGAAAAATACTTAGTTTATTATGTTGTAGTAGACATAATCACATAAGAATGAGATAGTTCTATGTTTGATGTGGTTGGTAAATGTGGAAGGTGGTGCAAGTAGTTCAAGCGCGGTGCAGAAGTTTACATACACGGAGCTAGACGAAGCAATCAATAGATGTAAATATGTCTTGGGAAGGGGTGGCTCAGGCAAAGTATATAAAGGGCGATTTTCGGAAAACCGTAAGGTTGTTATACTAGTCTTGGCGTTTAAACATATGTGACATGTTATATTTGTGTGCTTAGTTTTGATTCCTTTAGATTTTTACTCAAAATTACCTTTACAGCTAAAATATGTTGCCATCAAGATACTTTATGCTGAGACTAAGCAAGAGGCTAAAGCTCGTGAAAGGATGTTTAATGCTGAAGTGTCTGCACTTAGTCGAGCTAAACACCTTAATCTTGTGAAAATGATTGGCTACTGTGTTGAGAAAAATAATAAGGTGGTGGTGTACGAGTACATGACACTAGGGTCCTTGGATGCTCATCTGCACGGTACATAAATCGACTTGATTTAATAATTTGTTTTGTTTTGCATAGTCTGAATGTCTGATTAAATTGATTGTGTTTGTCTGATAACAAATCTTGCAGACCTCGAACATACTAAGAATACTGCGCTTGCATGGGATACAAGGTTGAGGATAGCTCTTAATGTAGCTCAGGGGCTGGACTATCTGCATCACGATATAAGACCATCGATGATATACGCTGATATGAAAAGCTCAAACATCTTGCTGGGTCCAAAATATGCTGCGAAGCTGTCTGATTTTGGGTTGGCCACAGCAGGTCCAGTCTATAAACCTGATGCAAACGCTCTACTTATGGGCACACCTGGTTATTGCGAACCTGATTATGAGGCCAAGGGTGGTCAGCTAACACTTAAGTCAGACATATACAGCTTTGGCGTTGTTTTATTGGAGCTTTTCACAGGACGGAAATCAATATGTAGCAAGCTTCCTGGTCCAGATAGGATGCATGATGTGTATCTGGCCGACTGGGTAAGATGATTTTCGTTCCTGTGTCTGATTGATCCATTGGTGTTGGCCTGTTGCTTTGGCTTTGTATGACATTCCTGTCAAGTGTTTTTAGTGTTCTGATTAGTTTGTTTTCGCTTTGTGAAGATCTATTCTTTTCATTTGTCTATACTTTCAGTCTCTAATGGCAAAGTTTATATACAGCAGCTTAATACTAGCCGTGATGATTCATATCTTAGACCAAAGTTTATTACTCCTAGTGGTCCATATCTTTCGATTCAGTAGGATGAAAATTTTGAATTGGAACATATGTCCTACATAGGTAAGAGAGGTAATTAATACTACATTAACATATCTTTTCAACTTTCAATGAATGTATTTCTGCACATGATTCATATCCATTTAAAACTATTGCAGTTCTAGTTAGTTGTTGCATACTTGCATTACATCAGTTATTTGAATTTGATTTTCTGCAATAGCATTCATGTGTACTTTGGATTCGGTTTTCTGCTGTATTATACTTTGATTCGAGTTAGCCCATCTTGAAATGCTGTGAACTCAATTTATAGCTAGTATGATTCTTTCTGTCTGAAAAAGTTATTATTGATGAAACTGCTGTATTGTTAATTGGATATAATGCTGTGAGTTGGCTGACATCTTGCACGCTGTTTGCAGGCGAAAATAGTGTTTAGAGACAAGAGTGTTTACTCTCAAATGGCAGACCCAAATCTTGAAGATCAGTTTCCTCAGAGAGGAATGTATCATGCTCTTTCAATCTCTACATCGTGTGTTCTACAGGAAGCTGAAGACCGACCTAATGCAGCTACATTGGTCAATTCTCTGAAATACATTAGACAGCTGAAGAAGGATCCTGAGGGAAGTTTAAACCGTCGAAGATATTGGTCGCAGCCTCCAGGACAATTTCCAAGAGATCCCCAAAATAAGCCTGATGATTCCAAGGACAGAAAAAAGAAGAAGAATCCTGTAGCTAAATTTTTCAAAGATATGAAGAACACTGTAACTGAGGATCTCAGAACTAAGAAGAAGAAGAAGCCTGAGACTGACGGCAACTGAAGTGGAAATGATCTAGGAGACTAAAGAAGATGGTGTTACAACTAAAGTAGAAATGTTTTAGGAGACTGAAGTAGAAAGGAAACTTAATTCTTGTTGATACATTGTGCATATCAGTGGGCATTCTGTTGTCGATCTGCGTAACTTGCAGATAACAGGTGCAACTTAAACATAGTGATTGACAGCATTGGAGTGTATATGAGAGCTGTGACATTCTTTTTTTTTGCAAGTTAGATGCCTATATTGTAATCATAGAAAATAATCGACTTATAGCCAAATGGTTGTCATTGTCATTGTTGTTTATATGGAGTAACAATAGCAATATTGATGATGATTGTAGTATATATCTTAGTATACATGTCAAGTCTCTTATTTTTTTGACACACAAGATTTATCAGATGTCTTAGTTTCTGAATCGTATGTGCTGATGGAATGAATTATATAAGGTAGGGAATTCAGTAGACTCAGTAGACCATATGACCTATTTATTGGTTGGAGCAGTATGGGGTGTTCTCTGATCCTTGTTTCACTAGAAACAGCGCCTTCCCTTTTATGTATATGTCGAGATAACTATGTGTCTGTGTGTAGTTGTGGACGATTTTAGGCATATAGTTGGATGCTGAGATTCTGCTCAATAATCTACTACTGCAGTTTAGTTTCGGATGAAATTGAGCAGTACGTTTAAGAGCACTAGAGTCGTCAGGCTTTGTCTTTTTTCTTTCTGTTACAATTTAAGCTAGAGGAGCTTATCATTAAGCTTCATGCTGCTGTTGAAAGCAGGTCAGTTCTATTCTTTCAATTCTTCAGTTCACCTTCCAGATTGAAAGTTAACTTCATCTGTCGTCGTTGCCTATCAATCTTAATTTTCACATCTTCTGTAATTCCTTTTCTCATCTTCTTCAACTCTTCAGTCACTGAACTCTAATCCTCCGGGACATGCTCAAGATAGAAATGACAATAAAAATGAAGCACAAAACATCAGTCATACATTGAAAAGTTTAATTGAATTAAGTTGGAAAAACAAAATAAACAGAACAATTAAACAGTAATGACATTATAACGCGATTGATGATAAGCATCTTCATCATTAGCGAATCTCATCAGGTAAGTTCCATCATCTCATCAATGGGATCAAATTCAGTTCTTGAGGGCTGCAGTGGTATGTAAGTTGTACACTAAGAGAAGGTGTCACCAAGACCACAACCTCTCTCAATATACAGGGCTCTTAATTCTAATGACTCTTATGAAGCTGCAGGGCTCTTAATTCTAATGACATTAACGTTGAAGACTCGACGTAGATGTCACCAAGACCACAACCTCTCTCAATATACAGGTTCTTTAGAACCGGACAACCTAATAACAACCTTTTTAAAAAGTGATCACTTTGAAACACCATTTCAGATTATACGACTCTTAAATTATGAGTACATATTCACGATTCTTACGAATCTGCCCTGATTGTCTTACGACTAAGATTACAGATTTCAGATTAAACAACCTTGATTCTTACGAATCTTAGAAATTCATATGATAAGAAAGGCATCAAACCCGGCGGCTAAATGTATAAGGCATTTTGGTGAGGTGGTTTTGGTTTGGTGGTTTCGGTGGATGTGGTGACATGTCAGTGGTTTTGGTTTCAGTGTTTGTGGTGGCGTGTCAATGGTGGGGGTGGTTGTTGTGGTGTTGCCAGTAATGGTTGTGGTGTTGATTATCTATTCTTCTCTCCTAATCGTTCAACCCGATTTTCACAGTGTTTGTAAATGTGCCTCCATTGTTTACTCAATATTGAGGTACTAACAGCTAGTTTTGATGGAAGCCAATGCAAAATACAAGCAAGAATCTCACTTGGCAACTTGTTAATGTTATCTACCTGTTCAGTTTTCCTGAGTGAAGTCCAGGAGGTTATTTTTCTATCCTCGGGATCTTCAGTTTCAAGCTGCTGCTTATTTTTAGGATCCCTTGGACATTGTCCTGGAGGTTGCGACCAATATCTTCAAGATTTGGGTCTGCCATTTGAGAGTAAATACTCTTGTCTCTAAACACTATTGTTGCCTGCAAGTTGTCAGCCAACTCACAGAATTATATCCATATTAACAATAGAGAAGTTTCGGCAATAATGAGTTTCTCAGACAAAATGATCGAATCAATCATATTAGGAAGTAGGAACCAGATAGGTCTAGCCATACTCCATAGGGCAAAAAACCGAATCCAAATAGCTGATGTAATGCAACAGCTAACTAGAATTGCAGGACATATGTTTGAATGTCAACATTTTGAATTGAAAGATATGAGCCCCTATGAGTAATAACTTTGGTCTAAGATATGAATCATCAAGGCTAGTAATTAAGCTTCTGTATATAAACTTTGCCATTAGAGACTGAAATTATAGACTAATCAGTTCATTAGAAACACGTACTTGACACAAATGCCATACAAAGTCAAAGCAACAGGCAACAACAATAAACCAATCAGGCACAGGAACAGAAGTCATCTTACCCAGTCGGCCAGGTACACATCATGCATTCTATCTGGACCAGGAAGCTTGCTACATGCATATTGATTTCCGTCCTGTGAAAAGCTCCAACAAAACAACACCAAAGCTGTATATGTCTGAGCTTGTGAATCGGTGAATCGTATACCGAGGGAGATAGCTAGAGGCAAACAAGGGGCAATGTATGATGTTAAGTGGTACCAAACGAGATGTAGAGGTGGCTGAGCTCCAAACGTATGCTGAAAGTGAGAAAGAACGTAAGCAAAAAAAGGCGAGGAAAATAACGTAGAGACAGTGGCGGGCCCCACACCCTGGGCTCTCGGTGAACAATGAATTACATCCTCTCATGGAATTGCAGGGGGTTGGGGAGTGCCCCTGCGGTTAATGCTTTGAAGAGAATTATTATTCTCGAAACTCCTCGAATTGTTTTTCTTGCGGAGACGAGGTTAAAGTCCTATGAAGTAGAACTAATTAAACAAAAAACAAGTTTTACTAATGCTTTTGCGATAAGTTGCGAAGGTGAGGGGAGGAGACAGAAGGGAGGCCTAGTCTTATTATGGAGGGGAGATGTAGAGCTTACAATCAAGTCTTTTTCAATCAATCATATTGATACTAGTATACATGATGAGGTGAGAGGGGAATGGAGATTTACAGGCATGTATGGACACCCGGAGGATGACTTAAAGAGGTGCACGGGGACTTTATTGATGGGTCTGAAGGATGGGAATACACAACCTTGGCTGTGTGGTGGTGCTCTAAACCTCATGACTAACTCGAATGAAAAGCAGGGAGGAAGCCATTTTGATTATAACCAAGCGGCTATTCTAAGAGATGTAATGTGTAATACTCCACATTTTCACGTATTTTAAGAAAGTATTTTTGTGTTTTATACGTATAACTTTTGTATTTTATTCATATAATTTTAATATTTTATTTGGAAAGTTATGTTCAATAGGAATATTAAATAAAAGAAATTAATAAAAATAAGATAAATAACAATTTTTGGTTGAAATAGTTATTTGTGTTCTTAAATAATATTTTTATGATTAAAAATATTTTAACAGCTTCTAAAAATAGATTTCAAAGGTTTCCGAATTTATTTAGGAGTATTTATGGATCTCACCAAAATCCTACTTTGGGGTCTATAAATACCCTATAAAACCTAAAATCCCAACTTTTCATGATCATACTAGTCATTAGGATTCAAAAATCTAGAGAGAAAAAGGGAGAAAAAAAAAAGAGAGAGTTGCAAATTTTGAAAGAAAAAAAAAATTCAGTTCGGAAATTTCGAAAAAAAAAAGTTTGCCTCGGGATCCGCACCCAGTCGGATCCACCGCTGTCCGCCGCCGCTGCATCGCCGGACTTCCTCCCCCGTTTTTGGTATTTTTTTCGAAACTTAAAAAAAAAATTCTCCTTCTTTATTTTTGGATTCAATCTTGCAAATTCATGTTCATAACTATGTTTAATCATGTTTTTATAGGTTTAATCATGTTTTGATATAAGTATGAATTGTTTTAAGGCATGAATTAATTTTGTTGTTCATGAAATTATAAATTAGAGTTTGAAAAATTTATGAAGTTATGATTTTATGAATTTTTATGTTCTAAACTTTGAAATTATGATCATAAATTATTGTTGGGTGAATTTATGATGATGCTATTAAGTTTAGATTGATTTTTAAGGGTTTTGAACATAATTTATAAAGCTGTCCAATTTTTATAATCCTGGATTTGAGTTAAATAAATATTATGAGCATGTTTTAGCATATGAAAAATTGTTCTAAAGCCTAGATTGATTTCATAAATATGTTAGTAGATTGTAGAAGTGTTTTGGCACGAAATTTTGATGTTTTTATAACTTTTTTAATGACTTTAAAGTTAGCAAACAAATCTGAAATTTTAATAAAAACAAGTTAAATTAAGTTTTAAGGGTCCAAATTGTACTAGCTAGTATGATCACAAATCAATTCAATATTGAAATATATAAATTTTAGTATGTTTTATGAAGTTTAAAAGTGATTTTAAGCATGTTTAACATGCTGTCCAAATTTTTTAAATTAATTAAATAGGCATTTAAAGCATGTAATTAGCATAAATTGATCATGTAAGTTAAGTAATACATTGTATGATTGGTTTGTGTTGTTTTCGGAAGTTTTCAAGGAGTTTTGATAAATTTAGATTGCTGTCCACTTTTCTAGAGTGGCATAAAATTTTTATTAAGGTTTTATAAAGTATAAATAAGTCCCGAAAACTAAGTTGTTATGCAATAGAAAATTTAAGTAAAGTATGGAATTGAATAAAGACCAAATAAGGAATGTTTTGGACAAAGCTTCCAATATAGAAGGTAGTTATAGTTGTTGTAGTATTTAGTCAACAAAGTTTTAATTTAGTTTCGGTTTTTCCTCATGTAGGAGACTTCGAACTAGTCCACTTCTAAAAGTTGTGGCGGAGCACTGTTATTTACAAGGTACGTAAGTACTAAAGACAAACTTAAAATCAGAGCTAAAATGTATACATGAGTAATTCTTGTTTACCTGAATCTTGTATGCTTGTTTTGAAATCATGAATTTATGTGCATGGCAAGTTTATTAGTAGCATGTTCTTAAAGTATAATAGCATTCCATGATGAATAGAAAATATAAATTTTGATAAGATGGAATTGGAATGTTATGATCAGTCTAGTTTGGCCAACAATTTTATGAATAAAGGAAAGAAGTTATTTTTAAGTTAATTAGTTACTTAATCAACAAGAAAGGTAGTCGTGAATTTTTGTTCACATGATTAAAAGAAGCAATGAGCAATTATTTTATATATAATACCACTCACAGTTTAATGTGTGGTCAAGAAGAAAGTAAGTTAATAGCCACTCACAGTTAATGTGTGGTACAAGAGGTTCAGTTTAATTAAAGGACACGCATAACTTAATTTGGAATCACCTTAAATCAAAGATAATTAATATGGCTTGTTTGTTTGTATGCATGTCTTTATGTGATGTTGCATGAGAGTCATAACATTGTTAAACCTGTTAATCACGTAAAGTGTAAGAGGGCTTGCATCAAAACTCTTGGAACGTATATACCTTGAGTATGAACAATGGGGGGAGTTGTATGGAACAGTGATCTATGACTCCTAATTGGGGTACAAGACGTTGTACTCTTTTATATTCTTATGCGCTGGATATCCGTCACCTCGTGTGACATAGTAATACCTTCTTGGAGTTGCTCCAAAGTTGGTGCCCATTAGGGCGATGATTTCTTTTTAAGAGGAAACCCGTTCGATGCAGGATCCATAAGTTTAAATTAAATAATTAATTTAATTGAGTCCATGTACAGGTAAAGGTTGTCAAAGGTAAGTTGAGTGCATGTTTTATTTCTTATTGTTGTTGCGTCTTTAGTAGTTATGTACTTAGCTTTGCTGACTGTTTGTTTTGTGTGCATGGCTTTGTCTTGGACTTGGCCCTACGATGACCCACTTGTGGCGAGTAGTTGTCTAGTAAAAGAAAAGCTGCAGGTACAAGTGGGCATAAGCCATTTCATGATGGGATGGAGTGAGAGCGCTTGCTGTGTTTTGTAGCTTCGCTTAATTTTAATTGCTTATGAAGACTAACATTTATTTTGGATGTTTGTTTTTATTTCTAAAGACTTTTATTATTAGATTTGGTTTTGGTTTTTAAAAGGGCCATTAATATGGTTCCGAAGTGTAATAAGTTTAAAGTCGATTTTTATTTTGAAGTTGTTTGAATTTTAGTTTTAAATTGTTTTGGTTTTAAGACTTCCGCTGTAGTACTTTGATAAATGCCTTAGCCATTATCACAGTGGCGGTAATGCTTTGGTTTTTCCGTATTTAGAAGTTAACAAATATTTTTCTTTATATTATGTTTTTTGGAAAAATGAGAAGTAGGAAGTTAGGAAAATCCAGGGTGTTACACAATGGAAGTGTGCGGGTTAGAAGATATTGGGTACGTAGGGCAAAACTTTACTTGGTCAAACAATAGGGGTGGAGAGCATAATATTCAGGAAAGACTAGACCGTTTCTTAGCAAACCCGGCATGGCAAGAGGTTTTCCCGGGCTCCACAACTATCCACTTAACAAAGAGGTGTTCTGTTCACCTCCCTATCATGCTGTACAGAAAGGACAGTAGCATACAGAGGAAAAGAAACAGGCGTGAGAAGATTTTTAGATTTGAGGAGATGTGGCTTCGGGACGAAAATTGTGCAGCCATAGTTGAGAGAGCGTGGCTTCCACATGACCCTGTGGGTGTTAAATTAATGAATACTTCGGGTAGTTTGAGTAAGTGGGGTAAGAAAAGGTTCGGGGATTTTTTTGAAGGAGATTAAAGTGTGCCGGAATCGGATGGAAAGCTTAATGGGAGTGGATCAAACAAATGAAGTAATTAGCAAAATGAAAGCAATTGATGAGCGGGTGGATGAACTTGAGAGGCGAGAAGAGCTGTATTGGAGGCAGAGGAGCAGGCAGGAATGGATTCAAAATGGTGATAAAAACACTAAATTCTTCCATGCTAAGGCGAGTTAGAGGAAAGAGAGGAATAATATTCAGAAGTGTTAGTGAGCCATTTCGAGGGCCTGTTTTCGTCAGGTGGTATGATGATCCAGAGTTGGTGACAGCAAAGGTGCAGCCCATGATCTCTAGCGAACAATACCGGAACTTGAATGCCCCGTTTGAAGGAGAGGAGGTTCTAGAGGCGCTTTTCCAAATGCACCCTACAAAAGCTTCGGGACTGGATGGTATGCCTGCCTTATTTTTTCAAAAATTCTGGAATATTGTAGGTTGTGATATAACCTCAAAAGTTCTTAATGTGTTAAATAATGGTGACGAGATTGACTCTATAAATCATACCCACATTGTGCTAATTCCTAAGAAAAAGAAATGTGAGTCCCCGAGGGACTTTAGACCAATAAGTCTTTGTAATGTCTTGTATAAAATTGTGTCTAAAGTCCTAGCTAATAGATTGAAGGTAGTCCTCCCTAGTATTATTAGTGAAAATCAAAGTGGCTTTGTCCCGGGTCGTCTTATCACAGATAATGTGTTAGTAGCTTATGAATGCTTTCATTTTCTAAGGAAAAAGAAAAAGGGTAAGAAGGGTTATTTAGGCCTAAAGCTAGACATGAGCAAAGCTTATGATAGAGTCGAGTGGGGTTTCTTAGAAGCTATGTTACATTGATTGGGCTTTCCTTCTAATTTTGTTAGTATTGTGATGAGATGTGTGAGTACAGCTTCGTTCAAAGTGTTGGTGAATGATTAACCCTCACGAAGATTTGTACCAAGCCGTGGGCTACGACAAGGGGACCCCATATCACCTTTTCTTTTTATAATTTGTGCAGAAGGCTTGTCTGCATTACTAAGAGAGGCAGAGGAGAGGAAACTCATACATGGCATCAAAATTGGCAGACATGTAAACCCAATTACGCACCTTTTCTTTGCAGATGATAGCCTGTTATTTGCTAGAGCTAATGATACTGAAGTTGGAAAATGTGATGGAAATCCTCTCAACCTATAAGAGGGCTTCCGGACAAAAACTGAATATGGAAAAGTCCGAGGTTACTTTTAGCCGAAATGTAGAGCTTGACCGGCAACATATGCTTCAGATGAAGTTAACTTTTAAGGCTGTTGACGGACATGACAAATATTTAGGACTTCCAACTTATATTGGGAGCTCGAAAAAACAAGTTTTCCAAACTATTCAGGATAGAGTCTGGAAGAAATTGAAGGGGTGGAAAGAAAAAATTTTATCACAAGTAGGGAGCGAGAGAAATTCTTATAAAAGCCATAGCTCAAGCAATCCTAACTTATGCCATGCAATGTTTTGAATTTCCAGATAGCATCCTCAATGAGATTGAAAAGATGTGTCGTACTTTCTTTTGGGGTCAAAAGGGGGAGGAAAATAAGGTGCGCTGGGCAGGGGTATGCAAGAAAACCCGACCCGGAATATCCGGCCCTATACCAGCACTCCCGATCATTAAAAACGGGTAATTTTTGGGCTAATAACAATTTTTACAAGCCGGGTACCCAGAAATTTTCGGGCCGGGTACGAGTATCAAATTTTGTTGTTTCGGGTACTCAGTTCAATTTTTATATTTTCATTTTCCTAATTTTTTTTAGTTTAGCTTTGTTATTGTAATTTTTTTTGGTTTAGCGTTGTAGTAATTGTTACTCCCATTTTTTATGTAGCTTTGATTTTTCTATTTTTTCTTTTCTCTTTATTTTTAATATTTTTGCTTTTATGATTTTTTCTTTTTCATTTTACTAATTTACTATTTTCTATGTCTTAGTAATGGACTACATTGCCTCTTTATTATTATGAAGTGATGTACTATGTATTTTATGTTTTTTCTATGTTCATTTTGCTCTCACTCTTGTTAAAAAAAAGAACAAGTTTGTAATTTGAAGTAGGAGCATAAATATTCTAATTTGTCCAACTATACTTTACTTGAAAAAATAGTAGGAAAATAAAATTGCGGGTACCCGCTTGCCCGACCTGCTTATTTCGGGTACCCGATATGCGTGTACCCAAAATTTCCGGGTAGGTCTCGGGTAGTAAAATTCACTACCCGACAAGTTGTGCGGGTACCCGCTTTTGCACACCCCTAGTGCTGGGTAGCATGGAGTAAAATGCAAAAGGCAAAAAAGGAAGGGGGTATGGGTTTCCGAAAGATGAAGTTGTTCAATAAGGCTCTCTTGGCGAAACAAGGATGGCGGATCCTAACCATGGAGGACTCTCTTATGGCTCGGTCCTAAAAGGAAAATACTTCCCGCATAGCTCCTTTATGGATGCTAAACCACAACCACACATGAGCTTTACATGGAGGTCAATTTTGGGTGCTAAATCAGTGCTAAACGAAGGCTTATGTAGAAGTATTGGGAATGGAAGATTAATGTTTGGGATGAGCCTTAGGTCCCCTCTATTCCGAGTTTTAGGCTGCAGCCACGAATAGGGGAAGGGAGGGAAGAGGTGCGTATTGTAAGGGAACTTTGGATTGATAGGCAATGGGATGAGGCGAGCTTACAAAGACTGTTCACGGTAGAAGAAGCGGCAGTAATTAGGAAGATTGCCATTCCGCTTTTTGACAGTGAAGATGGGTGGGAATGGAGACTATCTAAGAATGGTTTGTATATGGTACGAAGTGCTTATTATGCTTTGCTGGGTAAACATGGGGGCGGTGAGGCTTCTGTTGGGAATTATACTTTTGCAAAGTAAAAAGTGAATTAGGAGAAAGTAAATAAACTGAGAATTACATTAAAAAAGAAACCAGAACAAGCTTCTTAAATAGGCTCCAAAAATACCAAACCACTACTACCTATAAACTAGGAATCTAGTTGAGTAATGACCCCACTACTCCTAATGATACTCAACTAGATAAACATTACACTTGACTAAGTAAAACAAACTAACCCACTACTATCCACTATCACACGACTTCACTAGAGAACTAGGAATAAAATATTTGTAGCATTATCAAACACCCCCCCTGCTTCAAATATTTTTGACACCCAACTGATGCCTGAAGAAACAATGCTTTGCTTGTGACAGAGATTTCGTAAGAACATCTACAATTTGTTGATTTGTGTTGCAGTGCTTCAGAACTATATCTCCATTTGCAACCAACTTACGAATGAAATGATACCGAATATCTATGTGTTTAGTCCTGCTATGAAATGCTGGATTTTTTGTCATCGAGATGGTCGCCTTGTTGTCACAAAAAATCTCAGTACTACCTTCCTGTTCTTGGACGAAATCTACTAGCAACCTTCGTAGCCATATGGCTTGACATGCTGCCCCTGTGACAGCAACATATTCTGCTTCTAAAGAGGACAATGCAACTATTTCTTGCTTTTTAGAAATCCATGAAATAGCACCAGAACTAAGAAAGAATACATTCCCAGAAGTACTCTTTCGATCTTCCAAACAACCAGCCCAATCACTGTCAGAAAATCCGACCAACTTGAAATTTGGAACTCTTGTGTACCAAATTCCAAGGTTTACAGTTCCACTTACATAACGTAAAATCCTCTTTGCTGCCCCATAGTGATGTTGAGTAGGATTATGCATGAACCTAGATATTACACTAACTGAAAATGCAATATCTGGCCTAGTATGTGACTGATAATTCAGACCTCCAACAATACTATGGTATCGTCTTGCATCAATCATTCCAGTACCGTCATTAGCTACCAACTTTTCATTTACATTCATGGGCATTGGAGCACACTTAAAATTCAACATATTAAATTTATTAAGTAGATCAGTGGCATATTTTCTTTGTGAAATAAAAATGCCATCTGAACTTTGCATAACCTCAAGACCAAGAAAATAATGCAGCAAACCCAAATCTGTCATTTCAAACTCACTCATCATGTAAGACTTAAATTCTTCAACAATAGCTTCATTTGAGCCCATATAAATCATGTCATCAACATATAAACAGACCACAAGAAATTCAGAATTACCTCGCTTCTTCACATAAAGAGTTGGCTCACTTGGACTTCTTTTAAACCCATTCTGCAAAAAATAAGAGTCCACTTTGCTGTACCATGCTCTCGGGGCTTGTTTTAGGCCATATAATGCTTTGTGCAGCCTGTAACTTTGTCCTCTTCACCTGTCACAGTGAATCCTTCGGGTTAAGCCACGTACACTTCTTCAGATAGCCTACCATTGAGAAAAGCAGACTTGACATCGAACTGGTACACTGGCCATTGTAGTTGAGCAGCAATAGCAAGGAAAGTTCTCACCGTTTCAAAGCGAGCAACGGGAGAGAACGTCTCATCGAAGTCAGCCCCTTGTTGTTGTGCATACCCCTTGACAACCAATCGAGCTTTGTGCTTTTGTACCTCTCCATCAGCATTATACTTGGTACGGTAAACCCACTTCAGGCCAATAGCATTCTTTCCTTCTGGTAAGTTCACCAATTCCCACATATGATTGTGCTCTATGGTTGCTATTTCCTCAGCCATTGCAGTCTGCCAAATTTGACTACCTGCAGCATCTTCATAATACATAGGGTCTGAAGCAAGTAAGGCAAAATTACAGGAAGCATAAATATCCCTTACGGAACGATATCGTAGGGGAGGTGACTCTGGAGTGGAGTCAGAAGAAGTTGAATTGTTGCTGCTAATCAGAGAAGAAGAGTTACTACTTGCAGTTGGAGATGTTGGTGGCATTGACTCTGATGATTCTGGCTTATCAATGTCAGGTGCTGTGATGACTGGAGCCACATGAACTGATGATGGTGAGAAGTTTCTGCTATTTTCCCATGTCCAAGTCTCTACTTCATTGAACTTCACATCTCTACTAATGATCACTTTGCCACTTGCAGGGTTATATAGCTTATTTGCCTTAGATTGAGTGCTATAGCCAATAAAAATACATTTTTCTGATTTTTTTTTTTATCAAGCTTTTGGCGTGAATTAGATGTATCTAAAGCATAAGCTATACAACCAAATACTCTTAAGTGACTAACCTGTGGCTTTCTTCCTTTCCAGGCTTCATATGGAGTCTTGTTGTACACAGCTTTTGTCGGAGAAATGTTCAATAAATACACTGATGTTGCTACTCCTTCTGCCCAGAACTTCTTAGGGAGTCCAGCTACTGTCATCATGCTTCTTGTCATCTCAACCACGGTTCTGTTCTTGCGCTCTGCCACTCCATTTTGCTATGGAGTATAAGATGCAGTGAGCTCCCTGCGAATACCATGATTCTCACAGTAGCTATTGAAGTCATTAGAAGTAAATTCACCGCCTCTATCAGTACGAAGAACCTTGATATATAATCCCGACTCATTTTCCACCAATGCTTTGAATTTTTTAAAGCATTCAAAGCTCTCAGATGTAGACTTCAAGAAATATACCCAACTCAATTAGCTATAATCATTCGTGAACAACATAAAATACTTACTACCTCCAATAGACTCCACACTCATAGGACCACATAAATCAGCATGCATGATTTCAAGACAACTAGAAGCTCTATATGAATTGTTTACAGGAAATGAGTTTCGACTATGTTTCCCATAAACACACCCTTCGCAAAAGTTAAGATCACCCAAACTAGGTAAGCCCACAACCATTTTCTTCTTGNCATTTTCTTCCTAGACAACAGTTTAAGACCATTCTCATTCAAATGGCCATATCGTAAGTGCCAAAGTTTTGTTTCATCATTTTTTGCAACCAATGCACAATTTTTATAATCACTAACATTCAAAGGAAACATTTTATTTTGTGTCATAGGTATGCTAATTACTAGTCTACCAGACTTCTTTTCATAAATTGAGCAACTACCATTATCAAACAAAACATAATACCCACCATTCAATAGTTGTCCAACACTCAATAAATTATGGGCTAAATTTGGAACATATTGAACATCATTGAGCAGTTTCACATTACCGGTGGTTGTTTTGATGCTAATAGTTCCTTTGCCATCTACTCGCATGAGCTTGTTGTCTCCAATACGAATCTCTCCCTTCTTAGATTCATCAAGATTCTTGAACATCGTCTTCGTGCCAGACATATGATTCGAACATCCGCTATCCACAAACCACAACCCATCTTTAGTATCTTGCATAGGAGCCTCCACTACAAACAACTTGCTTTCTTCATCAACGTTCTCCGCAACATTGACTTGTTGTTTCTCATCCTTTTGCTTAGACCAACACTCAAACTCCTTGTGCCCAAACCTCTTACAATATCTGCATTGAATGGAGCTCTTTTGTTGATGATCACCAAATTGACCACGTCCTCCGTCACCACCACGGCCTCGACCACAGAAACCGCCTTTGCTCTGTCCACGGCCTCCAAAATTTTCAGATTTTCCTTTGATTGAGGACTCCCCCTTTGCTTGAAAAGCCCTCTCTTCCACCTTAGTAGTGGATTTTTTAAATCTTGCTTCATGAGCCAACAAAGAAATCATTAATTCATCAAAGGTATAAGTGGAAAGATCCTTTGATTCCTCAATAGCAGGGATAACATGCTTAAAAGAGTCATTCAAAGTTCTCAAAACTTTTCTCACAATAATTTCATTGCTAATTTTTTCTCCATAGGTTTTCATTTGGCTTACAATATCAGTTACTCTAGCCAAATAATTTTGAACAGACTCTTTCTCACCCATATTTAATTCAGCAAATTCAACTCTAAGGCTTTGTAATCTTATCTTAATTACCCTTTGATCTCCCAAATACTCCTGCTTGAGTATCTCCCAGGCTTCATGTGCAGTATTTGCTGATGAAATTCGGGGAAATATTCCATCATCTAATGCCGATTGAATGAGGAATGATGCCTTTGCATCTTTCTTGCGGTTCTCCCGCAATTGCTGATCGAGAATGGCCGGTGCCGGGTCCGGCTCAACATACCCGTTCTCCACTAAATCCCACAACTCTTGGGACTTAAACATGGTCTTCATTTTGAGACTCCAAAGATGGTATCTTTCCCCTCTGAATGGAGGAATCAAAGGTTGGGCTGAAGTGTTGACTCCATTGTTGGCCATTTGATTTTGCTCTCAATGTGTTTGTCTCACTGTGTTTACTCTCTGGGTGATTACAATTTCAATTGTGTTGGACTATTCTCCAAGTAATTCTCTCTCCTACTTTAATTTTTTTTTTTTTTGTGGAATAAAAAAAGGAAAACAAAGGCTATACGTGCACTTTGTTCAACCTGGCTCGGATACCAAAAATATGTTGGGAATTATACTTTTGCAAAGTAAAAAGTGAATTAGGAGAAAGTAAATAAACTGAGAATTACATTAAAAAAGAAATCAGAACAAGCTTCTTAAATAGGCTCCAAAAATACCAAACCACTACTACCTATAAACTAGGAATCTAGTTGAGTAATGACCCCACTACTCCTAATGATACTCAACTAGATAAACATTACACTTGAGTAAGTAAAACAAACTAACCCACTACTATCCACTATCACACGACTTCACTAGAGAAGTAGGAATAAAATATTTGTAGCATTATCAAACAGCTTCCACATCTGCGCATCAGTCGGATATAGACTGGAAGAAGCGCGGGCAATTTGGTATGTCTCTCCACTGCGTTTACATACTACGGAGTTAAATGTGGAATCCTTTAAACCTTGCTGCAAGGTCACAAGGCTGTTATGAGTGGGTATTTAAATCTAAGAAGAACGATGTGATGGTTGTTATTCACAAGGCTGTGAGCATTGTTGGTGAATTCAGTGTGGATCACGGTGGAAGAGAACACAAGTAGGTGTGCTTATGATAAATACGGACGCAGCTATGTTTGAAAACTCAGTGGGTTTGGGAGGGGTAGAAGGGGATGTGGTAGTAGCTACTTGTGATGTAAGCCTAGGATTGGTGGCGATGAGACATACTCTCAAAGTGGTTATGAAAGCTGGCTTCAAGTCTTTTGTGCTTGAAATTCTACTACTACCGTACCTAAGCAAGAGACGAAAGGAAGCTACCAATTTTGTGAAGATTAGAAGGATGGCTGTTATGTGTAGTGAAGTTTCTTTTTCTTTTGTAAAAAGGGGAGGGAATAAAGTGGCACATAAGCTAGCAAAACTAAGTAGTTCCTTGTAGGGATGGAAGAAAGTCCAAGTGAAGTCTATAATCATGTTTTGGCTGACTTAACTGCCTCTGTTTCTTAATAAATTTTGTTTCTTCTATAACAAAAAAAAGAATAAATATAAACATTATGTTGTTTATGGTATTGTAAATTTGTAAGGTTTTCTTTAAATTGATGTTATATTGTCGTTTACCATTGCCATTTTCTTATTTGTATGATGATATCAAGTTGAATGTGACTACTAGTTTTATAAGCAGTGGACTTTTGGTCCTTAAATTGGACTCATATATATATATATATATAGCTAGCTTATGATTTGTAGTGTATGAGTCATTGAGTCAGCTTTCCCTCTTATTTAGTAATGGTTTGGTCCGGTTAAACAAACTCATACGTAGGGATGTGCAAAATCGGATACAAGAATTTTTTCAACCCGAAATTCCAAACATCCGAATTTTCGGAATAAAAAAATCGTATTCAGTATCTGTTTCAGAAAAACCAGATTTTATATATTCCTTTCCGGTTCCAGCCCGGTATATGGTTTAAAAATTCAGATATTCGGTCTGATTTTTTTCGAATTAAAAAAAAAAACGGACCGGATATACGGATTTTCGGAATCGAAATTTTTTGCACACCCCTACTCATATGTACCTTTTAAAATTTTATTTGTACCTTTTTTTTTTGTTGTTTTTACGGTTTTCAGCAGACTTGTGGTTTTCATTGGATTTCTACTAAGCAAAAATTATATGGTTTGTTATATATTGAAATTATGTTAATGTTACTAATTATGTATAAGCAAATATTATAAAATTGTATCATTAAAAATTAAAACACATTTCGAGACAAAAAAATAAGATCTCATGTGTTTTTAAACTAAGAGTAAGTTAAAGTTCTTATGTGAAAACTATAGAAGGCTAGAAAAATATTATTAGAAAAATATGATTGAATGAATATGATTTATGTAAATATATTTAAAAGATTATATATAGATTAAGGTGCTATTTATTTATTTTAATAAAACTATAAAAAGAAACTATTATTTACCATACGACTTGAACCAAAAATTTGTATTATCCCATACATCGCACGGGTTTCAAGACTAGGTTGTATATAAACCTAAATATAGATTTAGGGGTCATTTGGTTTGGGGGAGTAATCAAAGTGAATGGGAATCAACCGCCCCCATTTCCTTTGATGGTGTTTGTTTAGCTATTTTTTTCATTTTCATTCTTCAATTCTAACACCTTTCCATCATCCCCTCTAATCTTTTTTGTTGTTGCACAAGCAATAAGGTGAGGTAGGGACTAGGAGGACTTCGCTGACGTGCACTGGTTCGTGTTGATTGTTGTGATTCCGACTGACGTGGCACGATCTCCGAGATTCTACAAAAAGGGGACAATAATCCTTGTAGGATTATTTCTCACTCCAATGCTTAAGTAAGATATTTGTTTGAGAAATAAAGTGTAAAATAACTTAATTAATTAAAGCTAGAGAGAGAAATGGGCAATTTCTAGAGTGAGAAGTTCTTTAGTTTGTAATAAGTTCGTATTTTTTCACGAATGTAAGATCCTCCTTTTTTCATCTATTGAGGCCTATTTATAGGCAATGGGTTGGAGGGTATCTATTGAGGCCTATTTATAGGCAATGGGTTGGAGGGTTAGCCTCTCATTGGATGACATGTGTCATATAATGAAAGGCATCTTCTTATATGAGGCCTCATGGGCCTTCATGATTTGGGCTTTAATTGCCTCAAAGGAGTTTGTTCATACTTTGCCCCGACCATTAGGGTTTTTTGGGACATGTGGTCCAGTAATGATATAACATTTGTCATCCTATGTGTCGAGCCCATAGCCCGACACGTAGATTAATAAGATTTCGACATTTGTTGTTCATCTATTTAGGACACTTGGTCCATTGGGATTTCGACACATAGTACATTCATCTTTTGACACGTGGCAGCCCATAGGTATGCCACATCCTTTTCCATTCCCTTTCCCCATCTTCTACCCATGAGGCCCAACCATTGAACCTCACCAAAGGTTTTCGGCTGGCAACCCCCCTTCCCTCTCCGGCATCACCCTTTCTCTCGTCGGCATCCCTCACCCCCTTCTCAAAAATCACTATCCTCCACCACCACCGAAACCCCCTCCAACACCTCTAAAAACCCTCCTCCCTTACCCCTCATTACCCAACAAACCACCCATGAAAACCCTATTCGAAAACTTATTTATTTTAAAAAAAATTGTTTTCTAGGGTTTTCGGATAGGGTAGCAGGTGGTCTGTTTTAGGTGGCGAGGGGTAAGGAAGGAGCTGAGGGGCAAGTAGGGGAGGAGAGTTTTCAGATGTGTTGGAGGGGGGTTTGTGGGGTGGTGAAGGGTGGGTGGTAGTTTTTGAGATGGGGGTGGGAGAGGGTTGTCAACAAAGGGAGGGTTGATACCGGAAAGGAGAAGGGGTTGTCGATCGGAAATTTTGAAGAGGTTGGTTGGAGCTAGGTTGGGTGGTTGTGTGGTGGTGTGGTGGCTTTCTTCCCATTCTTCTTAAAAATAAACAAATTCCTAAATCTAGGGCATTAACTTTTCATTCTCCTTCATTCCCATTCCTAAAGTGATTATCTTTTCCATGCAACTTTTATATGCTACCTCTTAGCTATTTAAGACAATTTTTATTTCATACATTGTAATAAACAACTACTAACAAATCACATTTCAATGAAAAATCGATTATACACCTGGGTGTATATCTCGAGATATACACCCAGTTTAATACGGATAAAACATTCGATCTATTTTATAGAACATTCGATGTATTTTACAAAGTTTAGTACATTTATACTTAGAAATCAGATGTTTTATGAAATAAACACTATGTTTTGTGAATAGCAAGATTGTATATATTGTTTTTTATATTACACCTAATGTTTTATAAAACACCATTTTATTATCTTTTATCTTTAAAATATTGAATCTTTAATGAAAGGTACCATGTATGACTCATATTTCACCATAGCTTTATATTTTTCAATCTTCATTCTCTCACTAACATTCAAACTTATTTCTCTCTTCTCCCCCCTCTTTCTCTCTCTAGTTTCTCCTTTCTCATTTTCTATGTAGCAAACAACAAACTTGTTTTTTCTCTCTTTCTAACCTACATATTCTTGTCATTTGGATAAATTAACATCGATATTTTGGAAATTTTGTCATGATATTGATGATACAAATGATCAAAAAATGAATTGAAGAATGATATGAAGTTGAATCTTAAATCTATTTTAACGAATAGTTAAATCTAGAGGTTGGAAAAGTAGTCAAAGTTTCGTTTGTTTTAATTGTGTAATTATTACATATTAAGAGACAATATTTGTTTCAATAATTATATGTTTTATAAATTTCATGTTTTTTTTTATAGATAATATGTCATAATGCATGTTTTGTAAGGTATTATTATTGTTCTATAATAATTACTGCTTGTATACTTCTATGGCTTGGTATAATACTCCATATACTATAATATATAACAGGATGTTCTATAATAATCACTAGATATTTTGTTATATTTCTTATCTCTAATAATGAATGTTTTTTAATGATTATTACAGGTTATTATATTAGCTACATGTTCTATATATGATAAAAATTTGTACATGTTCTATATCTTTGATTTATTGTTTTATATGACAATACTCTTTATTCTATATTTAATAATTACAGTTTGTTCTTGTTTATTTTCTACATTAGTTGTATGTGATATGATTTTTATCTCTTATTTTATCTATAAGATCATAATTATTTTTTCTTTGATTTATTGTTCTATTAAAAATAACTACTGCATGTACTATAATATTTATTACGTAAAATAAATATTCAATTTATTATGTGAATATAAAAATTTAAAAATGCTAGAAAATGCAACAATTTCTCATCCAAATACTTCAAATTCAGTTTTTAAGATCTTAGTTTAAGATTTTTACTTTGATGTAAATATTATCACTTAAAGATTTTACAAAATTGTATTTGTAAATTTTGTTCTATGAAATTGACTTGTTGTTTTATAAAAATAACTTAGTGTTTTATCTTGCAAAAAATGAATGTATATATCAAGATATACACCTGAGCACACAATCTCCGGATTGCATTTTAGTTTATCAAAAACGACAATATTTTCAACGAGTGTATTGTTTTATTTCTATTATATTCTACGGTGGTGATGTTTATGTTCTAATTCTTTACCTCTTATATTGACATTTCTGGAGCCGCCGCCAACTAGCTAGTATCGCATTAGTTTATATTATTATTTAAAGAGATAAGATGAAAGAATAGTCCTAATTACACTAACACCTACAACCCTGTTTGGATTATGGCTGGTAGTCGTTGGCTATTGGCGGTTGTGCTTGGCTAATTTGACTGACATGGTTGGATGTGTAGGTGTTTGATTATTAATGTAACTTAAAACATGTTTGGATTTTAGGTGTTGACGGTTAGATTTTAAAAAAATTATCATTTAAAAATGTTATTATAGTCTATTAATAATATTTTTATAAGGATTACTTATTATTAATTAAAATTAACGGCCTTTTCACCAGGTACCGACCTTTCACAAAATTCAACGGTTACCTTCGTTGTTTAAAAATTTTATCAGATACCCTTAAGGTTTATAATTATTGGTTAAAAATTTAATGGGATGGAAAAAGATAATTTCTATAATATTTGTTAAATTATACTTTTACCTTTTAAAACAAAATGTTGTACACCGACCCTTAGTTCTATGAAGATTCTACCATAAGGAAAACTGATCAGGCTATCGCACACCTATCAAAAATATCCGGACAACTCTAACTAATGTAGCTAGGGAAGTAGGGATCGAATCCTCAGGGAAGCAATTGAACTCTATTAGTTCTAAAAAGCTTAAACCGTGTAAAGGGCCTTGGTTGAGAAATGTTGATTAACCAACTAACTACTAATTAATACTAATTAACTACGGGAAATGACGATGATTAAAACCAATAAATTGAGCCTAGGGTCATTCGGGTCACCAAGAACAACTAATGGGTTCACTATCAAGGAATGTTCAATCTCACAATTATCGTCAAATTAGGGCTCACTAATTCTCTCGAACTTAGACTCCCTCGAAACTCATCTAGCGGCTCTCGCTCATGCCTAGACTAATTCCGCCTATTATTCAGTGGTCTTATTGTGGTATTTTTACCTCTCGGCATCAAATTCGACAATTACCAAAATTACAACTAAGTCAGCGCACAATTCAATTGTAAACAAACAAGCCAATAATAGGAATTTGACTGCTAATTGCAAAATCGAAACAATCTAAGTTAATTAGTCCATTAATTACTCAAGGTTTCCCTAACCCTAGAAAATTAACTACTCACTCATGAACATGAAAATTAAAGCAATCATAATCATAAAATTCATAATCAAATTCATGAAACAATTAATAATTAAACTAATTAACATCAACAAATAAACTAAATTAATTAAACTAATTAAACTAAAGAACATAAATTAAACTAAGCAAAAAGAATAAAAGGAAAAGAGATTACCAAATTGAAGAACTTTGAATTGAATTGAAAATAATGTTGAGAACAAACCCTAATTCCTAATCTAATTTTTGAGAGAGAAAAAGTGCTTAATTAAACCCTAAGAGAGTAATTCTAAATTATGAAAAGCATAAGTGTTTTTGCCTAGGAAGTCGTGCCCTTAATTCCCCACAAATTGGGTTTACAAAGTCAAAGCACAAAGAAAATAAAAGTCCTCAAAAATTCCAGAAAACCGTTGATGCGGACACATAGGAATTTTGTGCGCCCGCATCAGCCCTTCAGAAGCCCAGTGAAGACTGCTCAACGATTAAATGCGAGCACATAAGGAGTTTGTGCTGGCGCATAGACCCGTCAGAGCTTCTTTGCTTTCTTTTCTTCTTATTTCTTCATAGCTTCTTTATGGCTTATTTTCATAACCTCTTTGGCACGCATTCCCATGCACATGTCATTCTCGTTCCGTCCAAGCTTCCCAGCTTCCTCCCAAACCTCGGTTTCCGTGCTCCTGAAAATACAAAACATGCCAAAATCGAGCATAATAACCGCAAATGATAAAATCAAACCAAAAAGCTCTAAAATCGCTGAAAATCAATCAAACTTGACGAAATACTTCAAATTAGCCAAAAAACACCAAATGAGCTAAAAACAAGCCAAAACACAACTGTTAGGCACAAAATTGACCCGAAACAAGGGGGGAAAAACACCATAAAAACCACACATATAAAAAACTAATACTATTCACAAGTAGCGAGAATTTTCAAAATTTTAGTCAATATATAAGTAAAAATATATTGAGCTTAAGTTTAAGCTGCTTAAGCATTACATAATTGGGGTGTTTGATTTCGGCCATGACAAAGACTTTACAAGCTTGTTCCATCGCGCCATCCTTTAGATAACACCTTATTATGCGACGGTAAGTGTCAATTTGTTCTCTTAACACTTCGTATTTTGTTTCTGGGCTTCACCAAAGCTTTTCAGGTGCCTCACGAGCCAGCCCATTTCTGGCCCAGGGCGAGTGGGGCGGTCGCCCTAAGTCCACGACGAAAATTCTTTATTGTCAACATAATAATACGTACAATTGTACACATACAAGTAACCATGGCCCAATGGTTTGATTATTAATGGCCAAAATTGAGCAACATTGAGTTTGGAGGTGTAGGGTTTGAAAGCCACTGTACTCAATTATTGTACTTTGCTTCATTTTCTTTGGTATATTTACATCTTTGCTAATATCATACTCTTTTTAAATGGTTTTGATATACTTTGTAATTGCTTTTAAATTTTTTATTTTTCTTTTAACAGATTTAAATATTTTATTTTGGTGTAAAAAATTGCTTAGGTTACCCTAAAAAAAGATATATTAAAATTATTTAATTCTCAACCATCTTTAGTTGTCTTCTAGATAGGGATATTGTATGTTACATTATTCAGTGCATTATACTTAGTATAACGTAGTGAATATTTCTAATGAAAATAGATTTTTCTAATTATTTATTATCATCATCAAATAAAGTCCTTAATCCCGTTCGTATATACAAAATATATTCCTGAAATCAAAATAAGATTTTAAATTATTTAATAGGAGCCCTTTACTAGTTATTTCGTCCTGGGCCCTCGAAATCTCAGAAATGGCCCTATCACGAGCCATAATAGAATAGCAAGAGTTGATAACTTGATATCAATATTAGCATCCAAAATCAGTTTATAAGCAGTTTTACAGTCTGTTTGAAGCACAAATTTGTTCATGTTTAGACCAGTAGTTATCTGCAATCCTTGCCTAAAAGACATGAAGTTCAATGGTAACATCATGATTCATGAGCATAAATATTCAATCATTAATTCTTGCTCAATTATTAAATTTACCAATGTCCACACATAAATAGAGAAAAATAAGTGAAAGTGAGTAGGTTGTTTACGAGTAGTTTGGTACTTTGGGAAGGAATAAGACTTGGTAACATTTTTTTTTCCTTTTGTGAACAATATACTTTCGTGGATACATGAAAGTTGCTCTTTGTTACCATAAGAAACTATTGCATAGTAATATACAATCGCTCTAACACTAGCGTTCAAGGACCACCATATCCATTACTAAAAAATTTCAACCATCAAATCCACTTCACTCCATTATTTATGAATTACAAATTCTTAATACGGAACGAATATAAAGTTAGCACGAACATGTTAAAATTATATATTTGTTATTAGAAATAACTTTTACTTTAATGATTTTAGGACAAATTATATTCATTGTACACTAATTTAATTTAGAATACATCTGAAGTTCACTTTTTTTTATTTTAAACATTACAAAGTATCAATTCAAAGGAAAAAAAAAACGAGAAAATGATCGAAATAACAACTTTATGTGCAATGGTCGAATTCATACATAACAGAGACGGTTCTAGTACGCAAATCTATTAATATCAACGCTTAAGTTAAAATGAAAAAATTTCGTCCGCACTCATATTCATTTTTTGACTCGGACCATCTCTTACTCTACACAAATACAGAAACTACCACACAATAATTATTTTCCTTATTACCCCCACTTCCATGCATTTTTTTTTAATTTTTTATTACCCCAATTCTAAATTCCTCTCATAATCTCTCCCTAATTTGCCCATTTCTTACTCCTATCTCACCTCTATGTCTCTTCCTCACTTCCACCCATCATCACCTTACTTGTATTCTCAACACCTCCCAAACCACCTTTCTCTCACCCCCTCAAACTCCAATTTCGATGACACTACACTTCCAATTACTAATTACTCGAAAAATAATTTTAAAAGGTGAAATTATTTTGGGACAAAACCCTAAAATACGAAATTACAGTCGGTCCATCAAGTCGCAAAAAGGCGGGATTTTTAATATCAACTTTTCCCAACAAACAAAATAATTAAATCATTTTTTTTTTTCAAACGAGTGAAGAGAAACAGAGTGGGAAGCCCGGGAAACCTTTGCATGTTGCAAGCTTCCTCCTTTCTTTACTTTTATTTTAATTTCTTTTTTCTAATATCATAATTACACTCTAATTTTCCGATTTTATTTTTTTTTTCAATCCAAAATTCCACTATAAATAACTGAATTGAGTTTCTTATTTTTCTGTTTTCACTCACAAAAAATCATTTCTCTGTTTTATGTAATTCATTCATTTTCACAAAAAAAAGAAAGAAATTAGCAAGATGAAGAAGATGAAGATGAAGATGAAGATGAAGAATATTAAGAAGGGTATAATTAAAATGCTCAAAATTAAAAAGAATAATAATGCAGGTATATTCATTATTTCAATGTTCTTGTTGAAATTTCTTTGATGATTTTAGGTTCTAAATTATGAGTTTTGATTACTTGGGGTTTGATTTTTTGATGTTTCTGTGAAAACCCACTTTTTATTTTTGACGATTATATTGTAATTGTGCTTCAAATTCAATTAAACTTGATGAATTAACTAATTATATAGTGATAAATGTGAAGAAATTCAATTAAATTTCTGGGTTTCATGTAATTGTGATTAATTGATTATATAGTGATATATGAGTTTGTTACAATGTTGTGTTTTTCTTGAATTTTGATAATAAGAAGAATTTTGGTTAAATTTACTTAGTTGAATTTTGGTTTTGAATTATTTGTTTTAATCAAATGGGGTTTGAGTTCTTGTTGTTTTAACGAAAACCCATTTTTTCGTTTGAATGATTATGCTTCAATTTCAACTAAATTGACCGAAAATGGGGTTTAAGTTTCTAGGTTTAATGTAATCTTTCATATATTATATATAGTTTTCTTTGATTATGTTACAGTAAGTAATGTGAGTGTTGTGTTTTTTTTTGGTTCACTTAAATTGGTTCAACTAAAAATGGTAAATATAATATTATATAGTAATAAATATGATTGGTGGAAGTTGTATTTGGATGCAAATAAAGTTGGTCTTTGATTACTGTATACTAGTATTCTAGGATTAAGTTTCTTGGATTGATGTTATTGCATAGTGGCAAATGTATGTGATTGTTACCAATTTGAATGAACTATATCTTTGAGTATGATATATAGTGGGTGTTTCTTTATTCTTCTTCAAATCTTTACTTTTGTAGTTTAATTTCTTAGCTTAATCTTTGCCATGTAATTTGTTCTTGATTTAGTTTCATGTTGATTTCTTGAAAATCCAATCTATATATAGTGGTAGACTTGAAAATCCAATTGGTTATGTATCTTATATCCGAATAATCCGAGTACTTATTTGTCGTATGTGATTGTTAAATGTGTAAGGTGGTGCAAGTAGCTCCAGGGCGCCACCAGAGCAGAGGCTTACCTCCTGGCAGCTCCAGGGCGGTCAGAAACCAACGTCTTCCAATGCAGGTATGTAAATCTCTAGTTGAAGTTTCATTGATGAATTTTTGTTTTGAGACTAGTTGTGAATGGGGTTTGAACTTTGAATTATGATGATTTCGGAAAACCCAACTGTTTTTTTTTTTACTTAATTTATGGACTTATGATTATAAGGTGGCAAATGTAGTTGTTGTAATTAATGTCTTAGATTTTTGCTGTAGCCAGTTGAAATGAAGTTATCTTTGATTATAGTATATGGGTCATTTATTTATATTACAAATCTTTTTGAAGTTTTTGTAATGGATTTGCTTAGTTGAATTGTTGCCATGTTTGTTAGTCCATGATTTATTTTGATGTTATTCTTGAAAAAGAAAAATAATACTTGTAAGTTAATATTGAAGTAGACATGAAAATGAGATGCATTATGTTTGTGTATAGCAATTTCCATGCATGCTATTATGTTGTGTAGTTATGTTGTTGGTAAATGTGCAAGGTGGTGCAAGTAGCTCCAAGGAAGTTCTGACATTTACATACAAGGAGCTTAAGATGGCGACTGAGAAATTTCGATCTCACAAGGGTGAGGGTGGCTTTGGCAGAGTCTATAAAGGAAAATTACAAATCAATCACAATCAGGTTGCTTTATTTGCTAACCTTGGCCTTTAAATTCATGTTAGATCTTTGATGCTTTATTTGTGCTCCTAGTTTTCATTCCTTTTGTTTATCATATATAATTTTTCTGATGTTGTGATGCAGCCCAAGATGGTCGCCATCAAGAAACTTCGTAATGTTACAAGAGAGGGTGAAAGGCAGTTTAATGCTGAAGTGTCAACACTTAGACGAGCTGATCACCCCAATATTGTGGAATTTGTGGGGTATTGCGCTGAGGGTGATCAACATAGATTGTTGGTGTTCGAGTACATGCCACTAGGGTCTTTGGACGCTCATCTGCATGGTACATAAATCGACTCGTAGTGGTTTTTTTATTATGTTTTGTTTTGCATAGTCTAATCAATTGATTGTACTTGTCATTTACAATATCTTGCAGTGGGGCGTGGAGAGGAGATACTAAAATGGAATGCAAGGAAGAAAATTGCTGCTCATGCAGCTATGGGGTTACGGTATTTGCATCAAGGATTGAAACCACCTGTTATATACGGTGATGTGAAGTGCTCAAACATCTTGCTTGGTCCGGGATATGCAACGAAACTGACAGATTTTGGGTTGTCTAGAGAGGGTCCAGTTTTTACACATAATGCAAGAACTAGTGCTATGGGCACACATGGTTATGTTGATCCTGGTTATGCAGCGACTCGTGTCTTGACACTTCAATCAGACATATACAGCTTTGGTGTTGCTTTACTGGAGCTTTTCACAGGACGAGGTCCAATACTTGTAACGTCTCGTGCAACGTGTGTGAATCTAGCTGAATGGGTAAGATGACTCTTCTATCTGTGTCTGATGATGGGTGTGCTGTTGTTGCTTTGGCCTTTTATGATGTTCGTGTCATTTTTCTTTTCTTACAGTTATGATAGGTCTGTCTGCATAGCTTAATTGCCTTTTGATTCGGCTATTATTGCAATCTTTAATGGCTGGGCCACTGAGTATTTTTGCAGCAGCTTACTAGCCGTAATGATTCATATATATCTTAGTGCAAAGTTTTATACTGGTAGTGCTTTCAATTCAGTTAGATGGAAATTTGACACTTTTAGATACATGTCCTGATGTCCCAGAGTTAAAAGCACCGTGATATGCTCAGCTTTTTCTATGCCATGTTAGCTATAGAGGTAACGATCCTAAGTATCATTTGAATGCTTTTTTATGTCAGTCTCTTAGCATGCGGTTCTAACTGATGCATTATATGAGTTATCCAAATTTGGTTGCACTTCTTTCCAACATATATGGGATGATGCTGATTTGTTGTCCTGTACTCCTGTAGAATATGGCATGACCCAAAGCTTACCAGTGTATAGTTTGGATATTATGCTGCTAATTGGGTAACATCTTGCATGCTGTTTGCAGGCAGCAGCATTGTTTAAGGACAGGACTATTCTCTCTCAAATAGCAGACCCGAAGCTTCAAGATCAGTACTCCGAGAGTGAAATGCATGAAGCTCTTACAATCGCTGCATCGTGTGTTCAACCAGAAGCTGAAAAGCGGCCTAATGCAGCTGCATTGGTCGAATCTCTGAGTTCCCTCAGAATGCAGAAGCCTGATTTAGAGGGTCGTCCAAAGCATCGAAGAGTTTGCTCTCTTCCTCCAGGAATCTTTTCAACAAAAACCAGCAAGAAGATGAAGTCTATAATTAAAAATCTCAAACGTAAGGGAAAGGTGCCTGAAATAATTGAATTGAGCGAAAGTGAGGATGATTAAGAGACTAAAGAAGATGGGGAACTGGGGAAGAAATGTGCAAGCACAATTGTTACATATAAATTGGAAATGTTGTTTCTGCTGATTTTGTTCATATGAGTAGGATGAAATGTCTAGTCCAGGTATAGTGGCATTCAGTTGTCGAATTTCATAATGTGCAGATAACTGGTGTGACATAAACCATATTGATTGACAGTATTGGAGTGTAAATGTGAGCTGTGATTTGTTTTTGTTTTTGACATAAACCATATGGCAACAGTAGGAAGTAATTGACTTAAAGTGAAATGTTGTCATTGTCTTAATTGTTGACAGACAGTAATAATAATGATGATGTTGATGATTGTAGTTTGTACATGTATATGTCGTCTCTCTTATTCTTAGACACATACAGGATTGTTTGGATGTGAGTTCAAACATCGCATTCTGTGAACCGTTTGAGCTGGTGGAATGAATATAGGGCATGGAGCATAGTCATCAGCAGATCATATGATCTGGGACTTGCTCGGAGCAATATGGAAGGCCATTTGCCTATTATTTTGTTTTAATAGTGAAATAAGTCTTGGTAAGTTGAGGTACTAGCTAATTAGATAAGTTGGTTCATAGCTGAAAATATCCTTAGTTTGGTGAATAAGTTACCCCTCCAACATGTGTGTTTGATCTGTTGTTGGCTGCATGATAGATTAGCAAGAAGTGATAGAGTGATACGTTGCTGCCATGGGAAATAAAACGTGATGCTAGTGCAGTGTGTTTGTAGGGATTGAAACTCTAGCGAACAGATGCGCACTACTTTCGAGTAGGGGATTCTTTGGATGGCTAGAGCTGCTTGGAAAACTGGTTCTAAGGCTCTAAGCGAAGTGTTTTGTTAGAGCTTTACCGAAGGCAATAGGCATAGCATCACTTTTCTTTGTTGACAACCTGCAGTTGCTGGACTGCCCTTCTTTCTAGCTGTTCTGGCTTAGCTAGCCATTTGCATATCAATCGAGGAATGAAAGGAGTTGAAGTTAAATTAATTAGCTAAGCAACCTTCGGGTTAATAGTGAAAACCAAGTAATTTGTTCATGTAAAAAATAAATTTGAATAAAGGCTTGTGTGACTTGCCCCCTAGCAAAACAAACTACAAACAAGCCAAAATAAAGATAGTACCCAGTAGAATTTTTGAACTTTGTTTATTGTTATTTGTGGGAATTTTATGATGATGTTAGCTACATTTTGACCTTTTTATATTGATAATTCATTTATGGATACACCTATCATGACTATCAAAACTTAGCCCATAGTATAATATTATCTCAAAGTAAACTATGTAATTTTGCATAAGTATACAAAATATTCCAAATCACATGAGTTCCATATAGTAATTTACAAATATATAAGTAAATAGTTAAATACTACGAGTAGTAACTAAATATACTACGTATTTATTAGAGGTGGGAAACGTGTCGTGTCGTGCCGTTTTCGAGTCGTATCACTTACATAAACGGGTTAAACCCCTTCAACCCTAACCCTACCCGTTTAATAAACGTGTCGTGTCGTGCTCACCCATTTACTTAAACGGGTTAATACTCTTGACCCAAACCCACTAATAACGGGTCGATCTCGTGTCGAGTTAGCGGGTCACGTCTTTTTGTACATACTATTGTATATTAAAAGGTGGATTGTGTCGTGTCGAGTCAACCCGTTTACTTAAACGAGTTGAACTCTCCAACCCTAACCCTACCTGTTTAATAAACGGGTCGTGCCGAGTCAACCAGTTTAATTAAACGGGTCAACACTCTCGACCCAAACCCGTTAATAACGGATCAATTTCGTGCCGAGTTATCGAGTCGTGTCAGTTTCTCCCACCTCTAGTATTTATTAATGGTGCTTAATAGTTAATATTAAATTGATTCAAAATTTTTCAAATCTACAATATTCATGTTTTACATCATTAACATCTGACAAATAATACCTTCTATTTGATTTGGGATTAAACCAAGCAATATTGAATACAATAAATCTCGAATTAACTTGTTTTCAATCCCGTTCTAATTTAAGAAAACCACTAAAACAAAAAAATAAAAATCAATTATATAATATCCGATAATATCTTAAAACCTACAGAAAGATAAACCCGAACCAACTTGGCTAATTAACTGAATTTCCCCCAAAATCTTCAGAAATTAGATTTTAATCATATAACCCCTAAAATTTTTCTCTCGAAACCTTTCACTTTTACGCTGCACCATCTTCTCTCTCCTCCATTGAAGCGAACTTTAAGCTCTCCATTGAAACGGTTTTTGTGCTTCCTCTCCTCCATTGAAGCAGCTTTTCTGAGGTACGATATCTTATCCTTTTTCCTTATTATCATCGGGAATCAATTTCACAATCTAGGGTTTAGTTTCAACTATCGTTTTTTTGATATAAGATAGTTAATTAGGGTTTTTTTGAAGTAGATTGTTGAGCTAATTGTTGTAATATATGAAGTTATCGAAGATTATAATGAGCGATTTTGTTGCTAGAATTTTGTGATTTGATTAAACGAAGTGAATTTCATATGATTTTTGGAGTTTAAATTTGTTATTGAGTCGAATTTTGTTGATAATATATTGCAGGTAATTGGTTATAATTCTTCAATGTTAGGGTCGAAATATAGAAATGAGGGGAAAGATGCTGAAAAGAGGGATAATGAGAGATGGGATGGTGGAAAGAGAGGTGGACGTCGGCGAGGGAGTGATTCGGAGAGTTCTAGGGGTGAGGGGAGTGATTCATCTGATGCAGAAGCAAGATTTCGGAGTAATCGACGTGGTAGTGAGAGGGATGAGAGGGATAAGGATAGGGAGAGGAGAAGAGGAAGTGAGAGGCGAGGGCGGGAGATTGAGAAACCGAGGAAGAGGTTAGAGGAGGAAGAAGATGGGAGACGGAGGGGAAAGGNAAACGTGTCGTGTCGTGCCGTTTTCGAGTCGTATCACTTACATAAACGGGTTAAACCCCTTCAACCCTAACCCTACCCGTTTAATAAACGTGTCGTGTCGTGCTCACCCATTTACTTAAACGGGTTAATACTCTTGACCCAAACCCACTAATAACGGGTCGATCTCGTGTCGAGTTAGCGGGTCACGTCTTTTTGTACATACTATTGTATATTAAAAGGTGGATTGTGTCGTGTCGAGTCAACCCGTTTACTTAAACGAGTTGAACTCTCCAACCCTAACCCTACCTGTTTAATAAACGGGTCGTGCCGAGTCAACCAGTTTAATTAAACGGGTCAACACTCTCGACCCAAACCCGTTAATAACGGATCAATTTCGTGCCGAGTTATCGAGTCGTGTCAGTTTCTCCCACCTCTAGTATTTATTAATGGTGCTTAATAGTTAATATTAAATTGATTCAAAATTTTTCAAATCTACAATATTCATGTTTTACATCATTAACATCTGACAAATAATACCTTCTATTTGATTTGGGATTAAACCAAGCAATATTGAATACAATAAATCTCGAATTAACTTGTTTTCAATCCCGTTCTAATTTAAGAAAACCACTAAAACAAAAAAATAAAAATCAATTATATAATATCCGATAATATCTTAAAACCTACAGAAAGATAAACCCGAACCAACTTGGCTAATTAACTGAATTTCCCCCAAAATCTTCAGAAATTAGATTTTAATCATATAACCCCTAAAATTTTTCTCTCGAAACCTTTCACTTTTACGCTGCACCATCTTCTCTCTCCTCCATTGAAGCGAACTTTAAGCTCTCCATTGAAACGGTTTTTGTGCTTCCTCTCCTCCATTGAAGCAGCTTTTCTGAGGTACGATATCTTATCCTTTTTCCTTATTATCATCGGGAATCAATTTCACAATCTAGGGTTTAGTTTCAACTATCGTTTTTTTGATATAAGATAGTTAATTAGGGTTTTTTTGAAGTAGATTGTTGAGCTAATTGTTGTAATATATGAAGTTATCGAAGATTATAATGAGCGATTTTGTTGCTAGAATTTTGTGATTTGATTAAACGAAGTGAATTTCATATGATTTTTGGAGTTTAAATTTGTTATTGAGTCGAATTTTGTTGATAATATATTGCAGGTAATTGGTTATAATTCTTCAATGTTAGGGTCGAAATATAGAAATGAGGGGAAAGATGCTGAAAAGAGGGATAATGAGAGATGGGATGGTGGAAAGAGAGGTGGACGTCGGCGAGGGAGTGATTCGGAGAGTTCTAGGGGTGAGGGGAGTGATTCATCTGATGCAGAAGCAAGATTTCGGAGTAATCGACGTGGTAGTGAGAGGGATGAGAGGGATAAGGATAGGGAGAGGAGAAGAGGAAGTGAGAGGCGAGGGCGGGAGATTGAGAAACCGAGGAAGAGGTTAGAGGAGGAAGAAGATGGGAGACGGAGGGGAAAGGAAAGGAATGGACGTCGAGACTCTGATTCAGAGAGTGCTGGTGAAGAAAGGGACAGGTATAGAAGTGTGAGGCTAGAGGAAGACCAACCTAAGAAGAAGCTGGATGAAGAAGAAGATGGTGATGTAGGGAATAGGAAGAGAGGTGATAACAGGCAGAAGGATGGAAGATGGGAAAATGAGTCGGATACTTCTGAAGAAGAGAGGGATAAGAAGAGAAGTGACAGACGAGAGCAAGACCAATCCAGGAAGAGTTTGGATGAGGAAGATGGTAGTAAGTTAGGGAATAGAAAGGGAAGAGATAGTAGGCAGAGGAATGGTCGTGGGGGAAATGATTCAGAGAGTTCTGGTGAAGACAGGGAGAGAAGTGAGAGGCGAGAGCAAGACCACCCCAGGAAGAAGTTGAATGAAGAAGAAGATAGAAAGGTAGTGAATAAGAAGGGAAGAGAGGGCAGGCAGAGGATTGGCCGTCGGGAGAATGATTCAGCGAGTTCTGATGAAGAGAAGGATAGAAAGAAAAGTGAAAGACAAGAAAAGGAGCAACCTAGGAAAAAACTGGATGAGGAAGAGGATAGCAAGGCAGGGAATAGGAAAGGGAGAGATAGCAGACATAGAAATGGGCATCGTGAGAATCATTCAGAGAGTTCTGGCGAAGATAAGGATAGGAAGAGAAGTGAAAGACAAGAAAAGCAGCAGCCTAGAAAAAGATCAGACGAGGAAGAAGAAGATGGGAAGGAAAGGATTAATGAAGGAAAGCACGGTAAAAGAAGATATCAGCTAACTAGGAAGAGTGGGCGTCAAAAGAGTGACTCAGAAAGTTCTGGTAGGGAGGAAAAACATCGTGACAGAGGGAGGCAAAGACGCAAAAGAGAGAGTAGAAGGCATCGTTATGACTCGGATGGTTCATCAGATTCAGATGGACACAGGAAGAGGCATAGTAGGCGGTGGAGTGAAAATAGGAGTGGGAAACAAAGACGTGATTATGAAGATGGGGAAGTAAGATCTAGGAGAGAAAATAATGAAATAGCCTCTGATCCAAAGCAAGAGAGCAGAGATGGGAAAGGAGAAGAAGCTGCAAAGCCACAACTACAATCTCAATCAGAGAATGCGAACCCTGGCGGTGATCTTAGTACCCTTGGTAGGACCGGAGGAGTTTATATTCCTCCATTCAAGTTGTTTCGAATGATGAAAGAAATTGAAGACAAAAGCAGTGTGGAATATCAGCGGTTGACATGGGATGCACTCCGGAAGAGTATTAATGGTTTGGTGAACAAGGTGAATGCCACAAATATTAAGAATATAATCCCAGAGTTGCTTGGTGAAAATTTGATCAGGGGAAGAGGTCTGTTTTGCCGATCATGCATGAAGTCACAGATGGCTTCTCCTGGTTTTACTGACGTATTTGCTGCATTGGTTGCTGTTGTTAATACTAAGTTTCCTGAAATTGGGGATCTTCTTTTGAAGAGGATTATTTTACAGCTTAAGAGAGCGTATAAACGCAATGATAAGGTGTGCACATCTATTTATTCTTTTTTGATGCTGATACATTATTTATCTGTATGGTTATTTTAATCTGTTGAAATATCATATGCAGCCTCAACTCATCGCTGCTGTTAAATTCATAGCACATCTTGTGAACCAGCAAGTTGCTCATGAGCTTGTTGCTTTGGAGTTGCTCACTATTCTGTTGGAGCAACCAACCGATGATAGTGTTGAAGTTGCTGTTGACTTTGTCAAAGAATGCGGGTGTATCCTTCAAGACCTTTGCCCTAAGGGTCTGCATGGTAAGTCTAGTTATGACAGGAGATCACTACTACACTGTTTCAACTCTTATTTTTTGTAATCTAGATTTAGCGTCTTGTGGTCGCTTCATCCCTGTAACCTTGTTCCTATCTGGTTGAGGTTTCACTAAGTATGTGCTTAGGTACTTGAATTGAATAGCTGAACATTAAAGATATTAAAGTTTGACACTCATTACCTTTTGTTCACTTCCTCAGTGCAACTGCCATTGTAGCAACATGTCAGTTAAGCATTTAGTCATTTACAAAAAGTCCGTGAGTATACATGATGTAATTGTGTTTACTGCCTCCAAACACCAACCACATACACACAATGCTCAATACCTAATAGTTTGAAGTTCTACAGATTCTTCTGGGCCTCTTCTAGTCCATTGATTCTCCCTGTGATTCAAACCTTGTGTGAGGGAGTCTGTGTGTGCAGGTAGAATTCTGTTTAGGGATCGTTCCACAGGGTGTTTGTTGAGTCAGCACTTTTTTTGGGGATTTGGGACCTTGGGTTGTGCACTTGTGCTAGATGACTTTCAACTGCTTAGAAAGGTAGGGAAAAGTTGTCTTTTTTTCAATGATTTATTTGCCATGAAACCAACTTTTTGAGTGAGATAAGGGCTTTATTTCATTGATTAAGTGGTTATCACATCAATAACTGTTCAGTTCTAGAAAAATAGCTATCAAAGGTTTAATTCCAATGAATGACTGAATGCGGTCACCATTAGACAGTCAGTTGTGCGAATCATCTCAATTTATCTTAGCATTGTCCAATATAGTCATCTTTGCCTCTTGTTGTATTGATCTAGCATTAATGCTATGTGATCTAGTTTCTTTATATCCTTTTCAACTCTATCCATCATGGTCATCCTAGCATGAGTGTGTGACCAATTTTATAGTTATGCATCATTCTAAGGTCTAACTTTTCGGTCATTATTTCTGGCTTAGCCCTGTCCCATATCTTCATTTGTCTGAACTCTTCAAATTTGCAATTTGTAGGTATCTTTGAACGTTTTCGGGGAATTCTTCATGAAGGAGAGATAGACAAAAGGGTCCAATTCTTAATAGAAGGTTTATTTGCTGTTCGAAAGGCAAAGTTCCAGGTCTGATGTTATTTTCATTCACTTATGATTACTTATATGCTAATTTATGCTCTTAGTAATGCTGGGATATTGAAGCTTTTGTGTTTATCTGGATCTGCAGGGGCATCCCGCTGTTCGGCCTGAATTGGATCTTGTGGAGCCAGAAGATCAGCTCACTCATGAAGTCTCCCTAGAAGATGAGATAGATCCTGAGATTGGTCTTGGTATAGCACTATTCTTTCACGTTTGTACGCATTACTTTGTGCTTGTATTAGCCTGCATTAGGTTAAGTAGCAAATTAGCAATGTAGATTATTGCTAGTGAAACTATTATTGTTATCTCACTTATGTGTTAATTTCAGACATCTTCAAGCAAGACCCTAATTTCATGGAAAATGAGAAGAAATATGAAGAATTGAAGAAATCAATACTAGGAGATGAGTCGGAAGATGAGGATGGTTCAGATGTTGAGTCTGATGATGATGAGGATGATGAAGAGGAGGATGAAGACGATGAAGAGCAGCAAATGCAGATAAAGGATGAAACAGAGACTAATCTTATTAATCTTCGAAGAACGATATATCTGACAATTATGTCCAGTGTTGATTTCGAAGAAGCTGGCCACAAGTTGTTGAAAATCAAACTTGAGCCTGGGCAAGAGGTAAGCTATCTTCTTTAGTGTGTTTTCTTAACAGTTTTCAATACAGAATTAAATTATGTTCTTGAATTTTGTCCTTGAATTACAATAGACTGTGATCATGGGACTTGATCTGAGATGCTTTCTTGGTTTTGTTTCGGAAGATTCTTTCCTTGCATCCTTTCATTGTTTCACTTTTTCTGTTCAATATGTCCCCCGAAATGCATAATTAAGACCCTTCTTAGATTGGGGCCTTGGGGTGATGTAATAGTGTAATATAACAACTAAAGTCAAAAAAAGAAAAATGAAGGTGGGTTGTAACAGGGTGGTGTAGATATGTTGTTATGAGAAGGGATATGGGGAGAGATGGAAAATTTATTACCTTAAACGGGGTTTTGAGTTACCTTGGGGGTGTTTGGTAACTATTCCCCTCAAAATGAGGGAAACGATTCCACACCTCCTTGACTTTTCTTCTTACTAACACTTGCCTGTCTTATACACTGCCATCTTTGCCCGTTTCACCTCATTTATCCATAATGCACCACCCTCAATCCAGCATACCCTTACAGTTGAGGATATCCAACATTAAGCCACTTGTAAATTTGTTATTCAAAAGATACATCTTGTAGTAGTATATGTTTTGACAATAAGTCAATAACCAAGTGGGAAAGGGTACTGATTAAACTCACCCAAAATATTGTTCTGGCCATTCTCTGCTAAAACATCTGCATGTTGGTTCTCTCGAAAAAATAAATAAATTTCACTTGATACTTTGTAACTTTATAAGCATGGCTGATAATGTTGAGCTCTCTGTTGACAGGAAGTGCACTCCAACATTAATACTTGGAACTAGACTCTGTCATAAAAATATCACTCTTACTGTCAGAGATTAAGCTTTTGAAGCTTCTCATCTGCTGGCCTTCTTAATGTTAAGAGTTTCCAAAGTTAGGAAGCAGAGGCATAGAAAACTTTTAAAAACCTTTGCACTCAATATCTGAACTTGTCTTCAAAACTTCTGTGATTCCCGTAACAAGCATGTGACCAGTGTAAGCATAGACTTAAATGTACAAGATCAAGGAGGTTATGCAGGTATGGCAAATCGACAATTAGTTTTGATGTCCAGTAAATAAGCAAACTGTCATAAACAGTTGCACATACAAAAGATTACCTTTTAGGATGACATTTGGAGGAGGATTTAGTACCTTCCAAAACCAACTTACTATGGTGTCTAAAAGGAGGCAAAAACCACATCCTTTCATATTGCCTTGGTACTACCACACACTTTGAACTGTTATTGGACTGCTTTGGTGTGAATACTTTAAGAATCCTGGCAAATGGGACAGTTAGGACTACTGGATAAGTGGTAATCTTCTGTGATTTGTGAAGCAGATGTTAATGTTGGCTTATCCTACAAGTTGTTTAGGGAAACTCCAATTCTCATCTTGTAGAACCTTGGGAATTATGAGGAACAATTGAGGTGCTAGTTGTGGAAGTTTCCAATTATGGGATTAAGCCCACTAAGGTTTTGATTGATTGATTGATTGTGAAAGTGCTAGTTGTTATCAATAAAAAAACTGCAACAACTTTTCAGGTAGTCATATTTAAAACAAGTGAATCTATTTCTACTCACTTGACAAAATTTCCACCCTAATTTGGTCTTGAAAGCTTTTTATAAAGACAATGCCTTTAATAGCAAGTCGTCTGTGTTCTTCCATTCCTATTCTGATTTTGTTCGTCTGTTGTATGTTATATTCTTTTCAAAACCAATAGTGCATTTGTTTTTTTCCTTGGGAGATCTCATGTTTATTACTGCTCAACTTCCTTCAGTTGCTGTGCCTTAGCGTTACCTTAATGATTAACTCTAATTATAACTGCAGATGGAGCTGTGTATTATGTTGCTGGAGTGCTGCAGCCAAGAGAGGACATACCTCAGATATTATGGTTTGTTGGGCCAACGATTTTGTATGATAAACAAAGTGTATCAGGAGAACTTTGATAAATGCTTTGTTCAGCAATACTCTATGATACATCGCCTGGAGACCAACAAATTGCGTAATGTGGCTAAATTTTTTGCGCATTTGCTTGGCACTGATGCTCTTCCTTGGCATGTGCTGGCTTACATACGTCTGACAGAAGAAGATACAACATCTTCATCCCGTATTTTCATCAAGATCCTTTTCCAGGTATAATTGAAGTAGACTTTGTTGATTGCTGTGTGCCTGTATCTTACCAAACTGCATTTTTGTGTGATCTTGGTTCTCTTTTAGCTAATTTTGTGTGCATATGATTAATGCAGGAATTGTCTGAGCACCTTGGTATCCGGTTGCTGAATGAGCGACTTAATGATCCTTCAATGCAGGACTCATTTGATTCAATTTTTCCAAAAGATAATCCCAGGAATACACGTTTCGCTATCAACTTTTTCACATCCATTGGGCTGGGTGGAATAACAGAAAATTTGAGAGAGTACCTAAAGAACATGCCACGGATGATAATGCAACAGCAGCAACCAGAGTCAGAAGATGAACCTGATTCAAGCTCTTCAGGCTCCGGTTCATCCACTGCTGAATCTGATTCTGATTCTGATTCTAGCTCAAGCTCGAGTTCCTCAAGCTCAGAGGAGAGCAGTAGAGATAATGACAGGCGTAGGAAAAGGAAGAAGGCTGATAGTGGTGGGGATAGACATAGGAAACGGAGGAAATGAGACTTATTTTAAAACACTGGCCTAAAACCTTCTTTTCTATACTGTCATCTGTCCCTGATTGAAAACTGTAACGGTAGCAAAGGATAATGTTGTTAAAGATTTGAAGGTTTTGCAATTTTGTATGTAATCTACTTGGTTCGAATTGCACCGTTTAAATTTAAAATTTTTCCAGAATATAAACAAACATCACTTGTTTTCAGATTTTTATCTTACAAAAGTGATTTCTTTTTTCTTTCTTTTTTTTGGCGGCAAAAAGTGATATTCTTTTCCTTGATGTTTCACTACTTTTGTGCTTTTAATGAAGTTTTGCTTCTTCATCTAACATATTTGTATAGCTTCATAGTAATCAAGGAAATAATGGTGCCCGACTTGGCATGAAGTGTCACAACATGCGCAAGTGTTATAATCATGTTTGAGTATTGAGGATTTGACATAGATACTTGAGATGAAATGAGAAGCGGAAACAATAACTTTTTATTCGTAGCAAAAATAAAAATATAATAACATTATTTTTTTCCTTTTTAGTTTCTATTTAATAAAAACTCTCAAAAGTATCAAAAAGAAAGAGATTCATAAATAATTTACAAATAAACATTTCATATCTCAATATGTATATCAGTATATGTTATCTGAAATTATAAAATAAAAAAGCCAAAATCACAGCCTCTTATATGGAGTAATAGGACTCATCTTTATATGTGAAGTGCTATGTATTATTTATTAATTTTTTTGTTTTTTTTTTATAATGACAAGAAACAGCAATGTTTTAACAATATATATGGATTACAACCTATTAAGTCACATACATCCCATGTTGGTGTTTAGTGTTAACAACCAATCAATCCAAATTTAGAGCCTAAAGTTGATCACATGATTCACTATCTTGTACGCTAAGAACACCCCTTAGTACTTCAAGAAGCAAAGAATGAGCAGTTAATTGTGGAAAATGACCTTGAGTTTCCATTATATTTACTGTTACATGACCACCCAATTTCTTCATCATGTAATGTGCTACGAATTCCGGAACTACAAAATCAGTTTTAGATTGAATGATGGTTGTAGGAGCTTTTACTTTCGACAAAATCGATCTCCAATCGCTTAAGAAGACACTCTTTGCTACATCAAGAGTTTTTTTTGGGTTCATCTGACTTAAGCTTTGCTCAAATTCTGATATTGCTTTCCCATCATTTACTCCTATAGCTTAGGGAGCAAAACTTTGTATCCAACTAGTGTAGTTTTGCTTAATTTGCTCGAACATTTCATCAACTTCTGACTTCTTGAATCCTCCTTCATATCCTAGATCATCAAGGTACCTAAATCATGCACTATTAGCAATGCAAAATCTTCGCTTATAAATACATCAAAAGAAAGAAAGGATATTGACTAGCATATGTTGGGAAACTATGTAATTTGCTTGATTATGTGGTTTTATAAATGCACTTGGTACGCCTGCTGATTAAGTTCAAACATGATAATAAGGTCAGCTTCTCGCCCTTTCAGATGCATGAGATATGATGAGACTTTAAAACTAGTTGTTGGCTCACTGACTATAAAACAATTGATAGTTAACCCATGATTTTATCATAAGTTCCTAAATTAATGTCATTTTAAGCGACTTTAGACTAAAGAGACGTTACTATCATCACCTATAAAAAAGCAAATATGCGCAACTCCATCAAAAAACAAAAGGATTACAGAATACGACAGAGCAATTGAACATACTATTTACCTAGGAGAACCACCCAAGAGAATAAGGTGTTGAAAGAGTTGTGGCTTTTCCAGAGCAGCTAAGCACCCAATCATGGCCGACATGGAATGACCCATGTATATGATAGGCTTATTATCAACATTAATTTCTTCAATAACTCCCAACAAATCATTTGCATAACCACTAAAATTGGAGTACTTGTTTGGATCATAAATTTTTGGACTAACATTTGGGGAGAAAGCTAAGCCAAAAACTACTACCTTGAAATAGCATGCAAGGTAAGAAATTAGATAGTGCCAAACACTTTGAGTTGAACCAAACCCATGACTTAAAATTAGTGTTTGGTTACTACTCATATTTCCAAATATGTGACCATCTAAGGCTTCAAATATGCCTCTATTACTATGATCCATATTTTTGGATTCTCAAAACTCTAGATAGCAAGCTAGGGGTTGATCTATATAGAATATATATGTATAGATTAGTATGTATTACTCTCCTTTTTCCCCAATTATGAACCGACTCTTATTTCATTCAGATTTTCCATAAAACACAAGTTGTCTATCGTATAGAAAATGTTTCCTAATATATCTAGGTAAGGCTTCAAGAATAAGTTAAGTTTACTACCAAAGTAACAATTTGATGTACGGGTTCAACGTAAAGTGTACTGCTATATCGAGAAAAGACTTTTGTTTTCAACATTAGCCGCAATCTTAGAAAGCCCAAATATTGAGTTATATTCAAGCTGAAGAGGGTGAGGATCCTAGGTATGATTTTAGTGTATTAATTGTATTTGCAACAATACTTTGGAGTCCAAAACCATAGCTAATACAACGTCAAGTCGTCAACTCATTACAGTACGCCATCTTCTTAACTAACTAGATTGATGCATTACGCCTATCAAACATGACATAAATTTTGCTAGACACAACGGTTCTTAAAACTTGCTTCTCTTGATACAGCATAGTCCTAACAACTTGCCAGTTGCCATCCTTATAGTTTAAGTTTCAATAAGTGACGAACTTCTTGAATTTAATTTTAGCAATAGTTGTTTCTTTTACTCAACTGTTTTAGGTTTTTTCAATATAATTACAGCTCTTTTTGAATGCCCTACAGTTACAACTTCAAGCTGTGAAGTGTTAACTCGGTCATCTTTGTCTTCTAGAAAGCAAAATGACACTGAACATTATCCGAAATATGGGGATACCATACGAACTACGACAGATAGTATAGTTATTAGTTGAGTAGTCTAGATTTGACAAATTGGATGATTGGGTTCGTTTTGGGTTGATTCATGTTTTAAAAAAATCAAGAACAAGATCTTGCAGTTCTCAAATTAGTCAGATATCTGATTAACAAGGAGGCAGAAAAGGCCACATTAAAGCTAAATGTGGAGGAAAGAAAGCATTATTGATCGATCAAAACTAATTAAAATGGAGGGATTTTTGTAAAACAGGCTGAAACAAAAAGAAATTTAACCAGCTTATTACGCAGATTTTTAGGACACAAAAATTAAAAGAAAATTAAACCTACTCAATGTTTGAAAAATAAACCTGTTTGTTAGAGACTGAGACAGAGGACCACTCTAGTACTCAAAACTTTTCGATCATTTGCATTGTGTACATCCAATTCTCAACTGATGAGGAAGGGAGAGTAATTTTGGTGGAAAGAAAAAGAAATTTACAGTTGAAAGAACATACCGCAAAACAAATTCAATGAAATGTCTACATTTTTATTCATGTGATTAAAAAGAACTGTATCATCTATAATTTGTTACACGCTATGTCGTTATATACAGGATTTTGGGCAATTTACATCATATACTATATGCTGTCTAGGTTTTATAGCAGTCAGTACTAAGTATAGGTGGCCTGGGCACTCAAAAAATTCAGCTCAATGACCAATTTGCCAAGAAACATGTATGCTGTCAGGCAGCAAATAAGAGCCCTGAGAGCTGTTTTACATCCAACAACAGCTTCAGAAAGACATCAATTAATTTTACCCAATGAGTTCAGATGTCTTCAACTTGTAAGCCATAGAAAAAAAAGGAAATTTTGCTGTTATGCACATTCCTCAAACTCCTTGAGCAAGATAGGATGCAAGACAATGCACCATAATGGACGCTTCATATGTCGGTGGGTGAACAAGACATTCAGTTTAGTACATAATGAAAACGTTCAAGGAGTTGCACCACCTGGTTGACTGATAAAGGCGCATGGAGTGACCTAGAGCTCGATGACACTTCAGCGGTAGCACAAGGTAGTCCCATTACAGCTTCTTGTTGGATGCTTGTAAGCTCCAAAAACTGGGATAACATATCTCCATCAAGTATTGAAGGCACCCCAGCCTGCTAAAAGCACAGTAAAATCACCCAATTAACTGCTGGACTGTTTGGATGACAATAATAAAGGGAAACAGAGGGCCATCATGTGTGTGGGGGGGG
>PYUH01000395.1:206461-245222 GCA_016808085.1 Suaeda aralocaspica | reverse complement strand
GGGGGGAAGAGATCATATTAAAGGCACCCAAGCTGCCCTCCATATCATATATTTCCATTAAAAAGAGATGATAGATCTTTCCAACTCTGATACAGGATTATAGATTGTATTTCCTCCCCTGCATCCCTCCATATCATATCCAAACAAAGAAGCTCCCTTTTCCTCCCTTTCTCCTCTTCCCCAACAAGTTGTTTCTGAATTTTAGAAGTATATGATCCAGTCCATCTTGTATACCACCCTACCTATCTATTGTCATTGCTAACATATCAAAAATGAAGTCACCTTTATTTTGGTAGTCTAAATTAGTAATTCAATCTTGGAAATAGAAACCGATGAACATTGAACAATTACTCTATGTAGATTTTTTTTTTTTTAAATTATTTTTATAAAACACGGTTCTAAATCAACATTACCGCAACAAGGAGCCTCATAACCAAAAACCTGACTTATCAAAATTCTATGATTACTCCATTTCTAAAATAGGAACAACTGGTGCACCCAGAATGGGTGCTGGTGAGCTGCTCAGTAAGACTTCAGTCTTTGTTCCTTGCTTTATGCATCAATTTTGAAATGTTTTATTGTAAAGTTTCTCGCTAATTCTTAATTGAGGCAAGATTCCATATGAAGAGAACCTAAAGAAACAGAAGTGCGTAAAAATGACCCAATAAAAAATTGAAGTTTGTCTGCTTCTACTTCACCACATCCTAGAAGTTGCTTTCTACAAATTGTTTAAAGAAAACTTTCTAAAGATCAACTTGAACATTTGGAACTCCTTCGACCCTTATGCCAGCATATTCCAATACTAGGTTATCATCATGGCAGGAAATGACAAAAGCAAAATGATTCCTATCAGATTACCGTTGATGGAAAGATATGGAGTCCAGATGTATGTGTAGACAGCTTTAAATGGGCAAGTGAAAGCTAGTAGAGAAGCCAGGATAAACACTATTTGGCTTCATTCCTTTTTCAGCACTGTTTACTTAGCAGAACTTATGGACACACTAACTCATATTAAGACTTGATCTTGTTGCCTTCTTAAAGCTAAATCGAACTTGTTGGAACTTATTTTATGTACATAATTTTCTTATAAAATTAAAAGAATAAAGCCAGAGAGCTGGCCCAGGAATAAGATGAAGGGAAATCAAACATAAAGATGAAATATTAACTGTGCATACTGTTTGGGAGTTAAGATAGTAAACCAAATCCAAAATAAAATTGCAAAAGCCCATTCTCTTACCTGACTCTCACGACTACGAAACTCACTATGGCTGTTCCCAAGAATAGGAGCAGTCAGTGGATGCACAGCAAGTCTAGCTTGTACAGGTTTCAACACCTCATATTCCTCCCTACAACAATATCAAATAACATAAAAAATTCCTTAGATTCAACAAGTGGATTTCCAAGAATGATAGAGCACCCAAAGAAACACAAAAATTTTTTGGAGTTGTGTTTCTAAAACCACCATTAAGTAACTGCAGCAGTGTCAAATGAGTTAATGACCATAATAAACAGATAAAGCAGACGTGAAGGCGGCACAAGATAACACAAGTATGTGGTAGGCTGGTAGTCTCATAAAATTAAAGTAGACAGAGTCCTTAAAGATTGTATTCTGTATTTGAAAAATTCATAGGTATTGCTCTTGAATTCCAAATGCTAAGGGTAAAATTTGAATCTTATTTTAGGTTGATGGCATAAAACATGTTTCCAATTCACTTCAAGGACCGAAACATTACCTCATTAAAAGTTCCAAGAGTTATAATCATAACTTCATGAGATACAGTTGACCAAAGCACTTTGACAAAACAGAAAAATACAATTCTAAAAAATTTTCAATTAGTCCGAAGTCTTAGTTATATGCCATATCCCTTACCAACCTATTTGTGCAAATGATAAGATGGGCAGCGGTAGGATATTCCAATTTAGAAAAGAAATCAATTAGAAAGTTTTTACCATTGTCAATTTTATATTCACCATCAATAAATCAATCATCTGCCCCATTTTTCCGCAAGTAAGACGCTAAGAAATAAAATAATAGTATTAGTTGGCTCCTATCGCCAAATGTTGGGCTTTGATATAATGCCATATTCAAAAGATGAATGTGAGATGTATATGCTACGTTGGATGTGTGGACACACAAGAAAAGATAATATAAGCAATGAGGTCATTGGAGAAAATGTATGAGTTACTTATATTGAGAATAAAAACGGAGGTTTTACTAGTGCCAAAAGCAGGGAGAGAAGACATGTGAGGCATTGAGGAAGACCATAAAGCAAACATTGATGAGATTAATTGAAAGTGATTTGAGGCTATTAGAAATAGACAAAAATATGGGCATTAAACATGGAAGAATAGAGAGATGAGGATATACGCATAAGCGCATATCAGCATATGCTTTTTTTGGTTCCTCATAAATGTTAGTATAACATTTCATGTTCAAACAATCGCAAATAACTTTTGGACTAAGGTTTTGTTGTTGCTGTTATTCTTGTATGGTGATTGTTGAAAGTTGTGGTAGTAAGTGGCTGGGTAGAAGAGGTAACTGCAGCTGTCGTGGTTGCTTGGGGAAGAGAAGGTGGTTGTGGTTGTCATGGTGCTCGGAACTGATAATAGTGAGGCTAAGGTAGTTTAGGGAAATAGATAATAAATTTGTTAGTATGTTGACGAAGAAGCTAAGGAGTTAGAAATAGCATAATGTCATAATCTGCCTATGAATAGAAAAAATTAGGAAAGATATCAAGAATATTATTGAGAGTCATCCACCTCTTGGAATTGGAATTATCATTCACAGTAGTGTAATTTGCATTGTAACAATATAATCATCTTTTTCTTCCTACTGCATCAGCCATTGTACTTTTCTATGCTATGATAATTGATAATTCATAATTCCATATCATGTGAAGTGGTTGGTCAAAAGAGATGAGTAGATGGGAGTGGTAGTGCATTTTTAATTACTTCCAAGTTGTGTTTGATTAAGATATCCTTTTTTGTTAATTGTGATCCCCAAACTTCTCCCTCTAAATACTTTCATAAGTGTGAGACTTTTGTAATTTTCAATATAAAATTTCTCAAATTAGTTTTCATTGAATATGATGAACGAGCAACTGCTAGCAATTTAAATTGGTAAGGGCTATGAACAGTTCATTACTCCTTGTAAATCTATATGAGATCAAAATGACAATGATACCTGGAAATAGGAATGAAAATCACAATACATCCAAGAAGAGTTCCAGCCATGATACTGTTGTGTGACACATCAATAACATTATTATCGCCTTCGCGCCCTTTTAATCCATCTTCTTCCGGAAGTTTATATGAGAATGACCCCTACATAAAAACATACAGCAACTAAATGCACAGGCAGCATCAACAAAATAAAACATGAAGGAAGCTTATGTAGTTTTACCACAGTACCAAGCAGACAGTAATTAAAACACCTGAGTCTATCCATGAGAAAAATACATAGGAAACAATTGATTCTGTAAAAAATTAATAAAATTTAACTATAACAGTTCTTTCTTGATATATCCTTGTGCTGGAGATGCCTTAAATAATATTATCTGGATTGCCAAAAGACTATATACAAAGATGCAAAATATCTAAGAACTGCTATAAGTTACAGTGATGGACAACAAACTAGTTTTGCTAACAATGTTGAAGGGGCAATGAGGATGTAAGTACATCTGATAATACAAAAAATTGAAAATTCTTCAATGATAAAGGATTTATAATGATAATAAACCATGATTTTAAGATTGTACAAAAGCAAGATGACTCTTGGAGGAATAGATACTTCGAGGGCTTACACAAACCAACTAAACATCTCACTCAAACCAACTAAACATACTCTATCACATAACATATCATACTCCATGATTTTAAGATTGTACAAAAGCAAGATGACTCTTGGAGGAATAGATACTTCGAGGGCTTATACAAACCAACTAAACATCTCACTCAAACTAGACCCTTCCTATCTTTGCCTCCATCACATAACATACTCTAAATTCTATCATTGGCTTAACTACAAATACATCTTTTCCTTTCCTTAGTTTTTGTCTTCTTTCCCAGTTCGTTTACATATCAAGAACTCACTAAACCAATGAACCAATGAGGATGACTTTACGATTTCTCATACTGATTCACAACTAGCCAACCTCAATTTATTTTGGGATTAAGGCTTTGTTTTTATTGTACTAAACAAAGTACGAAAAAACAGAGTAACAATAACAACTATGCCTGAAGCAGTTGTGAAGTATCTACTTTCAAATCAATTTCTACTATCTCTTTATGAGAGTAAAGGTAATGTTGTGTATAGTAAGGTCCACCCCATACCAAAAGCCTTGTGGACCCGCAACAACCTTAATACATCTTTCCATTTTCATGGTATGCATGTTAGTCATAAATGTTAGAAGTGTGATAACTGTGAATTAGATTGTAGGATGGTACAATCTTACAATCTAACGACTTGTAAAATTCGCTATGGGGATCATGTAGTTACAATTAACCAACGCCATCCCAAAAGTGGGGTTGGCTACACGAACCAAAAATGTTATCTTGCAAAACTGTCAACAAAGATCACCCCTCTCCATTGAGTCCATTACTTAGGATTAAGAATCACATGCCCGTGCAAACAAAAAATTTCATATCCTTCTTAACTCCTTCCAACCAAATCATCTTACGTTTCCCTCAATTCTTAAGATCACTGTCATCCCTAATACTATATTCTTCTTACCTGTGCATCTTGCAGTTTCCGTCTTATATGTCAAAACCAAAGTAATCGTTTTGTAACTTCAGCTTTGTTACAAATCTTCTAAGTTGCATACTTGCATGGAGTTGCATCTTAGCCAATATCTCTATTTTTCTATACAACCATTCCAAGAATCACTTGCTCATAGGAACACCTCGCCATTCAATGTTACTACATCATCACTTGACCCCCTCAGAATATGTGATGTACTGACTTTTTCGGAAATAACTAATGCAAATGAATTGTAAATAAGGATAGTTAAGAGTGGTTTTGGATTGATTAATTGATCGAAATTGAATTTTTACACAAGGATAAACACAACTTGAGGTTGTGGCTCTCTAAGTAGCTTTAGGCTACCATTCTCAACATTAGTAGCTGTAGGCTACAACTCTCTAACCTAGAAATCTCACTCAATTCACACATACCCCACTCTACCTATTTTATTGTTATTTGGGTAAGTTAGGGGTAAATATCAGTTCATTACAGGATAAAAGAAACATCCCAAGTACTCAGTTTCATTCAAAATTCCACTATTTACCTACAGTACTCCGATCTAGCTTTACCTCAAACTCTGCTTTTATACACTAATAAAATATCATATGCAAACAACATACACCATCATACACGTTGTTACTTGTCTAGTATTGTTAGAAAAAGAAAAGGACTTAAACACCAATCATTGGTGCAGTATGGGTAAATTCTTTGTAAGTCACCATCAATCCTTCCATAAATTGTCGCATGCAAAAACATATGTCTAACCAAGTCAATATAGCTCCATGGAATATCCTAATTCGCCATTACCCTCCAAATTACAGCATAAGTTATTCCTCTAAGATGCCTTGCTTGATGAATGTGTCAAAGGTAGTTCTCAAAATATTGCTACAAGAGTGAAAGGATCTTCTTCATCCAAAATAAGTGAACAACATATTACTGTTGTGAGAACTTCTCTTCACTCACCAACCAAAAAACTAAACCGGAAATTCGACCGGTGAAACCACCAAAATGTTCAAGATGTGAAGAGCAAAATTTGAGGAAAAAAAAAAAAAAAACAACTTGCAGCCATAGGTTTAACCAAAAAAAGGTTTGCTTTTCAGAACAAAGATTAAGAAGCAGCAGACCTCTTGAACTTACCTTCTTGATGCTCATTGCAATTTCACCTATATAATATGAACAGCTCACTGCTAGGTTGCATTCTGGACTAGCATTATCTGGGGCATTAGTAAAACACCAAGTTAACAACCCACGCATATCATCAGCTACAGCAAGATATAGAATAATGTGCCTGAGTAATTTGATAAAGAAAATACACCACCTGCCCATAATTCTAATAAGAGTAGCTAACCTTCCAAATGGGTCGATGATGTCAGGACTGCAATGCTTCCCTTACGATCCGAAACAAAAGCAGTGTCAAGATTGGTAAGTAGACAATCAGCAACTAACCTCTGACCAGGATCACAATAGATCTGCTCCAGTTTCTTGGCATCCTTTTACATTATTGTCATGATAAGAGTCAGCAAATTTATATAGCATTCAACAAAAACAATACTGAGAACCAGTTCTTATAATACGGAAAAAAAACTCAATAACAAAGTATTAACACAAGAGGCCAAAAGCAATTACCTCATGAAAAGAATAAAAAAGCACACCATCACGGCAATCACCAACAGCAATTCTAGTAAAGTAGGCCGTCAATGAAACTATCATAAACCGTGTTCTTTCAACAGCATACCTTTTCAATCTTTTAGGATTATCATTTTGAAAGCCACACACATAGAACTGAAATACAGATGCAAAAGAGGATGATCAATGACTGTCATAACCTACAATAAACTATCTTGTAATCATAAAGATTGAAAGGAACTATCAACTTACAGCATTGCCGGAAGAAGCCAGGAAATAATCAACAAGGTAAGGACAAATTGCAAGGACCACTCCAGGCCAAGTTATTGCATTAAGAAACTGTAGCTGCCAAGCTTCAGAATCTTGAAGCTTTAGTTCATCTTCAGAATCTGGGCTGCTGCAGCGGCTACTATTGGACATCCTTTCAGCAGTAGACCCAGCAGCTTCGCAAAATGGCGAAGCTCGTTGCATTGATGAACCCGCTTTCAAACACATTGTCATAGATCCACTATCCGAATCATGTGAGTGCTCAAGACGGAGCATAATTAAACGGCCCTTTGTACTGACAAGGTTATATTCGATTAGGAAGCACACATAAAGGGATGCATAAAACTAACAGCTCAGGAATCACAAAATGCAGCACAGTAATTTGTTATAAAATATCAAAAACACTTGTTGGAGGAACAATGTAAGAAACCAAAGTTGGATTAGATATGACAAAGGAAAAAAATTTAGTCTACCAAAAAAAAAATCCAGGAGATGACTAACCTTTCAGCTTCTCCACTAGGCATTATAGCTGGCCCAGAAGATAAACTGGTTCCAACCAACAATATTTGTTCATTCCCAACCCGCATAAACTCCATGCATTTTCCGGTTTCACCCGCAAAAAAGTTAAAAGATGAAACCACAGACCCACTAAGGGGATCCACACAGCAGATATCGGAGGAATACATATCATCATCAGCATCCAAATCAGTTCTCAAAACCAACAACAGCCTGCTCTCACTATGATACAAGACTTTACGCGGAGTTCCACCGAGATGAAATTTTTGCACATTAAGCCTCTTACTATGCACCATCTCCACCTGCAGAAGTCCAGCATTGAGATTAAGGCAACTGAAGGGCTAACAGTAAAAATAGAACCATATCTAGTGTTAAGCAAGGTTTTTTTTTTTTAAATGGAAGATAGTCACCATAACCTACAGTCAACTTCAACGATAGCTTGACTCACAGGTAGTGCCAACAAAGTAACATACAGTAGAAACTATTAACAGGTTGTTTCCAAATATTTTATGAGCAACCACTTTATTAAAGTAATAATTTTGCATGATCAGAGTCTCAGACACACAGGTTCATAATATCTGTTAACAAAGTCAAGCAAAGAAGATGCCTTAAATCACAGGTTCACCATAGAAACAAAAGAAACAAAGACTCACCAGATGTAGGCAGTTCTCAGCTACAAATAGAAGTCCCTTTGGGCATTCAGCTGAACATACAGGAGTCACATACGTTGAAGGTTCAAACGAGATTGAAATGTATGAGAGGCCGTGCCTTGCAGCTTGGACTAACCAAGGCCTATCGCTGAGAGCAATAACATCTGCATCCAAAGATTCACTTAGCGGAACAAGGAACACAGGAGTGATACCAATCCGACGAACAGCAATCAGTTGGAGATGAACAGGATCATTGTCCTTTGGCTTTTCATAAGAGCTTCCACTACTTAGTTGGGGATCGACAATGGCTGGAGCTGATGTCTTCAATAAACTAGATCTTGAAAACAATGAGGTTCTATAACCAGGTAAGTCAGATCCCCATGATGTTGTAGGCCACTCAAAGCGTAACAGCATTCCATTTCTTAATCCAGCAAGTATATATAATCTATCAACCAGTACAAGCCTTACATCCTGAGGAATACAACCACTAATAGCAACACCAATTGTATTTGTCAATGTTATCATTCCAGTGGCAAGAACTCGTATGCCTTGACCACGTACATAAGATAGAATTTCCACTGATGGCTTGTGTGTACCAATTACAAATGTATTTCCAACATCAAATCCAACTGGAACAGGGCTAGACTCCTTTCCTCTATTGTGCATTTGAGGAATAGATATACAAGACAACTCACTATGAAGTCTAACATGCTGCATCTCATAAACTTGATACTCATAAAAGGATAGCAATCTGACACCAAGAATAATAAGGAAACAAGGATTAGCAGTAGCCAAAATGATCATGTTGTGTCCAACTGAACCCAGGCTAATGGCAATATTATCAGGAGACCATGAAGTGCAAACTGGGTAAGGCATTGGAACACCATAACGATGGGCAGCTGAGGTTGGCAAGCAAAGTCTAACAGAATTTTGATCAATCTGAACCAAAGCACCATCTACGACAAGACCACAGGCTAATGTACAGACATCAGGCTTGAAACCAACAGAGTCAGTCACATCGGTGAAGCTTACACCAACTGACAATACCCTGGTTTCCTCAACAAAAGAAAGCACAAGAAAAGAATGACTAGTATCTCCCATCTTCATCTTAGCAGCCCACATACCAGTTATTCCAGGGTATATAGGAGCTGTCCTTACTAGTCTTTCCAAACTTACACCATTTCTAATAATTCTTAGTGATCCTTCAGGGGCCACCCCACAGCAAGCAAACATTTGATCATGTTTTTCATCGTGGTAATCCATAACTGACATATCTAGGATGGGTGCAATATTTTGAATCGGACCTGAATAATCTAGCCTCTCCCCTTCCAATTTTAGGACCACACCATCCCCCATCTCCACAATTGCAGCCAAAAACCCTCCTTCAGTCCATAACAATGCTTTACTGTGGAGACCATGGTAAAGACAATCAGACATATAAATTTTAGGACCATCAAAGCCTGAAGTGATTTCTAATAAGAAAAACTCCCCCGTGTCTATAGAGAATATCATCCTTGGATTTTGATGAGATCCTGGTTCCCAACTCCATGAACAGACATAAACGGGCACAGTTTTAGCACTGAACGAATCAACATCAATGCTCATGGGCACATCAGTGTCCTTATTATAACCAGTGCCATAGTCCTGCAGCTCTAGCAGAGCACGGGCAGCAATGAAGCCTTCATCGTCACCATCCTGAATCCTGAAAGGATCTTCAACACAATTCTGTTCCTCACTTGTAGAAATAGAGGAACCCAAGTTTGTTCTTTGCACACAACAAGGGTTACAAGCATCACTAAGATCCATAAGTAGGACATCACCAATTCTAAATAAAAGAGCAAGCCCCCCAGATCCATGAACTTCTGCAATGGTATGAGCTAAAGGTCCCCTTTCCAGAAATCTTGAAAGAATGTGGATAGCATTCTCTCTGACATCCCATCCCAAGAGAAGCAGCTCATTAGAGAATGATTCCTTCCTGCAGAAATTTATGTGGGGGACAAAAAGATAATCTCAGTCATCCCACCAGTGATCAATTCAAAAGATCTTTAAACAATATCGATAATATAAATATGTCCTTATTTGAAAAATAAAGGTCATTATACCTGGTCACAAGGATAGCTAAAACAGGATTGAGCTCCTTACTCGATTGGTCAAGATGCTTTGAGATGAAGCACATGCTCCATATAGTGCCGTTTATAAAAGAAACTGGAGGTGGTTGAGCTGAGTGTACACCTACTTTCTCAGCAGGCAATGAGTTCACTAAGATAGACTGGCTGCTTCGCGGAAGTCCTATGTCAATCAGATCATCCTCTGGTTCAGGGGGATATGTTATTCGCTAGAAACAAAACAAGGTAAGATTCTTATTCATATTGGAACCATATACATAAAATCGAGTCCACTAGCTCAACAGTCTTTAGATAAATTAATCTAGATAATTTCTAATACCTTGTCAATAATATCAATGTCGTTAGATGTTGAAACAGAGAAAAGAGCCACACGTTCTTCATATGCACTGACAGCAATGTAGCAGCCACTGGAACAAATAACATTAATTAAACAAATTACATCAACAAGAATGACAAGAGATGTTTGTGCACAAGGAAGTATGCGAGCAAATTGTAGAAGGAAAGTACAATTAGAAAAAAAATCCAAGCACTATGTTAAAATTCTAAGACACAACATGCACACAAGCACATGTGTCTGTCAATATACAAGTTGAACAAAAATTCTGCACCCAATAGTCAAAACGAATCATATATGCCCTCTATGATACTGATGCAGCGTCTACAAAATAATCTCCAAGTGAATCCAAGAGGATTAAAGAAAGCATTCACTGTAATAAAATATTAGCAAAAGCCCTCTGAATAAAGCCATAGACTACACTAAACAAATCCACACAATAAAATAAAGAATACGACAAGATGCTAGCTATTTTAGAGATGCCCTAATTAGCCACCAGGAAAAGGAAAATATGGCTCGAAGAAGTTTTTGATTCATACTACAAGAACACCACAACAAACACTTACAGGGAATCAACTGCAAGCATTCTTCCAAGATTATGCCTTGAGTTGCCAGGATTTGAAAGTTGAACATGAGTCACTGGAAAGAACCTAATCAGTCAGTGAAGCAACAATTAGTTCATACAAATGAAAACACATAGATGACTTCAATAGCTTAATGAGACTATAACCTGTGCATTTCATTGCTAAATGAGAGAAAGGAGAGCTTTCCGGAATCTGAAATAACAACCAATAGGTCTTTCCCCTGCACCTATAAATGAAATATTATTTGCATTCAATTTACCCCTCAAACAAATAAAATAGTCCTTGAGAAATTAAAAGAAGGCTGGATAACATGGAAGACCTGTGAGTTTTGTGGGCGAAAAATCTTATTCCAAGGTAATATAGCCACGTCTTTTATCACACCAAATACTGGTTGCTCACAAATAGATTGGACCACGCCATCATCACCAATAGCAACTAACTCAAGAGATGTTTCCTGCATGAATTCCATTCAAATAATATAAATATATTCAAAATAGACTCTACCAGATGGCTCTAGTCACTCAAGTTGAGTTTCCAACTACCAGACGTAAATCTCACATTACTAACAATAAGAATCATAATGACCTTCCATGAAACACAATTATGAATTATATATGCAAAGAAGACAACGATAACACTTAGGAACTTCAAAAAGAAAGTGTGATAGCTATTCACACATGCCAATGAAGTAAATAACAGAAATAATAATACAGCTGTAATCAACCTGGACTAATGAGGTAATGGGATTTTACCTTTCAACATAAAACACGAAAAATGAACTAAATTTGAAAACACTAAACCATTTTTGCTTTTGTATTATTAATTTAGCATATTCTCCGGCTCAATAAGTAATCTATTGGGTCGAAACCATGTGGTTTTTACTTTTTCAGATTGAGATGTTCCTTGTACTTGCTTTAAAGGTTCATTTGCCAATATGTCAATTACACCCCTACACACCAAATCCACTATCACCCAAGCGAACTAAAGTGCTCAACCCTAGTTCTCAACCCCTTAAATACTGACCAACCATGTAGCACAACAATGGCTAGAGTTTCCGNTGTCAATAATATCAATGTCGTTAGATGTTGAAACAGAGAAAAGAGCCACACGTTCTTCATATGCACTGACAGCAATGTAGCAGCCACTGGAACAAATAACATTAATTAAACAAATTACATCAACAAGAATGACAAGAGATGTTTGTGCACAAGGAAGTATGCGAGCAAATTGTAGAAGGAAAGTACAATTAGAAAAAAAATCCAAGCACTATGTTAAAATTCTAAGACACAACATGCACACAAGCACATGTGTCTGTCAATATACAAGTTGAACAAAAATTCTGCACCCAATAGTCAAAACGAATCATATATGCCCTCTATGATACTGATGCAGCGTCTACAAAATAATCTCCAAGTGAATCCAAGAGGATTAAAGAAAGCATTCACTGTAATAAAATATTAGCAAAAGCCCTCTGAATAAAGCCATAGACTACACTAAACAAATCCACACAATAAAATAAAGAATACGACAAGATGCTAGCTATTTTAGAGATGCCCTAATTAGCCACCAGGAAAAGGAAAATATGGCTCGAAGAAGTTTTTGATTCATACTACAAGAACACCACAACAAACACTTACAGGGAATCAACTGCAAGCATTCTTCCAAGATTATGCCTTGAGTTGCCAGGATTTGAAAGTTGAACATGAGTCACTGGAAAGAACCTAATCAGTCAGTGAAGCAACAATTAGTTCATACAAATGAAAACACATAGATGACTTCAATAGCTTAATGAGACTATAACCTGTGCATTTCATTGCTAAATGAGAGAAAGGAGAGCTTTCCGGAATCTGAAATAACAACCAATAGGTCTTTCCCCTGCACCTATAAATGAAATATTATTTGCATTCAATTTACCCCTCAAACAAATAAAATAGTCCTTGAGAAATTAAAAGAAGGCTGGATAACATGGAAGACCTGTGAGTTTTGTGGGCGAAAAATCTTATTCCAAGGTAATATAGCCACGTCTTTTATCACACCAAATACTGGTTGCTCACAAATAGATTGGACCACGCCATCATCACCAATAGCAACTAACTCAAGAGATGTTTCCTGCATGAATTCCATTCAAATAATATAAATATATTCAAAATAGACTCTACCAGATGGCTCTAGTCACTCAAGTTGAGTTTCCAACTACCAGACGTAAATCTCACATTACTAACAATAAGAATCATAATGACCTTCCATGAAACACAATTATGAATTATATATGCAAAGAAGACAACGATAACACTTAGGAACTTCAAAAAGAAAGTGTGATAGCTATTCACACATGCCAATGAAGTAAATAACAGAAATAATAATACAGCTGTAATCAACCTGGACTAATGAGGTAATGGGATTTTACCTTTCAACATAAAACACGAAAAATGAACTAAATTTGAAAACACTAAACCATTTTTGCTTTTGTATTATTAATTTAGCATATTCTCCGGCTCAATAAGTAATCTATTGGGTCGAAACCATGTGGTTTTTACTTTTTCAGATTGAGATGTTCCTTGTACTTGCTTTAAAGGTTCATTTGCCAATATGTCAATTACACCCCTACACACCAAATCCACTATCACCCAAGCGAACTAAAGTGCTCAACCCTAGTTCTCAACCCCTTAAATACTGACCAACCATGTAGCACAACAATGGCTAGAGTTTCCGAAACATAAACAAGAAGAGCGAATCCCAAAAAAAAAAAAAAAAGAAATGGGGACACGTATAGGAAAATAAATAATATGAAGGAAAAAAAATTGCAAACAAAGAAATCTTAAACATAAAGAACTAATTTTATATGGAATTACAAACAAGAAAATAAATCTTGAATAAAACTTTAATTGTGCTTAAACAATAATTTATTGCAACATGCATTGACCTTAGTTATATAAAGAAAGCAGCTAACTCAAATTGTGTTTACGAAGAAGGATCTAAGAATAGAGCAGTCATTATAAGAGACACACCAGGTTCTTGATAAACAACAGATGTTGGCACAAAAACGTAATGCATGTTAAGAGTGTTATTTTTAGTGGGTTAGGGCTTGACACTTTGGCATGTTAAATGAGATTTTTGCATTATTTATGTATTTGTGTCCTAACTTTGGGAATTCTCTCATGAGGGAAGATAACAGTTTTTTTAGGCTAAAACCGATTGTGGGGCGTCATGGGATCACCTACTACACGTAGTAAAAAAAAGGATAAAAACAAGACGGAGTCCGGGGCAGCCCTCTAGAAGTCGAATATGAAGGATAATTTATCTTTTCTAGAGGTTCCGCGGTCCTAGAAAAAAAATTGCCGAAAATTTTACAATGTATCTCTATGATCAAAAGAGAGCCTCGAGCAGCTTTTTGAGGTTCGAAAGGTCATAAGACGAGTCTCAATAGCAAAAAAACTAGTGTGCCCTTTTTTAGAATTTGTCTAAGATGAAAGATAACAAGTTTTTCTATTCACCTACAACATGTGGAAGAAATATAGGGCAAAAACAAAATTGAGCCTAGATAATCCTTTGAAAGCCGAAAATGAAGGCTATAATTCATAGTTTTCAAAGGCTTTGAGGTCCAAGAAAAAAATTTGCCAAAAATTTTATATGACGCCCCTAGGGTCAAAAGAGGGCCCTCGGACAACTTGTCGAGGTTCAAAAGGTCATAAGAAGGTTGTTGGATAACTACAAAGGTTAATATGCCCTTTTTCAGGAATTCTTTAAAAGAGAAAACATAACAAGGTTTTAGAAGCTAAAAACAATTGTGGGCCACTCAAAAGTTATCAAAAGTAAGTGAGTGAAATTTGAAGATAAAAACAAGGAGCCTCGGAAAGCCCTCCAAAAGTTGAAAACAAAGGCAATAAGTTATGCCTTTTGGGGTTTCAGGATACCGAAAAAATATTATTCTAAAATTTTACATGTTGACCCCAAGATCAAGGGAAGTCCCCTTGATAGTTGAAAATGGTTAGAAAGTTAATAACACATTATCAAGAGCAAGAAATACCCTTTTTCAATGTTTTGGGAATCTAGAAAAAATGTAATCTAGGTACGCGAGATAGGTCATGAGAGGATCATAAGTCGGGCCATAACAATAGGAAACACTTGTATATAAGTTAAGAAGTTTCAAAATGCTTCATTTATCATCATACAAAGTTTCCTCATATGGGAAACATTTTCGGTTTTTTAATTAAGTTTCAAAAACGTTTTTGAAACTCTAGATCCTAGAAGTTTTCGTGCTTCATAGTTGACCAAGGTCACTACTTTAACTCGACTCCTCAAGTGCACCACCATTTATAATGAATTATAATGATATTGTAGAGTATATTATCACCAATTCACCATGACTAAATATAATCTACTAAGGTATTTTCTTTTCACCTCTTCCTAAACTTGTCTAATCATATTCGAACTTATTACAACCTATTAGAGCTTTCAAAATGGGCTTGAACTTATTTTCGGAAAAATACTCATTCTATAAATAAGTTGAGAAAAATAAAGCTTTACTCATTGAAACTAAACGTATTAATGCTTTCAAAACGGATTGAAATTATTTTTTCCGAAAACAATCGGAATATAATAAGTCGAGAAGAACAAAGCTTTACTCAACGAAATTAAACTTATTAAAACTTAAAAAATGGAGTAGAACTTATCTTTCCAAAAACAATCGTAAACTCATACGAGTAATAGAAATAAGTCGAACAGAGCCCTACTAAAACGCCACTCAAAAATGGAATCATCATCTTCAATCGATATGGCATATGAAATTGCAGTTAATACCAGAATAACAGAATTAACAGAAACTAAAATTACCAAAATTAAACTAAAACTCCACAAATTTAAATCAAATTTCAGCAACAAATTCAACTAATTTCTGAAAAAACAATACACAAATTCAAAGGTTGAAGAAAAAGAAGAAGAAATTACTTTGGCGAAAACGATGTCGTCTGAAGTAGGAGAGCGAATATGGCCATTAACGACTTGAAGAACAACGGAGCTAGGAAGAACACATTTAGCGAGGTAATGAACGCCATTAGAAGGCGAAAATCGAGATTTTGTTGCAGATGAAGATGATGATGATGATTCTTCTTCAGTAACCGCCATTTTTTATTTAATATTTTGTTTTTTGTTTTTTGTTTTAATTTAATTTTTAGGGTTCTTAGATGATTTTTTTAGGTTTCTGCTACTGTTTGTTATGCATCTTAAAAGAGGGGGAAAATGAACTTCTTTAGGGAAGAAGTGTCAATAAGTAAGTGAAATAGAAACCAACACTTTTCAGGTGAAAGGAAAAGCGACGGTGATTGATATTGGTTTTTCACTCCTCTCTTCAGTTGCAAAAACTAAGGATCAATACTTAAATGTTAGTTTATCAATATAAAATTGATGGTATGTGTTTGATATGTCCATTTGCGAATCATTTACTTTCAAGTCTTTATTATATAAAAATTGCTATAAATATAAATCATTTTGTTGTATAATAAACTCAAATTAAAATTTACATCAAGACATTGGAAATAAATTAACCTCAAATTAAAGTTAAGCATAATTGATTAAAAAAGTTACTACTAAATTTATAGTTAATTTTAACTTATTATATTACTTACTTCTTGTCTTGAAAAATGATATTGCTTTAATTTTATAAAAGCACCCCTTTGTGTGACTTAATCATGAAAATTGTTCTCTCACAAAAGGAGTGTCAAAATCATTTTCTGGTTCCTTTATGTTAATATTCACATTGATTTTTTTTCTTGGATAAAAATGAGGCGAAAGCTATTGAACATTTGGATTTTGGAGCATTCATTAAGGTAGATAAAAGAGAAAAATTTGCATAAAACGTTAGTGACATATAACCTTGCATTCAACATTTATATCAAAACCATTGAATAATGAGTGAGAGGGGCTCATAACTCATTAGCATGAAGCGAGATAATAGTGCAAAGAACAAAGATTAAAGCTCCAATTGGCCTTTTCGTGGAGTGTAAAAACATTATCAAGTGAAAATCAAAGGTTTTACACCCTACCAAAGAGAGCCTGTTGATTCCTATCCCATGCAATCCACCATTTTGTTTTCAAAAGCTTAGCTATCTTTAATTTTACATGGCAATAGGAGTGGTGGAAAGAAGTTGGAATCAAGAAACCCCGAAACTCATTCATTGAGATGTATTATAGCAAATTGGTTTGTCAACAAATCCAGACGTCATAAAAAGAGAATGAAGAGAACTCTCCATACAGCCCAGATTGTTGTATAAATCTAATAGGGTCTAAATTTAATATACATAATGAGTTACTTTCATACAAACCAGATTGTAAAAGTGATACTCCATACAACCAAAGCATGTCAGCAATGATACAAGTCACCATCTAATTATTTCCCAGCATGAGGATCACAAACAATGTACTGTACATCGGTCCACATCCATCGCATTTTGGGGGGACATAACAATGCATATTCTCGTGAAAGAGCATAACAGATCCTATCAATATTGAATGCTTGATCTCAGACAGTTTCTGTCAGTTTGGAATAAGATGCAACCACTTGGTGAACAAAAAGGTCTTTTCACAAGTGCATTATTGTTCATCCAAGGTTCCAAGTGCCTCCTTCAGTAGTTTTTGTGCCTCTTCTCGCCTCCTAGACATTGTAACAGGTTGGACGATGAGAAATTTCCCAAGGTTAATACATGAAACCAAACTCATACTTAAAAATTACATTTAACAATGAACCATCATGTCAAAAATTTGAGCAAGACAATTACAGGACTACTTTGATTATGACTCGAGATTATCATTGAATTTGAGATTTATACTGCTTTCCATGTCTTTAGTTTACCAGGAGATTAAACACCTTTCAGCAAAGATTGCACGAGAAGAGCTGGACATGATTTCAAAGTTCTATAGTTAACAATTATACGCAACTGCAAGACTGTCACAAACTCTAGCTTTGATATCTCGAGGATTCGAGGAAAGGTACTACCAGATTGTTAAATAATATTAACAGCATGCAATACCAGATTGAGTTATCATTGACTTCACTGGATGCTAGACAATTTCACAGGCTTTCATGGCTCCCAAAGACATGTCAACAAACCAAGCTTAAAAATCAGACACAGTTTCATTGCACTTCCGATAAATATGTTCCCTTCTCCCCAACTTTACGTGTCTCAGTGAATGACAAACTGAAAAGATCCCAGCTAAAACATCCAGGACAGCTTACCCTAGCAAAATCCTACCTCCTACACTTTATATTTTTCTCGTATTGGATGTATTCTATAACCAAAAGCCCACAATGATGGAAATTTTGACAATAACAAAGCATAAGTTTGTTATTTACTATATGTAGTCAATGTATGCCCTCATTCACTAGCAGCAAATTCACTCTATGATTATACTGTCATTTGCTAGTTTGCTACTGCGTTATTGACAGGCGCCATCATACTCTATCAACTATCAAGTAAATATGGCAAATCTATGACAACTTGTCCCAACTGACACAACTTAATCATCAATTTCCCAGTTCCCACATATTCCTTATAAATTACAAAGACATCATAAGAAGATTACCTTTTAATATCTTCAACAGCTTCTTTTCTGCGTTGTATTTGAAGCTCTAAGATGTGAATCAATGTTGCTCTGGCCTAACAATTAAAAGAGTAAATGCTTAAAACACATATAGCACAGAGTGACTAAAAGGCACAAGCAACATCCCAAAAAAACTGAACATTACCTGGTGAGGTCGCAGTGAATTAAGCAGGTGATGTAGATTCTTGAATATAAGTGATATCTCTTCCACTCTCCTGGCATATTGTGATGGCCTTTCGACAAGAATATCAGCTAGCTCAAGAAAATGCAGCTGCAACTCCCTATTAAGCGCCTTCAATTCTTTCTTGAAATCTATAAGACATCATAATGGTGAAGTTACATATTAACCAAGACAAAAAAGTGAAAGCAGGGCAATTATTTAGGTATATTGAAGCATAAATTACAAGGAAGTTGTATCTTGGGAGTTATTTGAGAATGGAGTACCACACAAAGAAAAGCAAGGTTTAATCTTTCTTATTTCATCAACAACATCGAAAGATCAAAAAAGAAAAATTTCAAAGGAAAACTTCCATCGATACTCATCTTCTTCGATTCAAAATTGGATACCAATACAAATTAATACGGTTCATAAATTTGAAAAAAAAAGCTACTGCGCTGCTTTTCGGTTGCCATTATAGGCGTATTTGAATATTTGATTGCCATCAGATTACATCATAGGAGTATTTGAATATTCTATTGCCATCAACACCTAAGGAAAACGAACAAAATGAGCTGCTCTTCTTAATCTTTACTCTCTATCTTCATGTAATAAACCGGATCAACGACAATCAAACCTTTTCAAAATGGCTCTATGAATAAAAAAGTATACCTTGCTCAAACCTAAAATATTAACAACACAAGTAATCGAAAAGTCTAGTGTATTTTTTCTCTCTATCTTTCACGACAAAATCAACTGCCGAGAAAGCTAGTGGATGTTTCCGCTTATCCTTTACAACAAAAAGGTATAGAAATCAACATCTAAGCTACATAATGTCCAATTTCCCACAATTTTCCGTCATCATCACAATCAACACCTTAATTCCAATGCGATGGGGTCGCCTGCATGAACCAATTCTCATCCCGCATAGTCATAATCAAGCAATAATCAAACTTCGAATTCCACGGTTTTCCATAACAATGAAAATTCAAGATGTCTATAATTCTATTTTCCTGCATTTTCCTATGGCATCTAAAATTAATTCTAAAACAATCAATCACTTTAGAAAATTCAGAAATTCATAATCAAACTTCAAATTCCACACAAAATCAATTTTAAAAAATGATAATAATAAGAAAAAATTGCAATTGCAAATATAATTGGAAAATATACCAATATTAGGGCCTTTAGGGTACAACTGACGAACACCTTGATCCTCCAAACTCGGCAACACATCATCAGTCTAACAAACAAATTCAATTAACAATTAATCACAATAATTACTTAATTCAACGTTAATTACAATCATAATTTCACAAACTAAGCAAAAAAAAAATTAAAAGAATAATATCGGAAATTAGGAGAGAGAGAGAAAAAAGCTAACGGTGTGAGTAGCGCCGTAACAGATGTAAGTGCCTTGAACAGGAGGAGGTGGTGGAGGAGCAGAATTAGAGTTTTTCGGATAATCTTTGTAAAGCTTGTAAAATGGTGGTGGTGGTGGATATGTTGCCGTCGCCATTTTTAACGACGAAACGCCTGAATATTTTGGGGGAAAATACGTGAAATGTTTTCGGTTTGATACTGATGGTTGAACCTCATGGCTAAGTGGCTAGTGACCAGTGAGTAGTGACTTATTGAGGGTCCGAGGTGAGGGGCGTTTGGTATGTGATTAGGAGAGAGATAAAATCCGAGATAGTATTGAGGGATGACCAGTAAATCACGGTGATATGTAAAATTACATATCACAATGTCATCTTGAAGTAATATATTACAAGTTTAAGGGTAAGATCGTTTTTTTATATGAATTTCAAGGGGTAGCATAGTAATAAAGTTTTCTACTTATTTACGAAAATGTCATGTGATTTACTATTTATACATATTACAATGATTTCTTAGATATTATCCGATAGTATTGTAAAATGTGTCGTGGGAAGGAGAAATGATGAGTAGGGGCGGTCATAATTAAGGGTAAAAAAAGCAATTTTATCGTTCTAATTCATAATCTCAAATTCGATTTTGTAGTTGGGGTGAAATGACTAAAATATTTTTGTTTGTTCGTTAATCAGATTGTGGTCAATCATTTCTCCACGAAAAGGTTATTATTTTGTTGCATACTCGCATGCAATCTGAAGCTATGCCTTTTGACGATGTACGTTGTCCAATGTGTTGAAGTGTTGGTCATGATTACAAGACGAAAGTTAGTGATTTTTTATTTTGCTAAATGAATGCGCACTCGTTTTGAGTTTAATTGTTTAGTCAATAAATTTAAACACCTTCTATTTTGCTTGTTGAAAATTTTGACATAAAATCTTCCTTACTTGTTTTGCTAGGCTAAGAGAATTGCAACCGAATGCAAAACTACCCAGCTTTCAAAGTCGTAAGAGTGTGAATGATTTTTCAATGGTATGTGCAACCTACGAAGAGAATGAAATCCAAGGGCAAGATGCTAGAGCTTGTCTAGTCAAGTATGTATTCATTTTTAACCATTGTCAAAAAATTAAATGTGTAGTTGATAGATTAAGACGAGCATAAAATTGATACACATACTCATGTGTTTTGATTTGATTTCCTGTACTTCTTCACGTTTTCATTCAACGTCTAACCATTACATCATCTAAGCGAAGAAACTTTATAATTCTGAATTAAGTTTTTTTTCCTAAATTCTTGTTTGTATTGAAACTAAGAACTCCCAAATATATTTCCCATCAAAAAAAATATATTATAAGACAATTTTATATAAGGAGTATAAAGGATCACTATTTGATAAGTTTGAAAAGAAGACTAAAATAGTCATATAAAACAATCATTTTCCAACATTAACATTTCTTTTCCATCCAACATCGTAGTTACATCATTTTTTTTTTAAAGGTCATAGTTATATTATTTAATTCTTCTTTAATTAGGCCATTTTTAACTTACCATTGCATTAATTATTCTCCTTTGTTTTTTATTTTTATTTTTATTTTTTCTGTACAAAATTTGTCAGATCCATGCTGAAAATTTTCTTCAAGGTATGTAATTTTGCATTATTGCAAATTTCAGATATGTTTTTACATTACAATATATGATTCACCTTTAATTTTTCCTTTACTTTTCTTTGAAATATTTAATTTGCTTATTAATGTTGTTGAATTAGCCCCTCAAAAAAAAAAGGAAAAAATTGTTTTTGAATTAAAGGTGAACCATATGTTGTAACTTGTAATGCAATACTTTTGATTTGTTTATTAATAAAATGCATGCAATCATTTTTATCTTCTGATTATATTAGATTAGATATGAAATCAACAAAGTCTCACAATAGATTTTGAAGTTGAAAAGATTATGAGAAGTTAGAGGAAATGCAACATCATATAATCAGTTTCATGTTAAGAGTATACAATTAATCTAATAAACATTTTTAAAATGAAAAAATTCATAAATATAATTTCAACTATGGGCGTTCACCTAATAAAAGACCGAACTTTGATTAATCCAAAAATGGACCCAACTTTCAAGCTCATTTTTTAATTTTGGACCCTCCTAAATTTTAACCTGTAAAATCAAGTAAATCTTGTTAATTATCCGGTTTTTTCTTAACATTTGGAAGTTTTTGGTGGAAGGAATGGTTGTGGTGGTGGTTTCGGGTGGTCCTACTTAAGCAAAAACTGGATAATTAAGAAGATTTACTTGATTTGACGAGTTAAAATTTAAGAGGGTCCAAAATTGAAAAATGGACATGAAAGTTGGGTCTATTTTTGGATTAATCAAAGTTCGGTCTTTTATTAGGTGAACGCCCATAGTTGGAATTATATTTATGAATTTTTCCTTTTAAAATTCTACTTTGCATATGTTTGTTACATAAAATGTACTAGTATTACGTACATGTTCGGTAACGATATGTGTAGTCTTATTTTTTAAAGGCTACATTTAAGCCGACCATTAATATAATTTACCATGTATTACGTACATGTTAGGTAACAATATGTGTAGTCCTATTTCCGAAAGGCTACATTTAAGACGACATCTAATATAATTTACCATGTAGAAGTTATTAGGGTACCAAATTTGGTACGCATGCCAAAAGTATGCATCGATTGATAGAATGAATGTTTGATTTAAGTTAGCATGTTACACAATAACATGAGTCAAGCATATATACTTGATTTTGGCCTAATATCAAATGTTCAAATTAAAGTACAATTTTGAACTCAGACATAACTTGTTAATAAATGAAATCCAAGCTTGAATCAAGGTTTGACAAAGTTGATTAATCCGGCAAGTGTTCAATGTTCACACCTAATTGATATGATCTTTTAAATTCTCCATATGAGCTTTGAAATTTTGGTTATTATAACCCACAATTTACTTAATGTGAATTTCCTTTACAATTTTGAAGCTTGTAGATCGACTTAATTGCCAATCATGTCGCGCGAATGAGTACAAATTACTATGTAGGAGAAGTTCATTTGTTGATCCAAGTAACAATAATGCCGTCTAGCATGGGCTTGACACACACAGACTTGTGCCTTTACTAACTGGAAGTTGTATGCTTCAAGTTCGAATGTCCAACTTATTAAAGCCAACTAAAGTGAAGTTGAAAGGGACTAGTGATTCAGCCATCACAATGCAACCACCAACATCTTCTGATATACAATCTTCTAATAATGGTGTACCTTTCGATAATGCAAAACAACATGAGTCGAATAATGATGCACCTTCTAACAATGCAAAACAACATGATATGAAAGATCAATTACCAAATTTGCGAATCATGCATCGCACAGCACCAAAACCACCCACATCATCTAAACCTGAAAAGGGCAGTCACAGAAATTTAGCTGCAGTCTTACTGCAGAAAGTTTACAAGAGTTTTAGGACCAGAAGGCGGCTTGCAGATTGTGCTGTTCTTGCTGAACAAAAATGGTATGATCTGATTTCACTTTAGACATGACACTATCTGCTGCATGTCAGCAAACATTGCTTTGCTTAACAATGTCTATAGGCTATAGCATGAATTTCATTTCGCATTGTGTTCTATTTTAAGGACCATTATTTCACACATAATCTAGAGTTTTTGTTACTATTGCAGGTGGCAAGTGCTAGACTTAGCTGAACTTAAGCATAGTTCTATTTCATTCTTTGATATAGAGAAGCATGAATCTGCCATTTCGCGTTGGTCAAGAGCTAGAACTCGAGCTGCTAAAGTTAGTATTCAGCAATTTCAAACTGTAGTATAAATCTTGTTATGCTCATATTTCTGAACCTTTTTGCTGCTTACAAGTATTACTTAACATTATTACGTGGGGTGTTGTTAGATGCATCTCAAATATACGTAACGATAACATCACATTTTTATAATTTCCTTAAAGGTTCAAGATGCATACATAGGCTTTGTCGGTTTTGTGCAAATTTAAAGGAGTACGTCATGTTTTATATTCTAAATTTTGCATTGATTTTCCATATATTTCAGGTTGGTAAAGGTTCATCAAAGGATTCAAAATCTAGGAAACTTGCCCTACAACATTGGCTTGAGGCAGTGAGTACAAGTTTATTTTTCGTAAAACATAATGGAACTACATACTAAAGCTGGAGAAATCAACATTTAAATGATCAAGACCTCTTTTTCTTTCCTCAAGTTATCTAATAGTTATACTTTTTTTTGTTGATAGATAGATCCTCGACATCGTTATGGTCATAACCTACAATTTTATTATGTTAAGTGGCTTCATTGTGACAGTAACCAACCCTTCTTTTATTGGTATGAATCCTTCATACTGTTATACAGTAGCATAATTCTTGTTTACTTAGTCCTGAAAAAAGAATTCCTTATTTTTCTAGTATATCTATCTTATAAAAAATTATGTAAGTTTTGCTACTTAATTATTAGGCTTGACATTGGAGATGGAAAAGAAGTCAACCTCATTGAAAGATGCCCACGATCTCGACTTCTTCAGCAATGTATTAAGTACCTTGATCCTGTAAGTTACTTTTCTCTGCTTTTTTAAGAACTGTACAGATTAAGGGTTGTTGTTCCTTTGCTCGTGTTTCGTGAATAGATCCGAACTGAACTTAACAGGTCAACATAAAACTGAATTGAATTTTTATAAGAACGAATCAGTGACCTATTTTTCAGCGTGCCTTGTCTACACATGTGTATCATTTGAAATTCAACAATCATCATGATGATCATTTAAGAAACTTCTTAAAATTTTGTAGGGGGAAAGAGAGGAATATGAAGTAGTAGTCGAGAAAGGGAAGCTCATATACAAAGTAAACCAAAAGACAGTTGATACAGTAGAAGGTACGAAATGGATCTTTGTATTAAGCACGACAAGAAATTTGTATGTGGCTCAAAAAATCAAAGGCAGGTTTCAACATTCAAGTTTTTTGGCCGGTGGTGCTACATTATCTGCTGGAAGATTGATTGTTGATGATGGTTCATTACTGGTATAACTTACAAATACTTTTTTAAAATTCTATCTTAGATTTTAGAAATTATAATTTTTATTTTTATACTAACAACGGTTTCTTGTTGTATGTTAATAGTCTGTTTGGCCTCACAGTGGTCACTACCTTCCTACAGAAGAAAATTTTCAGGCTTTTATGTCATTTCTCCGAGAAAATAATGTTGATCTCACTAGTATTGAGGTAAAATTTCTGCACTTTTCTCATGTTTGTTGCTTGCACTAATGATTAAAATGATAGTAACCTTGTTCTGAAACTATGCTTTGTATAACACCGAGTACAAGTTCAGCTCGGTGTACCTGTGCTTTTATTCCTTAGGATATCATGAAGTGGTAGAAACTGCTTAACGAAATGTTAACTTACCAAAATGAGTTTCTGCATCGATAAATGGTTTATGAGACCCTGCACAATGATAAGATTCTTGAATCATACTTCTTATGATATGGAGAAAAATGACTTGTACAATCTAAGGCTTTAAGTTTGTCTTTAGTTGCTTGGTAGAAAACTTTTATCGATGTGATTTACTGAACTACTGGTTAACAATATATTGAGCGAGCAAGTCTTAGGAGAGATCTTATCAGACTTTTCTTTCGGGAGATACTATTATGTAACCATTCATTATATTAGTATATTAAGTCATCATCAGAATTACATCAAAAACACTACAAAGAAATACAGTTCAGGTAAGTTATTACAAGACCGTTAAATGTTGCTAAAAGCAACCATGCCTTTCTTTATAAAATGCAGAGTGCACCAATGGATGATGAGGATGGAATAAGCGCTAAAACTCCATCAGCTTTTCTTATGTCTCAATTTAGACCAGATGGACAAAACAATACAACTCAAGATGATGAGAATCAAGAAAATCCACGCGTTTCCAAGTTTTCAGACGTTGCCAACTCATCCATACTACTCAAAAGATCACATATGGTGCGCTCCAAGATTGCCAAGATTAGAATTCCAAGCATGGATATCCCTGATGAAGAGTTTAAGACCCCACAACCACCACCTGATCAAAGTCCTGTCCACCACGAACGTGTCTCGTCAGAGGATGGCGATGGTTTTGAGACAGCTGAAGACTCATTTTTGTCGGAGGATGATTTCATGTATCCTAAAATAAACTTATTCGAGGTGTGCAAGAACCCGGTATTCGAAGAGCCAATATCACATGCAACAATACTTAAGAGGATCCATAGCCATAAACGAACTCGGTCTTACCAATTGGGCGAACATCTACAATTCAAGTGGACAACAGGAGCAGGGCCTCGAATTGGGTGTGTGAGAGATTATCCTTCTAGGTTACAGTTCCAAGTGTTGGAGCAGGTGAACTTATCTCCAAGGAGCATGTACTATAGCCCCCCAGCATCCAGTTTGCATAAACCGACTTTATTGGGTAAAAGCACCCTTAATCCAACCATCTCGATCTGAAATTTATGGTTATTGGACCTCCAATATTGGTGACGTTTTGCATTTCTCTGAGACATTATAAGGGAGTTTCAAAAAGTGGAAAATGGAGGGGTATTTTGGGGTGGAAGTGACATAAAGATCAATCTTGGAGAGTGGAGACTAACATAAAGACTCTTCATCAATCTTGGAGACTAACATAAACACTTTTCATTTCCTGTATTTATAATCGAGTCATCGCAAAATATTGTTGTTTTTATTTTTTCACTTTTTTCTGTGAAATCGAACAAGAACGTAACTATAAAATCAAATTGCATGTAATTTTGGGCTCTCTGTTTTTGTTTTTATTAATCTGTAGCCAAGAACATAGTGAATTTCTGGTGAACTGCAACAAACACTGCTTTGAATTTCACTATATGCTGATGAGAAGAAATTTCTGCTGGTACTTGTATTATTGATACAATGTCATATATTGTAGTACAGAATATGAATCTTCCAGAAAAGAATTAGATGGTACACTTAAATTCAGCCAGTACTAAAAACTACATGCTCGCGCTTACTTGTTTCCCTCGCATTCCGTTTTGTTTCAAATAAATGGAAATAAGATGTACTCTGCATAAAATAAATTCCAGATAAATCTGTAGAAACTTGTGATTGCTTCCTGCAAAATGAAGGTCATCAGACAATCAGAATTAGAAAGCTGCAAAATGAAGGTCATCAGACAATGAAATCTGAGGTACTGTCACAGTAGACCCAAAGCGAAGGAACAGAATGATGTGGACAAAGCATGGACTCGGTGAAACATGAAGACTTGATCAGAAAATTAAAAAGACTGTTCCGCTGCTGTTTATAAGTTTTGACAGCACCAACCAGCAAAAATAAACACTGGTTCTTCAGAGACTAGCGATAACCCATTAAGTAACACTGGACTCCCATGGCTGGCCCTTCTACACCCCACTTAGGACAGGACTCGCAATATACTAGGTTTTTGGTTCCATCAAGGGCTTTCCACCCCTCAAAGAAAGGGTAGAAAAAAAAGTAAGGGCTTTCTACTCAAGACAGGGGTAAACAATCTTCTAGGAATTAAATTCTTAGCACACTGAAATCGTTAACTCTTGGTCAATTGCAAGTTTAAAACACAGATCATGAAACAATAATCAAATGGCACACTTTACTAATAGGGTCCTTCAGAAAAGAACTGTCATAAACTTTGAAGACTAATGCAAGTTATCCAAACTAGACCTTTTCTTTATACAATTTTAACAGGATGCCTCTATTTTCTTGTCACTATGTACTCGAAAGAACTTAAAAGTATTGCTGTGTGAAAGGTGCATGCAATGCAGATCGAGTAAAATTTGCAACCCAAGTCCCAAAGAGATAAACCACAGAATTATCATCAGTGTTCCATCACTAACACAAGTCACTTAAGCACTAGACAGATCTGAGCTGTGAATATGCAAGATCCAAATTTTACCTTGGAATACTTAGCTTGGTCCAGCAACCATGTCTGTAAACAAGGATAACAAGCAAATAAAAATTTCATATCAGAAACCAATATTAATGATCATAGAAAAGGTGCTGACTTATTTTAGTTTCAACCCTTGTTAAATACGAAGTAATTTTTTTTATATTAGATGAGGTACTCGTACTAGATACGTGCCATAAATAGCACCATAGCAAAACTTGACATATCTGTATCAGCCAATGAGCCATAAACATGCAAAAGTTTATATGTTGTCCATGTAAAAATTAATTCAACTGAATTTATCACTGCCTATCATCACTCACATTAAGCTCCCAGTATATATTGGTGGTGTGTGGCCAGTCTAGCCACAAGATTTGATGAAGTACATATTCTAAAAGATTAATAGATTATCTACTAGTTAAGAGCATGATATTACTAAAGTATCAATGGCATATCTAGCTTTAAATTTGAATATACTAAAAGTGATAATGATTGAAAGGTGAATTAAATTACTTTGCTTAAAGCATTATAATGACTAATGAGAGCGCATACCTGGAATATCAGGCAGACTGCTAATATGGTATGTGAAGGTATCATCAAGCTGCACCTGAAGGCCTACTCAGCAAACAAGTCATTCATGTTAGCACCTGCAGACGGCTATCTAACAGCAGATTACAGCTGTAGAGTAGCAAAAAAAAAAAACTGATAATAAATAGTTTAATTAAATACAACTCACCTCAGGCAAGTAGACAGCAGCAATTATAGAACCAACGTAGTTAACCAGCAAAAGTCCAGAACCAAGCAGTGAAATATTTTTCACCCCAAGCTTTGTTGCAAGAGTTGATATCTTAAACCTATATAAGCATAATGTTACATAAATTCAAAAAAGCATATTAAACCTTGTGAAATATGAAAGGAAAGCATATTGTATATAATATTGCTTGCTGTAATATCAAGAAATAGGAACCTGAAATGTTCTTTAAATAAGAAAACTCATCAAGTATCAGAGAATTGAGTGCTACAGGTATTGTAACCCCTTTTATTACCTAGATTCTAGCAGGAAAAAAGGTTATTGATCCCATTTGTTCAAAAAACTTTGATCTTCGATCATTTACGAGAATTTGAATGATGGTAAGCAGAAATTGACCACAATAATATATTCTATTATTCTTACCTCATTCTACTAGATTTTTTTGTCATATTTTTATATTTTATCCAAAAGATTCAAAAAGTAAAAACATATTTCAAATGAAGCCCTCATACTGAAATGTAAATTTAGCAGCTCACAGAAGTATGTTTATAATATATAAAGGGAAAATGCAATTGAAATAAAGATCATGAGAAAATTACGAAGAAAAAAACATGAAAGAAGAAGCTCTTACTTGCTATCACCTTCAACATCAGGGAGATCTTTTGTTATGGCAATGACCAGCGCAAACAACGTCACAAATGTTGTGATGAAAATCACTGGATAACTGCGTATCAAAATCAAAGCTATGAGTGTGGATGCATCAAGTTTTGTTCAATGACAATGGTAAACTTCTGCAACACTGACGTGAAAATCCATCTAGTAGTAAACTTCCGTGATTTGCATTAAATGGACTCAATCATGAACCACTTTTCCAACTGCTCCGTAATTAGACATCTTTAATGTCAAAGAGCATATAAATTTTGCAATTCAACTCAAGTTTTCTTCACTACAGTTATGCGAGCTAGCACACCTAATGTTGCATACAACCGGACCCATCTTTCTGGCCTGTGTATTTAGTCCAACCACTTGTGTGCACAAATATGTGGATCTAGGCCTCTAGGGTTCAACACAGCCATTTTGTGAAATTTTGCATGATTCTAATCTAAAAATTGCCCTTTTTCTATACTCATACTTAAGTGTCGTACATTTAATGTACCGATTTACATAGTAGAAGTATTGGTATTGTTACGTTGTTGACATTATTTGAAGACAAAACAAGGACCCGAAGAATGATTTGTTAAAAGGCCAATTGTTTGTGTTGCAGCCATGAGTGCTCATTATAAAATTATATGCAAAAATCAAACTCCAAAGAATTCTGTTAATAAACACTAAGACGGTCGTCTGCCAATCATATCCATCTTATGATTTATAGAATACCTGATTCTTGATATTAGAAAACTGCAATTGAATTCACCATTTCAAATTATTCTAGCAAATTTGCCCTTCAAACTGCCAATTGAATTCACTATTTCAAAATTTTTAATCAACACTCAAGGCACAATGAACAGATTACTTTTAATGTCCTCTATGCCAAATACCAAGATCTAAAAAACAAATACTTACCTCCATTCAAATGGAAATCCTAAAGCTGCTCTTGTCGCATAGTATACACCAAAATTTAGAAGGAATCCACGAACCTGAAAAGTAATTCTGCATTACCAACAGAGTGGGGTGGGAAAGTAGAAATAAACTAAACTAGCATAAGATAAACTTAACTGAAACGGCAACTTCTCTACTATTAAAATTCTGCTCATGCAGACACACCATTCTCAGAAAGACATAGCAATTGCTGACATTTCAGTCAGTATAGGATCTAAGGATGCAAACTAATCTTTTTTTTTTTTGGAAGAAGGATGCGTACTTATCTTATTAGAACTCAAATTTCCTGAAGTCTTATAATCATAACTTCTTAGAAGTTACTTTTCCTGAGATTATCTTAATAGAAATTTCTTGAATTTAATTACGCAGTAAAACTTTATTCCCCAAACTTGACAGAGCTTTTAGAATTTAGAGTTTACTGTTGCTGTAAAAATATGTTTAAAAAATGTTCTGATGTAAGAAGTGAAACACAGCCTAAAAAGTAAAGTACCCTTATCGCTTAGTGAAACAACAAACTACAATCTTCTGATATAAGAAGCTAGATAAAAAAAAGCATACCGTTGCAATTATGAGAAATGCTACAACAGGAAATCTCTTCATTCGAAAAGGAGGAACAGAATAGATGGTTCCAAGAAACAAGCCCAAGCAATATAATGATGTTATGAAAGGACCAAAGTTTGCGGCAACAATAGAAAATCCACTGACGGCAAAAGCCAACACAAGCATCCATGCAGATCCAACTGAAAGATCCCCTGCTGCTATAGGCAAATAAGGTTTATTGACTCTGCAACCAAAAAATTGAAAATCATACCGGTTATTTCAACCGCTAAGAAATTTGATTCCAAATGGTTAAGCACAGAGAATTCAGGTAGCAGAAGCGCAAATGTTGCATAAATGAATTTACTGTTTCTGTAACTATTTATACAGTGAGGATCCAGAGGCAAAGGTTAATACTGTGGGATGTTGAGGTTATCTCAGATCTTCATAATTTGGTGTTTCTTGATATAGACAAGACCTCAAGCATCACAAAAATAGCTATGTTTCTGCAGTTAATGACAAAGCAATCAATACAATTGACTGTTTTCCACTCAAGATTCATATAATCAAAATTTCAGGTACATATAAAACCAGATTCTAATGGTATCCACCAATAGTTGCCAATGATGATCAGCCTTTTAAACACCAAATTTAAAATAATATGCAAACCAACATACACAATAACACCAATGCAACTGCATAANATAACACCACTGCAACTGCATACTTATCAATACCAATATCGTAGATTTGATTGATGCCCACTATATAGCCATTCCCACATATCAGAGCAACAAGACCAGAAAATGCCTTCAACACCAAAGACCATTTTATCAAATTTGGGTTCTCAATTAGTGCCCTGGCCACCAATGCACTGTAAAAAAGAATAGCAAGACAGCAGTTAAGTATACCTTATCGGACTCCATAAGAAAAATCACCATAAAGGAACAATGGAATCAGCACATAAAAAACTTACAAGGAACCTAGAGTAGTTCCACGAATAGTATGCGGCCTTAAGAATCTCCAAAATGCATTCCTAAACTCAGAAACTTTATCTACCAGTGGATCTGAGCCAGCAGCTTCAGCTCCAGCTCCAGCTTGCGCACAAGCCTGGACACTACTTTGATCAATAAAAAGTGACATATGTTGATCAAAGTAACACAAACAACTACAAGATAATCAGCCAAGCCATAATTTTAACGATTCTTTAGCTTTATAAACAACATTAAAATCTTTGTCAAGGAAATCAAGTCAGTTCAAACTTCAAAGGCTCAAATTAGCTTTTTTTTTTTTCTTTTTGGTGAAGAGCTATTTTATTGAAAGACAAGCATACATAATTTTTAGCGCTGAAGCTAATGGCTGAATGCTTGAATGTATGTTTCAAGTCATTTTATATTTTTACGATAGCACCCAAATTATAATGACAAAACACTGCTGCAACGCAGTTGATGTTTCTTTGGCACATGCATTTTCGGCACATTGACAGCAGAGTGCCAATCTGCCAGACATGTTATAAGCCTATATTTTTAGGGAAACCAAAATTAATATAGATCCAGGAATGATTATGAACTTTTAGGTTTGACAGTATTAAATCTACAAAACTACAATGAAAGTGGAAGGCACGGAAAAGCAAATCCACTCATCCACCTAATTAAGCTCAAAGATAAAGATTATTATGGTCACCACAAGAAGAAACGCAGCATCTACCAAATACCAATACAAGTAAATGGGAAGCACTAGCTAACACCATAAAGTAAGCCATAGCAACAACAAATACACCCAAGAAGACCATTAAATCCACGCTAACTTTCATTCCGGCAAATGGCATTATGGAACAACAAATACACCCAAATAGATCAATTAACCATAAAATAGCCTTCCAAGACATATGGCATCTTATGTTTGTGGGTTTTCATACCGAAAACACAAAAAATTCATCCCTTAGCACAAATTCACGAAGTGCACAAGTTCTAAACTTCGTACATTTCTAATGAGCGCGAAACTAAAAAATATCTTCCCACAAGTACATTGATGTCTCCCGAAAATCCCAATGCCTAAAAGATTCAGAGATGCCAAAGAATCCATCAATGCAGCTTCATTCTTCAAGACTTCATGCTGAATTGATTTCGGGCTTCGGTTAATCAGATTAACTAAACCTACCTTATTTTTTATGAAGTGCACTAATTCACTTAATTTTCGCTTAAAATTATCAATATTGTCTACAAACCCAACATTTTAGGCTTGATTTAATTCAATTCAATTGTAGTAAGCTTAATTAATCAATATCTAACTATCTCAAATTTCAATGAGTAATTGCAAAACTAAATTCAACTTACTTTTACTATTCGACTTAATTTCGCTTCAAATTACCAATCTTGCTCGAAACCCAACGTTTTAGGCTTCATTCAATTCAATTTAGTAAGCTCAATCAATCAAAATTCAACTAAATTTACAAGAAATTCAACAAAAGTACAAAATCAACAAGAAAACCATCACAAATTTCACAATCAATCATCATAAAAGTATCCAAAAACAAAAGAAAAGGATAAAATTAACATAATTACATAAACTAAAGTAGGCAAAAATGAAGAATATACCCTTGTAGACAAACGAGAGCAAGAGTTAGTAGTGTTAATAATGGCTGATAATCTGCAATTTTTGAAACGAGTTGAAGATGATTTTCTGGGAAATTTAAAGGGGTTTTTTGATTGATTTTGATTGATAAAAGAAGAGGAAAAAGATGAAATCTTGTTGAAGGAAGAAGAAGTTGGGTGAAGATAAGTTAAGGTGGATGAACATTGTATGAGCTCCATTTTTTTGGGGGCTTTAGAAGGAACCAAAAGATTACCTTGGTTTAGTGAAATGAGTAATGAGCAAAGAGAGGATAGTGCATTAGTGTGAGATAGTGTAGGACTAAGAGTGGTTCAAAAGTTGGACGCAGATTGAGGGTTGATGTACGATAATAAAGTCTAATGTTTAACAATGATAAAAAAAAATTTATATTTAATTTTAAAATGCATTGTTAAGTAGGTTTAAAAGGTGGCATTGATGTACCATAATGAAAAGGTAATCTCAAATAATTATATACCTTTTTTTTAGGGAAAAGTTAATTTTTTTCATTCATTAAATAAGTACACATATCCTCAGAGGCTAGATTAACAATGATATTTAACCAGTCCTCTAATCAAAACGGACTAAACTTTACTATAAGATGAGCAACTTAATTTTCTTTCCTACTAACAAAAAATGAAACAATGGAACCAAAACGAGGAATCCATTGAAGGATTTCATTCACGTAGAGAACCATCATATTTATTGGAAGCAAACCCTTTTTAAGAGTTGAGATAAGTCCCAAACTATATGATTCCACCACTAACCGCTTGTAGCCCGCTTCGGAAATTGTATTTATGCAGAACAACATAGCCAGAGCTTCATGGACTTCTGGCGATAAACTCCCTCACCACTACTTCACACCTACCACTACAACATGACCCTCCCCCAACAAAAGCGACAACCCACAACCCACTCCATTCCCTTGCACCATTTTGACATCAGAGTTTAGCTTCCACACACCATTTATTGGAGGACACCATCCCCTTGAAGTCCCACCAGGCCACCACTAGCAGTGGCATTCTTCTTCTCACCACAATCTTGTAACTCCTTGACAAAAGACATAGCACTCTCAACAATCCTTCGCGGCAAAACTGAAATTCTATCATGGATAGCCTGATTTACTGCATACCAAACTGCCTAATTGTAGTTATAATATGCTCCCACATTCTTGAGTCACAACAACATACCATATCACCTAACCAATCCCCACATATTAATTAGGCGCTTTATGGCTCCAAAGCATCTCCTTCATCCCGCTATAACTCCAAACAACAGCTGGAAAAAGGATATTCTAGCAAAGCATGCTGCTTAGTGTCTTCAAGGAGCTCCATACAACATACATGTCATAGCACAACAAGAGACCCTTCAAGCTATGCCTTCCAACATATATAACATCATAATCCTTGGTTGTAACGAGCTATGCCACACCTTCCTTCAAAATCGACGATCTTGCGCCTCCCCTTCTAATAGAATAGTAGTATAAATGCATAATAACATTATTTAGGTAAAAATAAATTTTAGTACTCCCCGTACCATACTATTCCATTCATAAATTTTACTTTGATCATTGTATACAATTTATACGTAATTCAAAACTTATTTATATGTGATCTTATTGGATTGGTATTGGTTTTTGTTTAAACCATTAAGGAAAATACCAAAGAAAATTCTATCACAAAAATGATTCAAACAAAAAAAGAACTGATTATACCTATAACAAAGAGAGAAAAATTAAACAAGTATTAGAGATGACGAAGGTCGGATTTTGGGTGTAGGAGTGCGCCAGGTAGGGAGCATAGAGCAGGTGCATCTAGCGGAGGCTTTAGCAGCTTGTTTTGGGGTCTCCATGGCTAGGTGACTCGGGTATGATAAGGTGGAGCTCGAAAGTGATGATGTTATTTGATAACGGAGGTGAAGCGAAGGCACATAGGTAGGGATGTTGTTGGCTTGGTGATCGAAGATATTGTCACTTGGGGCGATTCCTTTGGTTCCTTTGAAGTGAGACACGTCAAGAGGGGAGGGAGCATTATAGCTAGATTAGACCCGGAGAATGGTGTTGAATACATCTATGTAGACTTTTTCTCGCAAGACATTTTAGCTCTTGCGGAGATTAATCTTTAATATAAATGTATGCTTTTCCTTTTGAAAAAAAACTAAACAAGTATGTATTAATTAATGAAAAAACTAGTACAATAAACACAACTTGCAATTTTTTATAATTAAAAGCTAATATTAAAAAAGAAATTATTTTTCAATATTTTGATAATTTTTTGAAAGATTTGTAGAATTTTTATATATTTTTAAATGTAATAAATACAAATTGTATAATACATTAGACTGTAATACACTTTATAATATATTATGATATAAAGTATCCTAAAATATATTATCATACTTCCAAACATCACCCAAAAAACTTAACTAAATGAGGGAAATTTTTTTATTTATAATATAAAATAAATTATTCACTTTTTTTGGTTGGATAAGAATTGATTTGGACAATTGATATACTATAAAATAATATAAATAAAACGAGTAATCCCTCTGTTTCCTATTTTTCTTTACCTATGCTTTTTGAGATTTTCCATATTTTTCTTTATCAAACAACTTTATTAGGTTTATAATATTTTTTTATTAAGATGAAACCCACACATCACCCACTATTAATTGCAAGTTGTTTCTCTTTCATTAATTATTACCCCGATTTTACCCAACTACTATTATTATATCATATACCATAATGAAGAGGTGAATAGTGACGGACAAGGAAAATAGGAAACGGAGGGAGTAATTATACAAGGGCATATACAATCAATCATGTTTAAATTCTCAATAATAAATTGCTAATTAAAAGTGCAATTTGCATAGAAAAAAATCGAGAAAAAACTATTAAGATAAAAATATTAATTTTCCAAAATAATTTTAAATGTTATTTGCTCCTAAAAAATATTTTTAAATAGTGCAGCATGCTTAATTTTATTAACAAAAAACTAACATAAATTTTTAAATATTCTCATTTTAATTATTTTAAATTTTTATTTAACAAAATTAAAGTGCAAGGTTTAAAAAAAAAATAAAAAATAAAATAAAAGCTTAAATTGAAAAAAACAAATAAATACAAAATATAAATGCAATAAATAAAAACGATTAAAAAAATTAGCATATTTTACATACTTGAAAAAAATTGAAAAATATCAATACAGTAAATATAAAATAAATACAATTATCAATACAACAAATATAAGGTTAAATTAAAACAATTTCAAGCAGATAACAACAAACTGTAAGCCAGTCAAACTCATCTTACAACCATAAAAACGAGTTTCATTCAATACCTTCTCTATGATTAAAGGGTAAAAATATTGTTACAAACAAACTTTTTTGCATTTCCAAAATACCATTAATGAAACATGCATACCTTTTCATTTCTATGTAAACCTATTTCTATGGTAAAAATAATTCTCATCAGGTCCACCTATACGATCAATGTTACATACAAAATGTAAAGCATTTCACTTTGACCGCTTTCATTACAGAAGTACATGCTCATAAATCATAATTTTCATAAAAGGTTTTTAAGCTCAAACAACAAGCTATCATCATGCCTCTTATGCTGTACCAATAGTAAACCCGTCCCAAGCCAAGTCCAACTTATGAGTTATGGTGTCTAACCTTACTCCAACCATGAACAACTCTACTACACGTGAATCAATTAACAACTACATTTATACTATATAATTGAGATTGAAGGATAATTTAATTGGTAAGAGCTTCCATTTTAATTTTAGGAAATTCGAAAATCGATATCCAACATCTAATTTTGTGGCTTTCTCATCTCAAAACAACAATAAAATTATACTCTATATATAAGTATATATAATTGCTAGTTTTGCCGAACACATATAAAATAAAACGGAAACATAAAATCGAATCGAGAACCAAAGCACAACATTACCAAATTTCCAACATGGCATCTCATGATTGCATCATAATATAAACAGCTATTTATTTGAACAACGCAGCTGTCCAAGGACACCAAAGGTAATTTCACATGTCCCATCCAAAAATTCCAAAACCTTTTTCCTCAACCTTTAAAAAAAAAAAAAAAAAAAAGAAGTTAAATACTCCTAACATATACTAAGTGGAGAGAGTAGTTGAGCAAGTGTACTTAGAAATATTTATACAAACTATATATTTGGCGAATTTTCACCAACACCAACATATAAGTCAATTGTAAATCACCATGGCACAATGCAAATCAGTGTGCTAGCTATGGTGTTTATGATGCGAGTCGAGTTCAAGTATGAGGTTTGCTCAACTCGAGTCGTTAATATTTTGAGTCGAGCTCGAGGCGAGCACGAGTTCATCCAACCTTAATCGAGTTGAGTGTTGACCGAGTTTTGACCAGTCGAGCTTTAACAAAGTTTTGACAATTCAAGCTTGGACGAAGTTTTTTCGAGCTTTTATCGAATAATGTTAAAATAATCTTGTTTTTTAACATCTTGCTACTTATTTCAAGTTATTCCAATTAAATATTGATCGAGTTATAATATAAGGTTTGGTTGTTGATAATGTAAAAATGATTCAACAAAACTCACATTTCAACATTATATTTATAGTTTTTTATCAAGCACTCGCGAGTTTCTTGAGCCGAGTATTGAGTTGCTTGACTCGACTCATTAACTCGAGTCAGTTCGAGTTCAAGCTCGGGTGAGCTGAATCAGCCGAATTTTGACAGAGTATTGGCCGAGTCGATCCCTAGTAGCTCGCGAGTTGTCTCGTCTCGTAATCATCCCTAGAGTGTGCTAGAAAACCACCTCATTCTGATTCAGATGCAACAAATGAATTAATGGAGCCATTTATGGAAGATGATAGATAAGGCTGTTGTAGCATAAAACTGGACAAGGTAACTAATTTTTGTGTTTTGGTGCAATATACTTCAAAAAATATGCTCCGTATTACAATATTAGATGCATTGGAGATCATATACGTACCCTCTAAGAATAGTCAACGAAACATCAAAATAGACACATTAGGGAACACTTATGATCACCTCATATTAGACCTATTTAAAGATGAAATTATCTTTTTTATTATTTTTTAGGTTTTTGATACAGATGAATCTAAGAATGTAGGAATTGTGAAGATGTCACAATGGAAACCAATGTCGTGAAGGCAACAAATACTTCAATTTGAAATTGGAACCACGTTCATGAATTACTTCTGCTACATAATTGATTAATGTTATGACAACATTAGAGGTTCATTAACCTGCTATATGGTATATTTCTTTCTATTTTGCCCTCTAATTCCCCATCACTTAAAAAAAAGAGTTCAAAATGGGATTGTGT
>PYUH01000395.1:173290-198230 GCA_016808085.1 Suaeda aralocaspica | reverse complement strand
AAAAAAAAAGGACAAAGGAGTATACTTAGACATTGTCGGAGTTAATTTATGTATTATTAAAAAATCAAAAGATCCAAGGAGATACGGAAATTCTACTCGACAACCAAAAACAAGTTATGTTGGGTCTGTGTTTTTTTGTTTTTAAGAAAATTAATGCTAATTAAAATGGATCAAAAGATCTACAATAAAAAGGTGCATGGGAACACAAAGGATTAATGGAAAAAATTGGAGCACCCACACATTTTCATCAAAAATCAGTATTAATATGTTGGAAATTGGTGCAGCAAGGCACAGGAAACAATATTGGTTAACTTTAATTGAACGTGGTTTGGTGGGTTTCAAAATACGAGTGCATATCTAGATCAGTTTCACCAGTACAGGTTACAAGTCTCAAAACCTAAATCTCAATCAAATTCTTAAATGAGAAAACAAATATTTTTTTTTTTTGTTTTTTTTTTTTTTTTGTTTTTTTTTTTTTTTTCTTTTTTTTTTTTTTTTTTGTTGTTTTTTTTTCGTTTTTTTATTTTTTTTATTGTTTCGATTAGTTTTTCTCTTTTTTTTTTTTTTTTTTTTTTTTTTTTTTTTTTTTTTTTTTTTTTTTTTTTTTTTTTTTTTTTTTTTTTTTTTTTTTTTTTTTTTTTTTTTTTTTAGGTTATTTTTTTTTTTTTTTTTTTTTTTAATTTTTTTTTTTTTTTTTTTTTTTTTTTTTTTTGTGTTTTTTTTTTTTTTTTTTTTTTTTTTTTTTTTTTTTTTTTTTTTTTTTGTTTTTTTTTTTTTTTTTTTTTTTTTTTTTTTTTTTTTTTTTTTTTTTTTTTTTTTTTTTGGCTGCAAAGCACTCCAAATAGAGAGGAATGACGAGGTGGATTCCAACTTTGTCACATCGACCCCTTCATTACCTCAAGAATCGTATGTTGACTCATGTCTGACACAACACTTGGTACAGTATTTGATCTAATAAAATTGAATTTGTTTTACAAAATAACTAGTCAAACACTTGGACACCCATATCCACGTGGACAATTATTTCATGCAGAGTAAAATCATTTCACGCATGACAAAGTTTCTCCTTTCCAGTTAAGAGCTTCTATGGTCCTCCCTGCTATTGATAGTGAAAGATGAAAGTTCCCACTAAAGCATATTTCTTAGCTTATTATAGAGAAGATCAACCTGAATAAGATTGATCTTAAAAGAAGTATTTTTTGAAACTGTGGTCCTCACAGTTCGGAACTAAAGAAGAAACGCACATTAATCAATTATCAACTCTGCACCATGGGTTCATTTTCTTTGACACTTAATTAGCCTTGTTTGGGTTGAGGTGGTAAAAAATATTAACTACCAAGCTGTTTAGTCAAAGATATTCTCATTGCTTGGGAGAAGGGATGAGAACACTGGGTTGCAGAGCATTGAGATCATTCTATTTACGATTACTTCCGGAAAAACCTAATATCTTTAGGACTGCAGAGAGCAGAAGAAAATCCCTAGTAGTTGGATGACAAGAAGGTTATAGAGTGGGCGTAAATCAAAGGCTATAAATCTACTATGTATCTCACTATAATGTAATCCATAACAATACAAAAAAATAAGTTTAACAGCTATAATCAAAGATCACAAGCGTGATCCTCCATTCAACAAGATACCAACATTTTAATGTCACCCATATGAACATAATTAATTTGGCACGTCCTCAAGAATTCAACCAGGAACCCACACAGATCCGCTGCCAAATAGACAAAAAGATGGGAGAAGATGAGTGATAAAGAGATGCCTGAGAGCGAAAGTTCTAAGAAATGAGTAATGGCTAGTGAACTCGAAACATCCCAAATCGGAAAATGAAATATTTTTAATTGAAATGGAATGAGGAGTGATGCATGAGAGAAAAGTTCTAAGAAATGAGTGATGCCAGTATCTTAGGACATCCCAAATCGGAAAATGTAATATTTTTAAAGGAGTGATGAAGGGATGCGTGGAGAGAAAAGTTCTAAGAAATGAGTGATGCCTAGTGAGCTTAGGAATCCCAAATCGGAAAATGTAAATATTTTGGTAGAAATGGATGATTAAGGATGCATGAGAGCAAAAGTTCTAAGAAATCAGTAATGTCTACCAATCTTAGAACATCCCAAGTCGGAAAATGAAATACTGCATATTTGGTTAGAACTGGAGTGAGCAACATGCTAGTCCCACATTCTAAAATCCTAACTTAATTAGAAGGTAAGAGATTGAAGTAACCAGAAAACATTACAAATGATTTGACACCAACAACATCACAATTACCTTACATTCATGGTTAGCAATTGATAACAAAACAAGATCATGTCAAGTTTACAGAATTAGTGTTTTTCTTAAATTCACAACTATAAAGCAATCGAACCTGGCACCGGGATTTTGAAAATATCCATAGCAGATGCCAAAGCAGGCAAGAAGCGATGATGATATGCATTTGCAAATCTGGCCCAAGGTCAGTGGATAGTTGGCCAATCGCATTAATAGAGCCCATCGCACTCGGGCATGGGGGTCTTGGAAAGAATTCAACACCATAGACAGCACTTGATCAAGTTCTTAATCATCACTGCCCACTCGAAATTCAATACACGGTCACAACTACCTCGAAAAGTAAAATATCATTAAAACCACAACAATAATATATCACTATACAGCAAAATTGCATACAAAGAACAAAATCCATGGATAAGCGAAAGATAGTACCTTCGAGCAACCCTCAGCAATTTGAGCCAAACAAATGAGAGCAGCATGATGCTTTTGCCCTTCAGGAGCAGCAATACGCTGGCAACAACTCAGAAGCCACAGGCACGATTGTTCCTCCCAATGAAATTGACAGCCTATCCAAACATCCTGCGCAACACCATAGTTACTACTCTCCCCCAGCATCCTCGTCCTCGTATCAGCATTGTGCCATGCAGGATCGTCCTCGATATCAAGCAACATCTTCATCAAAATCCCAAACAACCGCTGAATAAACTGAGGCAACTTCCTATCTACCCGGCGCCCTTTCCCTGGCCTCAGCAAGGGTAATCACAAACTCAATAGCCAAATGCCGAGTCCCCTCCTCCAGGGACTCCGCCTCTGCAATCTGCAACATTGCTCCAACAACATCCACCAATTGCCTCCTCAAAAACCTCGGCTCCGTCCCTGCCCAATAAATCAACAACTCAAGCGCCTCTGCGCCGTCGCCTCCGCCCGCAGTTCAAAGCCTCCGTCAACGTCTGCATCATGGAGGCAAAAGTCCTGAAACCTATCACGATCCGCCGTGCTCGTCAAGCACGAATAAAATAATGTAGCTCCCAACGCCGCGATTCGAACCTCAGCACTCGAACCCCCTCCAACACTGAAGAAACACATTATGCAACGTTGTCAAATGAGGCACAACGTCTCCCCAATAAACTGCGCCACTGCGCAAAAATCAACAACGCCGACTCTCGAAGCTTCGGATTATCCGAGTAACACACTGAAACATAAACGGCAACAACTCCGGCCAACCATTCTCCGGCAAATCCCAGCCGCAAGCTCAGAAATGTATCACACAAATTCTTCGTAATCGTCTTCGTATCCTCACGTGGAACACACGCGAGCAAATCGACTTAATCGTAGACTGAGTCGAAGCGGTGAGTTGAGGCCATAAAAACGAGTCATCACGAGGTAACAACTTCCTCAACAAAATCGCCGCCATAGCTCGAGCTTCAGGGTGAGGAGACGACTGAAGAAGATGCGCAAGCTTAAGCGAAAGCGAATCAGGTTGAGTGTTTGCAGAGGTTGTAAAGAGACTCAGATTGTGAACGTATCTCATTGTTCGTCGACATAGTTGAGAAATTAGGGTTTCAACTGAGATTGATCTGACCTAAAATTGCCGCCATTTGAGCGTGTTGAAGCTGAGTTAACTCGGACGCCATTGATGGAAAATTGAGAGAAGAAGAAGAAAAGAGGTTTTTTGCGCCTCACAAAGAATTAGTGTTTTTGAGAAGATGAGATGATAATTGGAGAGAGAGAAAGAGAGAGGAGAAAGGAGGCGCTAAAAAGGATTATTAGTGAGGTTTTTATTATTTATTTTTCTCTCTCTAGTTTGTGCTTTTTTTAGGTTTTTGCTTTGTTGTTTTTATTTTTTATTTATTATTTTTTGGGGTATTTTTTTTTTTTTTTTTTTTTTTTTTTTTTTTTTTTTTTCTTTCAAGGTAGGTTAAACTCATAAACTTAGGTCAGGGGATGAGCATCATTTTCATGTTATAAGCCTAGCAAATGGCACTAGTATTATTAATTGATGTTTTAGGATAAATAAAGACTACATTTTATTATTTTGTATTTTGTTGTTTGAAAAGATAGCTTTCATTGGTACTAAGCTAAGTACAAAAGCATGGCATATGCCCTAAAGATTTGGTAGTAAGTAGTACATGCACATAACATATTTATTGAGGATAGTAGTTTATTATTTGAAGAAAATTATTGTAAATTTAGAATGAATATTCTAATACAATAATAAGGAAAGTGACAATGAAATTTAGCTATCTTACAATGAAATTTTATGTTACCCTTTAGGACTAAAACGAAACTAGAACCTCTTGCTAAAGGAAAGAACACATACAAGTTGGCCCTCGTCTTTAGCTCGAACTTTATATTGTAAGGTTGAAGGAATTCTTGGAGGATATGGAGAAGATCTCGACTCATTCAATTAAAATTATAAAAAAGAAATGGAAATTAAAATAGTAAGTTTCATACCAAAACATGATTAATATAAATGTGATTAATTAACTTTAAGTTTTTTTATAAAACTTGCAATCCATATGCAAAATCTTAAAACCCAAGATTGAAAAATGGCATTGATATAAAAATTTATCTAATTTTGAATATAATTTTAGGTTTCACAATGATTTAATTTGTATGTTTCATTTGGAATCATGGAACTAATTAGTAAAATATTGAAAAAGTAAATTTCAAAATTTAATTATTTTGTATTTATGTACTGAACATATGGCTTATCATGTAGTATTGTTGTAAACGTGTGTGCATAAGTAATCAAAGTTGTGGTCGCAAAAAAAAACTCATACAGAAAATTTATTTGAATAAAGTCTAACCATGTGCCGCGAATTGACATGAGTATTGGATGCATCTAATCTTGTGCGTTTGAGATTAAAGCTTTGGTTATGATGTTTGACGTGAATTTTTTTTTTTTTTTTTTTTTTTTTAAAATAAGTCACAATGGATTAGAATTGGTCGCGAGTCTAATCCAATTTGTATGGGTCCTAACCATTTTCAATTGGTACACTTGCTATGCCAGGTATATACCTCATTTGTCTAGCCCACCTTTATTTAACTAAGCTAAACTATATATGATATGACAACAACAACCGAAAAAACGTTTCATTAACTGAATTTCAAACTAAAGAAAACTAAATGAACATACATATCAATTATTGTTTGATGTCATATTATCTAAAACTACAGCAAAAAAAAATACGAGTACATGCATACATAACTTGGTTTAATGGTCCCCAAAGATGATCACAATTGACCAAAGAATATAATGAAATCTCAAGATAATACAATTAATTTAGAGGAGATGACCTAATTTCATGCAATTATTAGACCTTGTTTAGTTTGTTGAAGGGCAAATTAGTCATTTCGCTTCGATTAAGACAAAGACATCTTTAGCAGTAACACATCATTTGTAATATAACAATTTTTTTTAACCTTTAATAGTCAGCTTAACATGTCTTAAAATATAGAATATAGTCTTAAGATTTGAAGTGCCCAAAATATATTAAGTAACTACCAAAGAAAGAGTGTAAGACATGTTGACAACTAACTCCCCCACTAATTCTAATGTCCATTGAAGAATTAGCCAATTTTATTAGCTTAAATTTTTCTCCATTAACCCTTTAAAATCCTCTTTATTTTTCTTCCTTTCTAAAGTTCAAACTTGACCTACTATAAAGAGTTATAGAGTGAAATAAATACCAAAATTTCTACTAAAAAAAAAAAAAAAAAAAACCCCTTGAAACTAATTGAGTTGTGATATGTACATTTTGCATATTAGAGGCTCAAGTTAAATTAAAAGCCTACAAAAGGTCAACTTTGATATTGGTTATTATATTGTGATAGAATTAGAATTCCATGAAGATCCAATTCCAACAAAACCATACATACATGCATCAACTCATTGAGAAAATGGAAGCAAGCAATGTAGTGAACAATAATCTCCCAACAAACAAAGTCACAAAGTTCAAAGGGAGATCAAGAAGAGCATCATCATCATCATCTTCATCGTCTTCGAGTAGTGGTTTGAGTAAGAACAACAAATTTGTAGGGGTGAGGCAAAGGCCAAGTGGGAGGTGGGTGGCTGAGATCAAAGACACAACACAAAAGATTAGGATGTGGCTAGGCACCTTTGAGACCGCGGAAGCAGCTGCTCGTGCCTATGATGAAGCTGCTTGTCTCCTTAGAGGTTCAAACACCAAAACCAACTTTGTTGTTACTAATCTTTCTCCTAATTCTCCTGTTGCTTCTAGGATCAAAAACCTCCTCAAAAACAAGAAGTTAGAGTCTCAAAAGTCAAACAATAATAATGTTAATGATGATCATCATCATCATCATCATCATCATCATGTTGCTAATAATCATCCTTTAGTCATACCACCTTCAACTACTATTGCTAACAATAATCTAACTATTGCTAATAATGATAACCTTAATAATACTATAACTCAACTTCATGCCAATTATTACTTTGGGTACGATAAAAGTCAAGATTCCATTTTTCCTACACAAACCCTAATTCACCAAGATACTAATAAGATGTATAGTGGTGAGGTATATAGACCTCAACTAAATGGTTTTGTAGGAAACTATGAATTAGTTGATCATTCTTCATTGTTCCATCATCAATGTGGTACTATTTCGGGTAGTACTACAACTCAAGACATTAATAATCCTAGTGTACAACAGATATCGTTACCCCTAACCCTAGCATGCCCTGAAGTGTCTGAGCCAACAATGAGCGCGGAGCTAATGGATGTTGAGAAGATGCAAATGGAGAAGGACACTTCACCACCACCCTTATGCACCGCGAATAGTAACAATTGGATACATGAATATATTGATTTTGTTCATGATCCTATTGATATTTTTTGGGACCTCCCTCCACTTTGCTCATCATTTAGCTCAATTTGATAGAAGCCCTAATTTATAAATTTTCATCATAGTTTGAATATGCCCTCCTCAAATTAATCACCTCACATATAAGCTGAGAGGGGTGAAAAAAATGAAGGCCAAAAGAGTGAAACTCATTGGCTTTAATTTGATCTTAATTTATTTTGTTCTAGTTTTATTAATTACTTTTACTACTTTTTTTTTTTTGGGTTAATTATGAAAGAAGAAATGGGTGTCAAGAATATTAAACTAAGTATTAGGTAACTAAAGGAGACATAGAATATTGATATACAAGCTAGGAGTTTTAAGAGAGATGGAAAATGTCCTCTCCTATCTCCTGCGTACGTGGTTGTAATGAATTGTACTGTGTATGTACCGTGAACTTATCTATATAACACATATTTTCATACTTGTGTATTCTTTAATAAAGTCATGTATATGTCATGATAGATTATATGAAGAAAATTGGCCTATTACTACATATGTTTCATATCATTTGCAACTAACAATTTGATATAAAATAAAGAGAAAAAATATCTAATCGTTATAAATAGTGTAAAATGGAAGTACTATATATAAATTTATGATGTTGTTGGTGATATACATTTTTTTTACTTAATAGTCATTGCACCGTGCGGCGAATTGCACACGGTGCCCCGAACTATTAGTTCATAGAGGACACGAGGATATACACACGGAGATCTTTGTACGGAGTATAAAATATTTAAGTATTTTTACCGACATGAATTTGGTTTGGTGTAAATCAAAAGTGTACACAAGACAAAAGCTCCGATTATCGAAACTCTAAGTCTCATGTGTCTTGATAACTAGCAAAGGCAAACTTATTGATTAGTACATATTTCTCATAGTTGCTTACTTGCTTTACATTTCACCACCTTATGATAGAGTATAAAACCAATTTTTGGGCCTCAACCATCAGCTTAAGTTTTTGACTGAGTTGGTCCTCTAATATGGTATCAGCGTCAGCGTGACACAAATCTTAAGTGAAATTATTAAGCGCAGGGTATAGGGGCCCATGCTGCATCCACACTTCAAGCCCAACGTTTTGTGAGGAAGATGAACAAATAAATTTTCCACTGGTTAAGAAATGAGTTTTGTCTTGATTCATTTCCTTTCTTTTGTATTTATTTTAATTATTTTTTTTACATGTATTTCCTTTCCTTGAACATGAACCAAACAACTTCTTAGAGTTAACTTTTGCTTTCTCACTGTCACCATGTAAGGGCATTTTGTACATTTTTCCAAAAGTTTGAGGGTACTTGGTGCATTTCTAGAATATTAAGGGTACATTGTGCATTTTGCAAAAGTCTAATTAATCATAATTCTCAAACAAAGTTCTTAGTACAGTTTAGACTTTTCAGAGCTAATAGAGTTAAATTTATCCCTTCCCCAAGGATTTGATCCCTACTTCCCTGAATATATTAAACAGAGTGGTTGAATTTCCTTTTGAGAGGTGTGCAATAGCCTGCATCAGTCACCACACTAATCAGCTTTTATAAACTTGTTATTATTCCTTTTTCCAAAATATTTCGAAAGAAGGGAACAATAACAGTTTCTCCCTACCGAGGCATTCTTATGGCCTTTACAACCTTGATTGGCTACTCAGGGTTCTTATTTTGATCATACATGCACCTTGTAAAATTTTTGGCAATATTTTTTCCGAGACATCGAAACCTCATAAAACTATGAATTATGTCCTTTGTTTTTGGCTTCTGAAGGGTTGTCCTTAGATATGTCTTCTTTTCACCCTGTTTTTCTTACCTCGTGTTCTGGGTCACCACTGGATTTCTCATGGTCGGTTTCAGCCTCTAAAAACTTGTAGACATACCACTTTTCGAGATACTTTGAAAGAATGGTACAATAACCTTTTCACTCCCCCAAGACATTCTAATGGCATTTACATCCTCTATTGTCTGCTCAAGGTTTCTATTTTGACCATACAGGCACCTTGTAAAATTTTTGGCAATAATTATTTCAAGACGTTGGAAATTAGTAAAACTGTATTATAGCCTTTGTTTTTCGCCTCTAAAGGGTTTTCCCGTGATCCTTCTTCTTTTTGTCCTTATTTTACCACGTATTTTGGGTCACCACAAGACTTCTGATTTCAGCTTCTAAAAACTTGTTATCATCCTTTTTTCTAAGATATTTTAAAAGAAGGGAACATTATCTTTTTCGTCCTCCCGTGACATTCTTATGGCCTTTACAAAATCGATTAGCTGCTTAGGGTTTCTACTTTGACCATATAAGAAGCCAGTAAATTTTTGGAAATTTTTTCTAAGGCTCGGAACCTCTAAAACTGTGAATTATAGTCTTTTCTTTTGGCCTCCGAAGGGTTGTCTCGGACTCCTTTTTCTTTTCGCCCCACTTCTTTTTGCCACGTGTTCTATATCACTACAAGACTAGCCATGATCGGTTTCGACCTTTATGAACTTGTCATCATCCCCCTTCCATGATATTTCAAAAAAGAAAATAGCCTTTTTCGCCCCTCCTGAAACATTCTTATGGTCTTTAAAACATTGATTGGCTGTCAGGGTTCCTATTTTGACTATATATATAGGAGCTCTTTTAAAAAAATTTAGCAACATTTTTTTCGGGTTTCCAGAACCTCGCAAAACTGTGAATTATTGCCTTTATTTTGGGCCTCTGTAAGGCTTTCCAGGCAGTGATTCATTTTCTTCCTATATTTTGCCATGTGTTATGTGTCGCCGAAGGACTTCCCATGATCTCTTTCGACCTCTAAAAACTTGATATCATTCCCGCTTTCAAGCTAATTTGATATAAGGTAACAATAACATTTTCGCCCCCCCCCCCCCCCCCCAATGGCAATCTTATGGCCTTTACAACCCCGATTGGATGCTCAGGGATCCTATTTTGACCATAAAAGCAGCCTCTAAATTTTTTGGCAATATTTTTTCTAGGATCGACCCAAAACCTCTAGCCTCCGAAGGGCTTACTCTGGATCCTTCATATTTTCTCCCTATCTTTTTTACCACGTGCTATGAGTCACCACAGGATTTCTCGTGATCAATATCAGCCTTTAAAAACTTGTTATCATGCCTCTTTTCGAGATATTTAGGAAGAAAGGAACAATAGCCTTTTCGTTCTCCCATGACGTTCTTATGGCCTTTTCAATCCAGATTGGCCGCTCAACATTCGTATTTTCACCATATGGAACAAGAAAAAATTGTGAGATAGCACCTTTAAAAGTACCTCTTTTTGTCAAGTAGCACCTTACAAAAAAAATTGTCTAGTAACACCTTTAAAGCCATTTTTTATTATTAAAAAAACACCTTTGCACTGAAAAAAGTAAACGAAAAAAAAAAAAAGAAAAGAGATTGTCTCCGGCGAAAGTCGCGAGTGTCGTGCAATTGCTAGAGAGGTTTGTGATGCTTAGTTTTTTTGCTTATATTTTTTTTTTCTTATCCTATTTCTTTATAATTTCCTCCCAAATTTAACTTCCTTTATTCTTCTCAAATTGAATCAACCCTAAATAATCGATAAATTAGGGCTTTTGCTGAACTTTACTTCTCAACTTCTTCAATGTCTAAGCATCAATCAACTTCTTTCTCTTCTAATTCTAGAAATCAAATTCCGACATTTTGCTACTGTCCTCTTCCCAAGCAATTAACAGTATCAAACTAACCTCGATTAGTAGAAACGTTAACAACAGTAAAAATACTCATTTGTAAAGAGTGAAATTGAGTAAAGAAATTGGATTTTGTTTTAATGGAGGAAAATGAAAGGTGTAAAGCGGTGTTAAGAAATTGGAGTAAAGAAAGAAGAAAAAGAAAAGAATAGCACAAAGAAAGGAATATGAGGTGGGGCCCACAACAGAAAACAAAAAATAAATTTGCGTGTACATCAAATGCGCATTCCACCGGAAAAATGAAAAGTCGACCTTTCTTTTATTTTATTACCTTTTCACCGGATTTCGGTGGAAAGAAGTTAAGAAAGTGGCTTTAAAGGGGTTACTGAACAATTTTTTTTTTCAAAAAAAAGGTTCTACTTGGCAAAAAAGCTATTAAAGGTGTTACCTGACAATTTGTAAAATTTTTGGAAATATTTTTTTGGAACCCTGAATTGTAGCATTTATTTTTTTGTCTCAGGACTTTCCCATAATTTGTCTTCTTTATGCCATATATATTTTTTTTTACACGTTAAGTGACACACTGTCACCACAAGACTATACATAATCGATTACGGCGTCTAAAAACCAAACATTGCTCTCAACGTTGTATTTTGGGGGAAACAAGTGTAATACAATTGGCAATCTAAACTGGGATGCACAGTAGTTTAGACCCCATATCATAATCAACTAAAAATAAAACGACATTGTATATTAAATCACCCTTTTTGCATAAGGTGTTATTTTTAACAGGATTACAAGTAATTTTATGCCATACATGATACATTTATGAACATTATCTTTGTAAAAATGCTTACTTATTTAATTACACTTACTACCAAAAACTAATATTATTATTGCAACTAATTTATGGTGGAGGTAGTATTTATTTTAAGTTATAGCAACTAGTAAGACATGATGGTGAGATGAATAGATGATGGTGCTCCCGTATGAGCGAGACAAAATAGCTAATTATCATAAACATAGTTGCACATTATTTACAAAAAAAAAAAAACAAAACAAAAGGTTGCAAAAAACAACCAAAATAACCAAAAAATAAAGGGAATAACCAATATTGATGATTAAATTTCAAGCAAAAATTTAGACAATTTTGAAAGGATTCATCCTTCTAGTTCCAAAACATCACATGTTCACATATGTCAGATGCCCACTCAAGTGATCAATTTTCACTGTAAGTTCACTAAAAACCAATTATTCACCAGAGAAAATTACAGAAATGCACTGGAAAATAAGGTACCAAAACAAAAAAATAACAGAAGAGCAGTAAATCACCAACAATGACACTGTGATACTGTGATAGGTGCGGTGCGAGTGTGATGCTATCACCTCAGGCTTAGTATTCATCTTCTTCTTCATCCTCACCTCCCTCAGCACCGACTTCTTCGTAGTCTTTCTCGAGAGCAGCTAGGTCTTCTCTAGCTTCTGAGAACTCACCTTCTTCCATACCTTCGCCAACATACCAGTGCACAAATGCTCTCTTAGAATACATGAGGTCAAATTTATGGTCAATTCTTGCAAAAACTTCAGCCACTGCAGTGTTGTTGCTGATCATGCAGACTGCACGCTGAACCTTAGCAAGATCACCGCCTGGTACTACAGTTGGGGGTTCGTAGTTGATTCCACACTTGAAACCAGTTGGGCACCTGAACGTTTTGCACAAATATGTAAGGAAACAATGAAATAGAAGGTAGCATATTCATGGTTTGTTATTGTTGCGAGCTAACTGTCTACATGCAATCTGCAAGCTAGACCAGACGTGGCATTAACATCTTAATTAGAGGTCAGACCAGTGCTCTACTGCTATTTATTCAAGATTGGATAAAAGAACGACAATTTAAGATCAGGTGATGTGAACACTTGAATAGCTGAACTAAACGAATAGTACAGTCATACTAAACTTACCAGTCAACAAACTGAATGGTTCTTTTGTTTTTGATGGTGCCAACAGCAGCATTGACATCTTTGGGAACAACATCACCACGGTACATCAAACAAGCAGCCATGTACTTTCCGTGTCTTGGATCGCACTTGGCCATCATATTTGAAGGCTCAAATACTGCAGTTGTAATCTCGGGTACTGAAAGCTGCTCATGGAAAGCCTTTTCAGCTGAGATAACAGGGGCATAGGATGATAACATGAAGTGGATACGTGGGTAAGGCACAAGGTTAGTTTGGAACTCTGCAATATCCACATTGATGGCTCCATCAAACCTCAAAGAAGTTGTCAACGAAGAAACTACTTGGGATATTAGACGATTCAAGTTGGTATATGTAGGCCTCTCAATGCTTAAGGATCTCTTACAAATATCATAGATGGCTTCATTATCTAAAAGCACAGCTACATCAGTGTGCTCCAAGAGAGAATGAGTAGAGAGAACACTGTTATAAGGCTCAACAACTGCCGTTGATACCTGAACACGGAGAAAATAACACAGCAAAAACTACATTAGCTATGAGTGGCTTACATGAAATTTCAAGTCCAAATTGTAGCATGAATTTGAGAAAATTCAATAGGAATATAAAAGAATAAATCAATACATAATACCAAGAATTTTCGTGCTGTTATGACATGAAAAATGTACTGAATAAGTAAAAGTAATTTGTGAATCAGCTGATCTTCTGTGTGACATGCAATCATGCACTGTCAATTGATTGTGTGATATTATCAACAGACTAGCCTCAATTAGGCATTATCAAAAACCCTCTGATTCTTAAATTAATAACCCCATTGATATCATTACAGGTTGTCAATGACTCAATAACCTTATTAGAAGTGTTGAGCCCTCATCAGGAGGTGTGTGCATTGCAAATAAATATTTGTATTAGACTATTAGTACCTGAGGAGAAGGGTAGATTGAAAATCCCAATTTCGACTTTTTCCCATACTCTACAGACAAGCGTTCTAGGAGCAACGACCCAAAACCAGAACCTGTTCCGCCACCAACAGCATTAAAAACCAAGAATCCCTGCAATCCAGTGCAACTATCAGCCAATTTCCTTACGCGATCAAGGCACACATCAATCATATCCTTTCCCACTGCAAACCAGGAAAAAAAAAGAAGCAATTCTTTTAATTGACTTGATCACCGAAAATAAACAACTAATTCAGGCGTAATGCTTAAAAGGAGACTCCAACCTGTATAATGTCCTCGAGCAAAGTTGTTGGCAGCATCTTCTTTACCAGAGAGAAGTTGCTCTGGATGGAACAGTTGTCTGTATGACCCTGTTCGTATTTCATCGATCACAGTTGGTTCCAAATCGATGAACACAGCTCTGGGTACATGCTTGCCAGCACTAGTTTCACTGAAGAAGGTGTTGAATGAATCATGTTCAACTCCCACGGTTTTGTCACTGAAAGAAAAGCAAAGGAACAAATTTAACACCGGAAAATGCTGGAAACAACCGCAATTATTTGACAATTAGGCCTATTATGCAAACACATTGCATGAAAAATCAAACACAAGAAATGTGGGACACAACTATGCTAATTTTGGTCAACAACTCTAATATAAAACCCACATCACAAAGAAACAAGATCTGATTAACAAATGCACTACATGATAACTATACATCACCCATTCATTCATTCCATGATAACCTTAAACCATTCGACATTCCAACATTCACTTATTACATGATTACCAATTTACCATACACCATTCATTCTATGATGACCATGCATCATTCATACATTCCATGATGACCACACATCAGTCATGCAATCCATGATGACTACACATCATCCATACTATTCATGATGAACATACATCATTCATGCATCCCATGATGAACATACATGCATCATACACATCTTTGTATCATACTCCACCAGATCAAACTAGGGTTTACCATACCAAATTATAATCACCAAGAACAACAAGAAATGACTACTCTAACATGAACTAAAATTAAATCTAATTTGCTATAAACTTTCATTTCTAAATCTGAAAAAATGCAAAATTAGCTTAAACAGTGCAAAAGAAAGCTTAAGCCAAATTTCGCGCCACTAATCATCTACACTCCATACTACCATTCACTCAGTTATCTACAACAACAACAACAAAAAAATCCAATAGTTTACAACTTTTTTACTTCAAAATCTGACATCCCAAAAAAAAAAAAAAATTCATCAAAACAATGAAAAAAAAAACAAAAAATAAACCCAAAATTACAAATCAACAAATTATGAACAAAACCCATTTCATCAAATATCCTTATTAACCTACTAAACTAAAAAAAAACATCAAATTACCCAACAAAAAAATAAAATAAAAACCCCAATTAAAAAAAAAAAGAAAAATCAAAACTTTAAACAAAATTCAAAGAAAAAAAAACTACCTTGGCATCATACCATCTTGTTGAATTCCATGTTCAAGACAAAATAATTCCCAACAAGAATTACCCACTTGAATTCCAGCTTGACCAATATGAATACTAATTACTTCTCTCATTTTACTTTAATTTTTTTGGGTTTTTTTTTTTTTGGCTTAATTAATTTTGAATTTGATTTTCTATTACTTCTGCAAAAAAAATTAAGCAGCAAAAGAGAAAGATCAAGATCAAAAGAAATTCCAAGTAATTTCAGCAAAATTTCTTCAAAATTTTCTCTCTCTTTAAATTATTAATATTGATTTTTGAAATTTTTTAATTTTAATATAAGTGAAAGTAGTATTTATTTGAGTTTGATAGGAACATGGAAGAGACCAAGACAATGCTCTGTTCAACATCGACAGCCAGGACAGCGGTTTTATTTTTTGCAATTATTTTTGAATAATTTTTTTTGCAATTATTTTTTATATTAAGGAATTTTGCTATAATTTACCTTGTAAAATATCTTTCATTTTTATTATTAGTATAAAGTTGTCTTTTAATTTTATTTATTTGTCATAATTTTGAGTAATAATTTACTCTTAATAGTGGCTTTGTAAAGTTAGAATATATTCCTTATAAGTCATTAAATTAATTAAATTATTATCTGATAAAATATTAGGATTTTTTATTATTTACTTTCTAAATTTGTCGTCTGTCTTTCTATCTCATAACTATTCAATTGTCATTCTAAATTGTATGTCGAAAGTTAATAACTCTAAGATATGGAATACTTGATGCTAAATGAATGAAACTAACATATTTTTAAGTTTGACTACAAATTTTGTACTAAAAATAGTATAACATTGTGACATCAATATGTTCAACCAGACACCTTCATTTAGGTGGCCAACTTCAAATTTCGAAGAACTACAAATAATCATATATATATAATCGGTAAATTCAATTTCGTGTTTTTGGTCTTAATTGGATGAGAGGAGATTTTTGGGAGAAGTAAATGTTACAACTTACAACTTACAACTTACATGGCTATTATAAGGTTGGCTACATATATTTATAAGGTTAGGTTTCCATAAAAGAATAATTTTAGGTAAGGAAAATTTTAGTAGGCTTGTGTAGTTATAAGAAGGGGCAAGCACCAAACAATGATTAAGAACCATGCAATAATTCCTTCATTAAATAAAATTGTGCCAGCCACTAATTAAGTGCTCCATGAGCTTCAAAGTCTAAGCTTTCTTAACATTTTTACAAGAAACAATGGAGATGTTGATTCAAATTAGCATGAATAATATCCTACCTCTAATTAAATAAGATAGGTTTTTTAATTTAAGAAATTGAAAATTAAACTTTGTATATGATTGAGAAAACGAAAGCAATATAACTTGGAACGCTTATATGATGCCCAAGAAGCAATGCATTTATCGTATTAATCATCTTTGATGATAAGTTGACCATATTTTACGGGAAATGATATTGTACTGTAGCAGCATATCATAGTTTGATGCTTGATCTTTTATTTTTAAATGGATGCATCAAATTACATGCATTATTTTCTTTTAAATCAATATATTCTTTTGGTCCTTTTTTTTTTTCTAGGTCTCTATCTTTATCCTTTGTATTTTAAACACTGAATACAAAGCAACTACTTTAATATGGAGAAAGTACAAAAAAATGCAAAGTGTATTGAATTTTTTCTTCTTACTAATAATTCCTACAAGAAAATATAATATACGGAATAAAGAAAATACTCATAATACACGTAAAAAGAACATTATTAATGTGTGACATTTGCATGTATTCCTTCTAATTACCGGTATACTTAATAAACTTATATTCCAAAGATTAGTGTACGTTTTTAGTGATAGTAAGAACTTTTTAGATTGCGTGAATGCATGTGTTATGAACAAAAAACATATACTAGTATTAGTAATGATGATAGAACATAAATGATGTGATCCAAGATTGAAGACTAGGAGTCCATGTGAGTGTGTCACAAGCCACAACCACCAGAAATATCTTCTGTATTAGCTGGTAGTTCGGTGGAGATATTTTCCATAATTAATAAGATAAATCTTACAATTATTCAGAGCAAAATTTGAATAAGATTAAGCATTGTTTAGGAAAGCATTGTTATTTCTCGCTTCTTAAAACTACACATCGATACAAATCCAAAATATATATTACAAAGTATTATATTAACATATAAGGTATGCTTGTAATCTTGTATAACTATAAAATATAAATAATACAAAGTATAAAAAAATAATAAATAGCGTTAAAAGTTAAAATGGGGCAATTATTATAAAACAAACCAAATATTAATTTAGTGCTTGGATGTATACCAAAAGCCGTTTTACGTAGTATGAGTGGGGACCCATCATATGCTACCTTCATGTTCTATATATGGTTGACTGGTGGTGGGGGCCTTCCACAGCTGGGTTTTCGCATTCATTGATCACAAACCCTGCTTGCTTGCAAAGGATCTTCTATCTTCAACATTCTATTTTAATTACATTAATCGTATAATTATCTTGATACAACCGGTTGTACCTATCTTCCGTAATTATAACTAGCAAAGGTTCTATTTAAATGAGTTTTTTTTTTTGTATATTTTTTGTGTGAACTCCTAAACATTGCTCACAATTACTTGGGATTGTATGCAATTTTACCGAAATAGACAAGTAGTTATGTACTTATGTTATCCTCGTAGACTCATAGTCATAGGTTGTAACTTTTAGGAATGAAATTCGGGTGAATTCAACTCAGTTCAATTTCACTCTTTCTCACAATTGTCAATACTTGCTCAACAACCTCACCGTTACTACCCAATGCTTGTCGTTAACACCATGTCCATAGTTGTTATCACTAATAATCTAGGCACCTACTTATTACAAATCTACCTTACTTATACTCAGATGAACTTAGGGTGGTTTTTTTTTTTTCCTTCCTTTGTTGTTTTCATAAATTATGTTGTTTTCATATTCTTACATGAACAAAACAAATAAAAGCGAACAAATAATACTAAAGACAAAGTTTCACTATCAAAACACGATACTAGGTACTCCGTAATACTTTTGCTTGTATGATGTAGATGAAGTTTCAAAATTATTGCAACTTGTTAGTGGGTAGAGCCATCGTTTGATATCATACAATAAGTCTCTTGTAGATTAAAACTCTTTATAAGTAGGCTTTGAAGCTCAAACACAAGCAATGAAGAACCTGAAGGACATGAACTACAGAGCATATACACTTGTAGGACAAATAAAATTGGTTCATGACATAGTGCTATACCAACTTTTTCAAATTATAATTTATCTGATATAGTAGGGTTATATATATTACTACTAAAAAAATGTTACAATACAAATGAAAATATTCCTCCAAACTATATTCTTGACACTGGCTTAAATACAAAATTTGCTAATTATCAATGACATACAAAATTTAATTACAGTTCCTTGTTACAATTGGGTTGCCGCTGATGTTGTGGTCTGTGGATGTGATATAATCTAACTCTTCGGTCTATGGATGTGATAAGGATCTGTTGGTCAGCATTTGTTGCCTATCACAAACTCTTATGGAGCTCTGCTTCATTATGCAATTTGCAATCGCTGCCATTGTACTCTGAAAGTCTGAATACAAGCGGCTCAGATGTTTTAATGTTTGTAGAAGTAGTTTTTCTCAGATTGCTCACACTGGTTTATTTGTCACCAGAACAACGAAACTGTTATTTTTCCAGAGACTGATTCTCCATGTCAGTTTTTCTCATTTCTTCAAAGGAACAATTATTTACCAGATCAGGACTTGCATTAGAAGCAACTACCACAACATCAGGCTTAGAAGAAGCTGCCCTTTCGTTGACAGAGCTAACATCTTGAGTGTTAAAGAAAGATTTATAATATGATACTCCAATCTTTTGTTCATGAGTTAGTCCTTGACAAACCCCCTGTAAAGTACACATGTGATTTTCAATTCAAAAGTGGAAACCTAAGAAAACCTCAGAGAGTGGATTTCAAAATGACTTCAGGTATAAAACAACCATATCTAAGAACATATACATCTCTAGATTGTGTTTGATCATGATATAACCACATCTTATAATTGGGAAAGCAAAATAGAAACAAAGAAAATGCTTGGAATAGAAACTGCACCAACCTTTACCAATGCTGAGCCAGAATTGACCTTTTTATCAGGAAAGGCAGATATCAACACGTTGTGGCCCCAGCCTCTATCCAATCCACTAATGTTAGCTTTTTGACGTTTCCTGTAAATATTTGCAGTAAGCAATTCTTGTCTCAAGCTGATGTTATAGCTTTTACAGTATGAACCATAATATGAGCAATGTTCCCGTGCTAGAGATATTTGAGGGGTAGTAGGCAGTAGGTGGCCTTCAGTGCTAAAGATATACCTGCAAAAAAAAAAACAGATGAAAAGGCACTGAAAAATGAAACATCTAAAGAAAATCTCACAAACATTATTTCAGCTGAACCTTTTGTCTCCCTAGTGGAAAGATAAACAACCAAAAATACAGCTCCATTTTTCAGTTGAAGTTCACAATAGCTTTTATGCATGGCACTTACACATATGGTCCATTTTCAACAAGATTGTCTGGACCGACGGCAAGATCAAATAGCAGCCACAAATATTTTACCTGTACACGTGAAATTAAACTGTAAGGGATAAAGTTTCACAACACCACCACATAGTACACCTGATGCAAATTGAATCCTTTCATGGATCGGATGGCACAACTCAAATTTTGAAGAATTCTGATTAGTAACCAATTCATCTTTGGAAAGAATAAATGAAACACGTGTTTTAAAAGGGTTTACAAGGACTTGTTGTGCTCCTTTACTTCATCTTTGTCTATCATTGATCTCCCTTCAGTCAGGAAAGCTAATCATTAGAGTATCTTTGCTTCATTCCTATGCTCCAGGAACTGAGTAGAAATTGTGTCTGAGGAATGAGTGTAGTAAAAAACTGGGATTTGATGAATCTAGTTTCAGCTGACTTGCAATTTTGCAATTCATTTCTCTGATCTAGTCTAAACTTTTATTTTACAAGATGAAGTAACGAGGTCAATCCAAAATGAGACCCACAGTGTATGATCTTTACATATGACATTGTATTGATGGATGAAACTAGATCCAAGTGCTAATCGGAGCAATGGAGGTGAAAATTGGGATCCCAAGGGTTTGAACTGAGTTAAAGCAAACGCAATTTGATATCGGAAGGGGGGTCAAGTGATTATGCAGTAACATTGGACAGCAAGGAGTAGACCATGAGTGAGTGCTTAAGTACCTCGGATCAATTATACAGAAGGGAGGAGAAATTAGCCAAGATGTGACTTACAGGATGGCTTGTAGCCATTGGAAAATCGTGAAACCCTAACATACCTTGAAGAGTTGAAGAAAAAAGCAAAAATTTTACAGGAAAACTATAAGACCAATGCTGCTAAATGAAATGGAATGTAGGACATCTAAGAAAGACAACAATAAGTAGTCAGACTGTCAAAATAGTCGAGATGTATATGTTGAGCTGCGTGTGAGAACATTTTATAGATAGAATTGAAATGAAGATTTTTGGAGGAAAGTGTTGGAGTCTATATAGCACTGAATGGTAAAGGGTTTTCGAAACAAAATAAGGAAGCTCGAATTCTTGAAAACAATGAAATGGGGAAACGTATACGAAATTAACTGATTTTAAAAATGACGTAAATAAAAACAGAAATATCTTACACATAAATATATAATTTTATAGTTTTATATGTTATTACAAACAAAAAATAAATATTGAATAAAACGTCAAATATGCTTCAAAATTAAATTTATCGTCACATGTATTGATCTTAGTGTTGAGAACAGAGAAAGCGGCTATCACAAATTGTGTTTATGAACAAGGATCTAAGAATAGAGAAAGTTTTACAAAAGAGAAATATCAAATTCTTGACAAACAATAGTTGTTGGCGATGATATCGTACATGTTAAGAGTGTTTATTAATGTATTTTGGGTTAATTACATCTTGACACTTTGGCAAGTAAGATCTTCGCATTATTTATGCATTTGTGTCCTTACTATGGAAATTCTCTAATAAGAGAAGATAACGGTTTTTTTAGGCTAAAATCGAGTGTGGGGGTGCCTTGGTAACACCTACTAAACGTGGTAAAAAAGCAAGGCAAAAACAAGACGGAGCACAGGAAAGCCATCCGGAGGTCGAAAACGAAAGCTACAATTCACACTTTTCAGGGTTTTAGGTCCCGGGAAAAAAATTGCCGAAAATTTTACAATGTGCCCCTATGGTCAAAAGAGGACCCCAAAGGTTTTTTCAGAGTTCAAAAAGTCATAAGACAAGTCCTAGGAGAACGAAAAGACTACTGTGCCCTTTTTTGAAAGTTGTCTAAAGGAGGATAACAAGTTTTTAGAGTATAAAACCGGGTGCGACGCGTCCGGGGTTCACCAATAATGCTTGAGAGAAATACTTGAAAATAACAAGACGAAGCCCGAGACAACCCTTTGGAAACTGACAACAAGGCTATAATTCACAGTTTTTCAATGTGGGACTCGGGGAAAAAAAACTGCCGAAAATTTTACATAGTGTCCTCAAGTCAAATGAGGGTCCTAGAAAAAATTACTGGGGTTCGAAAGGTCATCAAATGGTCCTCGGATAACAAAAAAGACGAGTTTCGGGAACCCTCTAAAGCGAAAGCATAACAAGTTTTTAACGTGGGTCATCCCAAGGTGTGAGTGAAATTTGGGGAGAAAATGAGACGGAACCCCGGACTGAAGGCCATCCAAAAGCCAAAAACAAAGGTTACAAGTCATACTTTTGGGGAATCCGGGGACCCGAAAATATATTGGCCTAAAATTTTACTATTTTTACATGTTGATCCTCAATCAAGGGAAGACTCGTAGACAGTTAAGATCGGGTAGAAGCTAACAACACGGTATCGGGAAGGCAAAAAATACCCTTTTTCAAGGTTTACAGGGGAGTCCCGAAAAAAATGTAATTTGGGAGCGTGAGCTGGGCCATGGGAAGAACATAAATTCGGTACTTAACTCAAGGACATCAGGAAACGTTTGTAAGTCACAAAGTTTCCGAGATGCTTCATTTAACATTGCATGAAGTTTCCTCTTATGGGAAACGTTTCCAAATTTTAAATTAAGTTTAAGAATTGTTTTCGAAGAGTTTTTAATTGTTTCCAAGTGTTCAAGTTTCTGAAACTCAAAACTCTAGGTCCTAGAAGTTTTTGTGCTTTATAAGGTCGGAGTTGCAGATATTGAGGATAAATAAAGGGAAAACCGACTACATTGCTTAGGGCATGTGAGATGGAGATGGAGACCGTACCAGTAAGAAAGTAAGAGGTAAAGTGTTGTGATCATGGTGATGTTCAAAGGAACCAAAGAAGACCGAAGATTACATGGTTGAAGGGACTTAAGAAGAATATAAAAACTGGATTTCAAAGAGCAAGTAGTGCTTTCAAAAAATGGAGGGGAAATATAGAACATTCTGGTTTGATGGGCACATGGAACGGCATTTAGTATATGTAGCCGTCACCACCTTGTGGGACTAAGGCTTTGTTTGATTGACGGGCACATACTAAACTATCTCGTTCGAACTTCTTCAGGTCTGTGGTTATTCTTCCTGATAAACCAAACCTTAATCTTTTCAATTACCCTAGTCTGAAGTCTGAACTTATTGTTTGAGCTTATTTCTGATATAATGTGGTTTAATCTTTGATGTAAGATGAGTAATAAAGTCCTGCAATGTGGAAAACCAATCTTTAATGTTTTTCAGAAGAATTAAGCTTTCATTGAACCAAGCTAGCTTTAAGATACAAAGGTACAACATATAAACTGGATATAAACAAGCCACAAAATCATGAAGGACCTTTTATTGTGAAACCTATTGGTACCAATTTTCCTTTTCCAAACACCAATATCCTAAAGAGGTTTTTCCTCTTATATATACTGAACACCGAACATCACTAAGCACATACTTACAATCCACGCATACAACAGAGAAACTAAATGCAAGACTCAATTGATTTCTTAATTAGAATGCTCAATATAATGCTTACAGTTTCAGCTAGGAAAAAGCTCTCCATATGATCTTCCTGCTTGTGATCCTCAACATCTGTTATATGACAATATCCACAGGGGCATCGAGCCCCATATTGCAAACTGGATAAAATGTCCCGTCCTACATCGAGATACCTTCAATCACAGAAAATTTGGATAACATGAGCCAACAAGCATATGTGCATAACACTAACTGTGGTTCAAACGTACATCACAGTTAACCAGCTGTCCCATCATATCGTATAATAAATTAAATTTGGAAACAAATCTAAAGTAGGATTTGAAATTTCAGATATGCATTTTCCTGCTAAAACCAGAAACAAACCTGGAATCTCTGGTAGCTTTGTAAAGCCAATACGTACTTTCAACTAATTCTGGACGCAGTGGATAACTTTTCTGCCCTTGCTGCAATTAAGATTTAAAATCAGGCCATTGCACAATGTATTCACACTTCCCAAAATAATATCATTCTAAAATTTGGCACCCTCAGTATCACTAGTCATGTGACTAATACACTTGAGTGTTATTTTACATATGTTAATTATTTAGAGCAAGAGCAGCAGTGCATGTACAGTGTAAAAAAATGAGTAAACATATATAGCATTAATGAGTATCATTCATAACCAAGGTGCCAGTTAGATTTAGAAGACACAAACAATATTATGTTAAAATACCAATGATTATAATATGATCAAGTTCAATTTTTCCTTCACAAAAAGTGGTTGAACTAAAAGCTATCAGGGTAAGATATAAGCAATGAGAAATTACCTGAACACTTTGGGTAGCCAAATTAAATCCCTCGGGGGTGAAACCATATCTTTTCCAAACACTAAAGAAAGCAGCATGTGTACGAATAGCAGGATCAACATCTCCAGCTAAAACCTTATAATATAAATTTGATAAATCCTTCTTGCCATATCATCAATAGAATTTCAAGTTGAGGAAGTTATACCAGTTCTTTTTACAAGTAATTGCACCCTTGTTGTGTCAGAAACATCTTACCTGTAAGCCAGGCCAGAATGCTTGTAAACTGTTGAATAAAGGCCATACAATAGCAGCAGAGTCCATATTTACTTCTACATACCTATAGGGTGTCCACAAATGTCAGCAATGCGGGTAAACCAACTCAAGAAGAATGAAATCAGAACTTGTAGAAGACTACCAGGGATCAGTGAATAGATAGCGCATTGCAGCCCCATAAGCTTCTTGGAACATGAAAAGATACTCTTCGTCTCCAAACAGTAAATATGCCTGAAATTATGGTTGACCATTTTCCTTGTATATTTAGCCACTTATTTCATAACATATTTCAGAATATAAGAGAATTGGGTATTCAAAAGGCACTTTGTAAAGTTAGGCCAATGGCTATGCGGTAGAATTTTCTTTTTGATACATAGTTTGAAGCGGATCCATAATTTCACCTCAAATGCCAACGCCAAGTACTAAAAATTTGAAGATGGCACTAACAAATAGCAAATGAAAGTTTTTGCTAGACGAAAAGCATGGGAAACTAAAGCAAATGGAGTACAAGTGTACAATACCTTAAAACACCTTTACCTGAGTCTCAATTATTTTCTAAAGGCTAAAACTCAACTACTAAAATGAAATTCCTATTTTCAAGTGCCTTTTCCTATGATACCCAAGATATGTGTTCCGAAAAATAAGTACATAACTAAATATTCCAGATCCTTTTTTTTTTTTTTTTTTTTT
>PYUH01000395.1:158872-171172 GCA_016808085.1 Suaeda aralocaspica | reverse complement strand
AGAGGGGTTGGTGGGGGGGGTGTAGGACCTCAGATTCCTAAAACATTACAATTCTCTAGGAGTTTTATAAGGCATATGCCTCTACCATCTACTTCACAATGGCAGGCCGGTGGCAAATAAACTGGGCTTTGAAGCAGGGGACAGTCAAACAATCGTAGTTTGTAGGGTATCAAAGCTTTTAGGGAGATATCAAAAGGTAAACATGATGCATAATTAACATTCAATAGGAACACGGCAATGTGGGGCCAATGGTTTGTATTTGTAAACCTGGTTAAGCTGTGACATTGCAACTCAGAAAAAAAAAAATGTTCATGATAACTATTTTTCAGATAGCTTATTGATAGAATTAAAGATGTAAAACCAAAACAGAAATGAGCTAGACCGCATAATAAGTAAAGAAGGATGGTAATAAGAGCATGAACTATAGCAACGTAGTCAAGGTGGAACTGCAAATTACTACTCCAACATCAACAAAATGATTGTTTGACTTGTTTCTAAGGACACTTGAAACACTATAGAGTAGTTGATGCTTCATTCTTTCCAAACACAGTACACTTACCCCAGATGAAGTCATCCACCAAGGGCACCAATCCAATACTGAAAACATGCAAATCGATATGTATGCATGGCTCATTGGAACCCTTGTGAACTGGTTTTAAAAAAACACTGTAATAGAAATATGTCCACATATCAATTCCAGAAATATTGTGGTTGAGAGCCAGAAGAGAAACAAGATAGTTTAAATGTACAAAACAGAACCCAAAATTTTATGAATCAACACCACAAGATTATCACATTATATATCAAATGTTATAAGTTCACCACATACACGACATGGAAAATGCTAATCAATTAATCCTCTTTAATGAATCAAGTTTGACGATGTTCGCAACTCAGATTTATAAAAGTTGAGCCTGATTAACCAACAATTTTATGTCAAAGATAGAACATAATTAAATCAGTATCATTAGGAATTAGTTTAAAAAAAAAGAAGAAGAAGAAACAAAAGCAAATTTACCCTTGACACCAACCTTCAGAAGATATTCATAGAATGAGTCAATACTTGTTCCGATCCCAGCATCCTGCAAGCAAATTAGAAAAATTAACATCCAGTAGGCACTGGTCAGTGCATTAAATCTAATAGATATCAACAGAAAATGAGCAGAAATAATAGTATGTAAAATGATTAGAAAGAAGTCTGTCAACATGGGAAGCAGATGTATCATGCATTGGTTATTGCTGCAAATTGCTAAGAGTATTCAAATAGAAGAAGGAAAGGTGAAATATTGTCAAAATCTGGACAGCAGCAATATAAGGATAGTCACAAACTTTCAGTAGTCCTGTACTCCTGTTCTCTCCCAAATACAAACCAACAAACTAAAGTAACTTTTATCGATTTTTAATCTTCCCTTCCCTCTCCCTAATTAACTCTATTAATAAAAATACCTCGAACAAACTCACTAGCTATCTCCACAAGCTACCAATAACAAACTGATTGTGTATAACCTTAAGCAGCCTTCTCCCCTAATATCAGTTCATAACACAGACTAGTCCCAGAATCCCAGTGTAACACCCCAATAAAGCAATAATTCTCCCTTTTCCTAAACAAATAATTTAAATAATCAAGAATGGTAGTTAAATTAATCATCTAAGCTCATTTAACAATAAACAAGACAAACGTTCCTTTCAGCAATCAGCGATTGATTACAACAGATAAACATACAAGGAGAAAATTTAGTGACATGTGATGAGGTGGTTACAGAAATTTTATCCTAGAAAATGAACACCTTATAACAATATATTCCATGAAGGCCATCAAACATAAGCCATTGAGTAATTTTTTTCTTCATAACTCACTAGCTTTATTCAATATTTTAAGAGAATGAACTAAGAATCTTCATCCCAAAATCGCAAAAAACCTCTCAAGCAAAGTGAGCTGATAAATCCCAAGATTCCCAAGACACACTTAAGCAATAACCAAGATAGAGAAACTCAAGCTTCTTTCACAACAGTAAAACAGATGCAGAATTACTTAAGATTCTTGATCTCGCAAAAGTATTCTTACCTTCTGTGTCCATTCACCTGTAAAGACATCAATATGAGCACCTACTAAATTGAGCTTAGAACGACAGGCCCATAACCCACGAACAGCATTCTTTGTGACTTGCTCAAATACTGCATTAACAGAGTTGCATTAGCTACATGTTGATATGAAAAAATGTACCCTTAAAACACAAAAGTTCATATCAATGACTCCAATAAAGAACAAGAAACCACATTGCAAAACATTTTTTTTGTATTTTCTTCCTTAAATGGTGGGTTGGTTGAGGAACAAAAAAAAGGAAATAGGTTTAATTTACGGAAAGTTTATGCCCTAGTCTATTACATGACTATCTTTTAGAAATTAGAGTTCTTAATATGCTCTATCATTAGTTAACATTTCATAACGAAACTAATGTTGAACACCTAAAAAACCCAAAGTAATGGTATTTTTGTTAAGTAATTATTAAACACCACCACTGTGTTGTTAAATAAACTAGACAACTACCTAAAGGATTGCATCTTCACTAAAATAATTGAATAAAAACCTATAAACTTCGGAGAACAACACACTGATTAGATTATAATCAATTTGCAAATCTGTAGATCAAAACTAAATAACAACATAAATGTGCTCAAATGCCATCAGGTTTTGAGGTGCTTAATTGCCATTGTAAGGTGCTTGGATTAGCGTTAGAAAGAATATGGTAGTTAGGCTTATGAAATAAATATAAAGGAGAGAAAGAATTGAGGTTGGAGTTAGTGGCACTGTTTTGGGTGATGACAAGAGAATAGCAATGGTGGTGGGTTGAAGGTGGTGGAAGAAGGTTGAATATGATTGAGAAGGGATATCCTTTTGTTTGTTGACATCAAGAGTGCAAAACATTAATGAGATTTCAATTCTAAGCTTCACAGTGACGAGAGAAAAATGAGTCGGGTCATGCAGGACGTTTACAAGACTGAAGACTTTGAATGCATCAAAGCAACATTTACCAGTGACATGTGTTGAATTGACACAGAAGGCCAGATCCTAACTGAAGTAGCAGCCTACAACATTACCTCATCTGAAGCCTTTTTGATAGATAAATTACTAAAGTGCTCATAAAGAACTTTGGTTTTTTCAAATTATGAACGTTAATTGTAGTCTAAACACAATCTTCATAAACCTAGAAACCTAACTCGGCTCCAATCAGGAACCAAAAAGCAAGATGTAACCCAAGCATGACTTAAAAACCAATAAGATGCATAAAAAGTAGATAGAGCACAGGTATGAGAACTTGTGCCCAGAAACAACGCCCAACCCAAAAGTATATTAAGATAGCCACAGAGATCAATTCCATCATAAAGAGAATCTGAATCACCATAGAAAGTTGGATTTTCGTGGAATTTTGCTTACCAGGATTACTTGTTAACCGGCTTAAAATACCAAATTCCAAGGTCAAAGTCCCACCACCAGCGGTTGATGTTATCTGAAGAATTCTATGTGTCATCGATAGTGGTGAAAAATAATCAAAAGGAAATTCAAACAAAGTTATTAAAAGCCAACAATTTGCCAACAGAATATCAAGTTCGAAAGCATTTAAAACATAATTGAATACTTTTGAGAGGGGGAAGGAGGAACAGAATGACTTCACCTTACTTTCATTTTCATCCACTCCATCCAATAAGTTCACTGATCCAAATGGAATCCCTGAAAATAAGTGCAAAACAATTATGCTAGGAATGTACATAATTTTTCGTTCCTAACGAATAACAGCATAAGGACAATACAAGCATCATTATCCCTTTATTCTACTTATTTCCTTTCACCCTGGCATGGAAAAACAGATAAAGCCTTTCTCAAGACACTCGGTAAAAGCAAGATATTCTGCTTTAAATAAACACATTTGAGGAGAATTAAAGTGAAAAGCATCAAATGCAGAAAACAAGTAAGTACGAAGTGCTCAAACAAACCAAGGTCCCAAACAATCGAAAGTTAAAGCCTCAAACTCTAAGAGAACCCTTGCTTTATTTTTCCAGCCAAATCCTGCATGCGATTCGATAAAATTGTTTTTTTTTTTTTTAAAGTAATCCGAGAACAAACTTGAGTTACCTGCCTATCACAGGAGTACTTTGTAACAGCGTAACACCAAGACCTCATTCTAACATCTAAAGAATAACAAAAACTATCAATTAGCATGCGCTTAGGCCAAATTTTATTTTTAAAAAGAATAAATGAAAGACTAATTTTCCACATTTTATGAGACAATGATTTTTTTTTTAAAATATGGTGACACATCATACATTGAATAAGAGAAAATCCTGTAACTATGACTCATCATTAATAATGGTCTTCTTTTACATCTAAAAGGAGTGGGGAAACTAAGGGATTAATACTATGCTTGGATAGCAATGTAGAAGGAAAAGGAAGGGAAGGGGAAATGGAGGGAACAGGGAAAGTGAAGTCCAAAACTATCCAATTATGAAGTGATAGTGTTTACAAGAGGAGGAAGGATATTAGATCCCTCTCTCTCCTTCACCCTCCTCTTCTTTCCCCTAAACCATTATCCAAACAAGGGGATTTGCCTCCCTCCCTCTCTCGCCATTTCCTTCTATCCATCCAAACAAAATGTAAAAGTAGTGTAAAAACCACTCATAAGCTGCGCAACCCAAACGGCATAAGGTTTGTTAAAAAAGGAATATATTGAAACAAAAAAGAGGCTGGAACATTATAATTTTGTGAAAGGGAAGAAGAAAAAAACACTGCAATTAATACCTGTAGGCGTTTCAAAGGCAGGCAGCAACCTATTGGCAAGATCCTCAGCCAAATGAAGTAATTGGTTGTCATACGATGGAATCCTCATTCCCTGCAAAAATTAAAAAATCAAACCAACAAGTACAATTGCGAAAATACACTCTATTACTAGTTTTGTTTTCGATTGAAAGGAAGAAAGGGGTCTATGAAGACAAGGGTATGCTAATGGGCTGTTAAGACGAATAGTTTCACTTCAGGTGGAGGAAAAAAGAGTATGTGTCTAGATTTACATGACATGCAACAGTTTATGTGAAGGGAAAATCAGAATGAAACTATATGAAACTCTCATCAACAAAATACTATGATAAGAAGTAACACACCAACCAAAATCCTAAATCTTCTATTCCCTTTTACTGTTCCTGCTTAACTTATAAAATAACAAGATCCGAGCATAACTACAATTGTAAGTTGTAACACCAAAATTTACAACTAAGAAATTTATGTATGCAACGATAAGCATTATTGGTGCCACAGCCAAAAATTTCCCGTTTTACAACTGTGGTCCTAACCATGACTGTGAACAGTATAATTCTACATCCTCAATCCTTCCACAAAGAAAAGGATCAGGTCTTTCATGAAATTTATACTTTGTAAGATGTTGACCAAGGGTAGTAAATAGACCATTATATTATCAGCTGATAATTTTCTCTATCATTCTTTCATCAAGACATAATATCAGCCAGCTGAAACTAAACCAAATGCTTGATCAACTAGATGGCGTCAGCAGTCAGCACCATTATATAGCATCAAAAAAAGCTCCAAAGGAAACTGAAGCAATGTTTAAACATGCAGCTCACACAGCCATCCTAAAACTAAAATGAACACAGATGAATTAACCTATAATTTATTAACAACGCAAGTGCCAACCTCGCAATCAATTTCAGATAAAAGAAAGCAATACCGTAGCATAGTCACTTGCAATAAGGTGGGCAGAGAGCAAACCTCCAAGAACTCGAATAGTAGTTTCAAAAACAGACACTGTTTTATTCTGCATTTGTTACAATAAAAGACCAATTAAGTTCATAGTATAAAATTTCAGAATTTATAGCAGGTTCCGTGGAAGCACAAAAGGTGGGATAGAATAGAAACACAACATTAACTTGTTGAAAGTGCATGGAATAGTATGATACCATAACGAAACTACAAGTCAGCAAGCACCACATCCTCAATTACTATTGCACCAAAAGAATTCAAAAGGAAAAGTAACATATTGCAAGACAATGGGGAAAGTCTAGTAATACACTCCAAGAGTAGTCAAGAAAAACACATAGTAATTAACTTATATCAAAGCCAATGTAAGGCTTTATATTGTTTACCCATGAAGCAAATCTCAAATAACAAGCAATTAAGCGTACAATTTTCCGCAACAAATTTGACAATATGTTTTGTTGGATCAATTGGACTCCGTACATACAATTTATTCATATACCACCACAAGTCCTTCATTTAATAAGATGACTAATTATAAAAGGACAATTGATACAAGTCACTAAATTAGATGACTATGTTGTTCATATGTTCAACAAATGCACATTATTCTCAAGACCACAGGCACACAACCATACTTATGTCATTACATAAGAAGCATTGATCCCTAATTGACTTTGATCATCACCATCCATTTTCATTGGTTTTCTTTCCCAATCTCAACCATACAAGTATATATATAGTCGATATAGATGAATACAACTCTGTTACCCACTCCATTTGGTGCTTAGTAGCAAAAGGTAATAAAAATTAGAACTATCAAAGAGGACTCCTGGTTACAATTGCTCATACAAACATTTTTCTAGGACAGTTCCAATTCAACAATTAAATTTTCAGCACAAAAGGCTGCCCACTCACAATGTCAAATCGAAGGTTTTTCCCAATCCATTCAACAGAAAACGCAAAGCGCTCTTTATCACCAAGCAAAGCCAATGTGTCAAGGGAGTCAACCTACAACAAAAGGGGGCATCAAAGTATAGCAATACCACTATAGTGGGAATATTATAAAATTTTACACCCAAGTTTAAAATCAACATTATCATGAGAAGTATAGGAGGCTACAGAAACTTACCAAAGTTAAGGCATATCCACCAAGGGTATCTTCCCCTTTACAAGACAAGGGTTTTAACTCGTCTTGTGGAAAAGCGTGTTCCATGTATCCATTAAATGCATGGAAGAACATCTCCTCCACCTCAAACAAAACATCCAACAACAGGAAACAAGAATCAAAATTATGCAATATACAGCATGTAGTTAATTAAAGAAGCACAAATATTGGTAGAAGCAACAATTTAAATGTAGTACGCAGAAGTTATTGCTTTAACAATCATTATTTACCACAAGTAAACAAGCACTCACGTAAATATGCATCATATTGCAAACTATCTAGTATCAACCGACTTTCATTGTCAGAAAAAAACAATACCTCATCTCTCAGCTGCCTAGCTTCATCTCGAGTAACACTTACAGCACGGATTTTTCCAACAAAAATGCAGCCTACTGATACTAAAATCCATAAGTACACAATAAACCAGGTCACCGATCCTCGCATGACTTCCGAATCAATGAATCTCCTTATCCTAAAAACAAAATTCGCACGGTCAATCCGCTACGTAACACTAATTATAACTTTACAAAACTACCTCAATATAGCTTAATTACAACTACATTAAATTAATTTTTAGCAGCATATCTACATAATAAAACACTAATTCAACTGCAATTGCAAGCATTATGCTTTGTTCATCTCATATCCAAATTATTCATTTCTTCAATTTTAAATAATATCTTTTAAACAAATCTAATCATAAATTATAAGCATCAAATAAAACCAGAAAATGCAATAATAAATTCAATACTAAATTCAACAAATTTCTATTAAAAGCAAACAATTCATCAGAAAACAATGCAAGCTGAATTATCTGCATTAAAAAAAATATTAATTTAAATAAACTAATTACTTTTGCAGCAACAAAAATTAACGAAAATTTTTGCAAAAATCTCTACTTTATCATTTTAACGTCCATAAAATCATCGTAAATGCAATTAAACGAACTAATATAATCAATAAAAATTCGAAAACCTAGCTTAATTTAGCAATAAAATTAACAGATATATTCAAAATTTACATTTGATTTAAATCATTTCATTAAACCTTAAACATTAATAAATCGAGTGATTCAGCTAAAATTAAATCAAATCAAATATTTTGAAAAATGAAATAAAAATTAAATTAAAAAAATGAGAAATTGTATTAATTACCTCAATGAAATTTGAATAAAATTGAAAATAGAGAGAATTTTTATTTATCAGTAATTTGAGTTGTTGAGGATGCGAAAAAATGGAATTAAAAAGAATTTTTTTTTGTGAAAAAAAGTATGATTTTGCTGCAGCCAGGATTCGAACCTAGAATTCAACTACTATGTTGTATGAATTTAACTGGTGTGCTACTGCAGCTATTTTTGACTTCAATATGAAATTAAACGTTTATAAATTATTTTAGTTATTTAATTTAGATAAAAAATGAAAATGGATTTTGCTGCGGCCAGGGTTCGAACCTGTGAAGGAATTTAACCGTTGTGCTACTGCAGCTGTTAATGTTATCTAATTAGTTTTGATAATTATTATCTTATGTAAAAGACTGAAATTAGAAGAAAAGGTTTTGCACTTTTCCTGCAGCCAAAATTGAACGTTGGAATTCGGCTTCAAAAAATATGTATTTAAGTGGTATTTAATTATTTATCATTACTAGCACCAAAAAAAAAAATTTATTTATTATTACTGGTTGTGACACTAATTGCGGTGCCCAAAATGCTTATACTTACATTTATAATGTTCGGGTTCTTATGTTTTGAAATTTTTGTTTTTTAATATAATCCTTGTATTATATGTGCATGGTTGTATTCTGGTTTGAAAAGGTTATGGTATAGCAATATATTGCTTCAAATTTGGAGTTATGAAAATTGTGGTGCCAATTGTGTTTATTGTGCTAGTCTATTAAAACTAACAACAACCAAATTCATTGGAAAAATTGCAAGCTAAATTATTTGCATAAAAAAAAACATTAATTTTAAATAAACTAATTACTTTTGCAGCAACAAATATTAACAATTTTTTTGCAAAAATTTAACTTCATTATTTTAACGTCCAAAAATCATCGAAAATGCAATTAAACAAACTAACTTAATCAATAATATTTCAAAACCCTATAATAAAATTAACAAATATATTCAAATTTTACATTTGATTTAAATCATTTCATTAACCTTAAACATTAATAAATCGAGTGATTTAGCTAATAATCAAATCAAATATTTCGAAAAATAAAATACAAATTAACTCAAAAAAAAATTGAGAAATTGAATTACTTACCTCAACTAAATTTGAGTAAAATTCAAAATAGAGAGAATTTTTGTTTATGAGTAATTTGAGTGTTGAGTTGTTAGGGATGTGAAAAAGGGAGTAAAAAAGAAGTAATTTTTGGGGGAAAAAGTGTAATTTTTCTTTGCTGCAGCCAGGATTCGAACCTGGAATTCAAGTACTATGTTGTATGAATTTAACCAGTGTGCTACTGCAGCTTTTTTGTTAGATCGATGAAATTAGATTAATATAAACTATTTTTAGTTATTTAAGTTAGATTTATATTTATGCTGCAGCCAGGATTTGAACCTGGAATTCAATTTCAATAATGAAGGAATTTAACCGCTGAGCTACTGCAGCTCTTTATGTTACTTAGTTGGATTATATTATAATTATAATTATCTGATGTAAAAGACTGAAATTAGAAGAAAAGGTTTTGCACTTTTGCTACGCCCAAAATTGCACATGGAATTCAACTCCAAACACTGTGAATTTAACTGGTATGTATCATTTTTATTAATTACATTACTACGTAATTTGCTTGTTGGAGATCTGAAATCTTATAAAATAGTCATTAACCGTGAAAAATCACTTGTTAATAGGTAGATTATATTGATTTTTATTAATTACATTATATTGGTTAATCTTATAAAGCTTATTGGATAATAACACAGACAACAGATCATGTTTTTCTTGCACTTTTCACATGTACTGTACAATAGTTGGGACTTGGGAGCTAGTAGTTAACACATCACATTCAGTAGTTAAATACATCATTTAGTCCCGGACACCGCAATAGGAAGGGAAAGAGGTTAATGCTTTCCAAAGTCGTCGATAAACAAAAGATGTGTCTGAACTAATGTTTCACTTCACAATCATTCTACCTCTTACATTGTTGCTAAAAGAAAGTTTCGCTGTCAAAGAAGCTTAAGTGTGTTCTTTGAAGAACTTATCCATGGGGATCCTGCACTCTGCAGCAGTGAACCTCCATAAGGCATTTATATGCTCAGGTAACGCGTAGTTGATGCCAGCACAGGGATCAACCACTAAACCAGTATCTTTTCTGGCTTTGGTCCACCTAGAAGTTCTAAACCACCTGCACATATCAGAGGAAAAATTATTGAGTGGTTGGTTATGCAGAATTTAGGCTAGCATATAGAACAAAGGGCACACTATTTTACGATTTTTATCACACTCATAAAAGGGATGATTTGACCATTCAGTTGATAATCAAGGTGCTTGGCCAACTTGAAAATGAACAAACAGCTTTAACAGTTTTAGTAATCAAGACTCGATCATGCTTAAAAATGCACTCGGACTAGTTTTTGAATGTCATTGTTTTAGCACTAAATCCTTCATGTCTTATACCACATTTGATCAATGCTTTATAAATGCTTCTCAACGAACCAAAATCAATGGTCCACTCTTATCAAACTAGGGAAGCTGCACTGAACTTTAAAAATTGAGCCAAACATAATACTTCTACAGTTCTAGGAGATCAGGCATATCAGTATTTGGTAGCAAGGAATAGGGATAAATTCCGTCCTCGCTCAAATAGCAAACTAGCAGTCTTGGTTGCAGGTGGCTCGTCATGCACGGATGCACCAAGATCAGACTAAGACACTAAGTATACTTGATCCCCAGCCCTTTGTTAGCACTTAGCAAAGCCAGCAACAATTCGCCAACTACTATGTACACACACTGAAACTACCTAAGCAGATAACCAATCTTGCAACCAAGGGTTCGATAATAATTGAATTGGACATAATATAGGCCCTTGCTGAGCGAAAAAAATTCAGCTATTTGTAATTTTTTATACCACGTGATCAAAATTCAACATATTTCTAAATTGCAAATGAGTAAATTGCAAAAATAATCCTTAAGTAATCAAACTACGTCTACCATAGCAATAGCTGAATTTGTACGCGCAGTCTGTTACCTATGTACAAACAAGGCTTACATTTACAGGAAAATATATCATACAACAACATGCCAGTCAATATAATTGAAACAGAGCTCTAGGCCACAAAGGATAAATGAATAACTCATAACTTAAGGAAATGACCACTATAATAGGATACTACGACGTGATTGCTACAACTTCAAACTGGACATTATTATGTGACACATTCAACCAATCAATCAAAGCCTTAGTCCCATAATTTGGGTCGGCTATACTATGTGACACGAAAAACAAAAACAGAAATTTTTTCAAATACTTCAATTCACAAAATGACACTTAGCAAGTACCAGGCTGCGTCTGTTACCCAACAAAAGAATAAGTATTGCATCTTGCAAGGACTGGCTGCTAACCTTTCTTGGCTCAGCAAGAAGAACAGGCTTGACGGTAATCTGACCACGACGTTTCTGGATGGTCTTCAAACCTGCAAGGCTGCAATAATAGTCCATGGCTTCAAAGTACTGAACTAATGATGAATAAACAACGTTCAATAAACTCTGAGTCTCATTGCCTATCTTTTTCAACAGCTCAATAGAAATTAACAGAAATGCTTTTCTCTCCATACAAGTAATCCATTCTTGTACACTAGGAACTAGAAAATGGCACACTCATTAAAGTATCAAGCAAGCCATATTTTCTTCTCCCCAATAACGCTAATCTTCCGTATATATTCTCTCATACTTCATATACACTTGTAAACGATTACACCTAATCGATAATTCAATATGATCTAGTTTGTTTATCATATTAAATCACTTCTAAAACAAACAAAAATTTGTTGAACTAAACACAAGAATATACGTTTCGCAAATTTTCAATGATATGGTAACTTAACCAAAATAAAGAAATCAACAATCTTCTTGTATCGAAAACCAATATGTAATACTCCTAAAGATTGAAGTTGCTATACAATAAATGAAGATCCAGTTCAAAATTATCTATCATGTACCCAACGCAATTTTCCCAAGACTAAAGTTATCCCACCACCTAAAGAATCCTAAGATAGCAATTCGGAAGCAGCTATAATTCATAGCTTCCGTAGGTTTTGGAGTCTAAAAAAAATTACCAAAAAGGAACACAATTCTTCATAAGGTGAAATTAGGGATTTGGACAACCTTTTGAGGTTCAAATTGCTAAAAAAAAAAAAAAAAAAAAAAAA
>PYUH01000395.1:70992-150576 GCA_016808085.1 Suaeda aralocaspica | reverse complement strand
TTTTTTTTTTTTTTTTTTTTTTTTTTTTTTTTTTTTTTTTTTTTTTTTTTTTTTTTTTTTTTTTTTTTTTAAGGTTTTGATTTTTATTTGTTTGTTTTTGTGGGGTTTTGGGGAAGAAGGGCCTCATTACAATCCAATGAAGAAGGAACATGGAGCTCCTTCTGACACCGAGCGACACGCGGGTGACCTGGGAAACATTGTTGCTGACACTCATGGTATAAACTTTCTTATGTATTTCATTGTTTTGAAAGTTTTGATTAGTTGTGATTTTGCAAAATACGAACTCCGTTTTTTTAGTTGCAACATTTCAAAAGTTGCACAATTCATCTTTTAAGCTTTGATTTTGTTTTATGATCAATGTATAAAGAGTAATATAGTCAATATAGGAATCTCGCTTGAGTTGTCTTAGCGTGCACTTTATTAATATATAGTTCTTATAATTTATACAAATATATATTAGAAATATAAATTGTTAAATATGTACCTCGGCAAGCGTGAAAAGTGAATTGTTGCAACTAAAAAAACGGAGCGAGTATAACTTTATTTTGGTGATAATATGATATGATTTGATATGATATGATTCTCTTTATATGTGTATAGGTGTAGCTGAGGTTTCCATTAGTGATTCTCAGGTAAATTATCTCTGCTAGAATTGCATATTTGTGTTTAATCCTAGTTGAATTAGCTGGATTTTGGATTGATTGCTGGACTGTGATTAATGGTGATCCAAATGATTGAATGAGTAAAATTTGGTTGTCATTGAATAGTTCATGCTAAAGATAGGAGAATAGCTTGTTGGGTGATGTTGTGGTGAGTGAAGGTTTTAGCCGTCTTGCTTACTCGTTTAAAATTTGCCATGCAATTGGAATGATATTTCGTTGCTTAAATTCTTGTTGTGTTCATTGTTGTAGTGTTAAGATTATGCTGTTGTTCTCAGAGGTTGCTGTTTTTGGTGTGTTAGATACCACTTAGTGGTCAACACTCTATTATTGGGAGGGCTGTTGTGGTGCATGCTGATCCCGATGATCTTGGAAGAGGTAAGCCAAGGTCGTTAATCGTTATGTTGATTGAGTGTTTTATTTGATTGCAACTTTCTTTCCTGTTGTGCAGTATGTGAGTTCTAGTGTTTATGGTGACTGGCGAATAGTGTTGCAAATTACGATTATTAGATGTTTCAAAGATTATATGCACATAAACTACCAAATGTTGTGTTCAAAACTATGTACAGAAGCTAACCCTTTTATATTTTTTCGATGAACTTGTTGGAAGAACCATAGATAATACAGTCATACATACATAGTGTGTTATGTGGAAGTTTTAAGCTCAAAACAACATTAACTTTATGGGAAAAGTTCATTAATTTTCAATCTGTGCGTCAGATTCTGGACATCTGAACCTTTATTCGCGGTGCTGACTGCTGAAGTAGCTTGAGTAGTTACACAAGGGTTTTTATTTTACATCGCAGTGGTGATTCATCTGTACTACTCATTCATACATAGGAATGATAGGATGTTTCTCCAACTTGTGCTTGGTTAGTCATTGAAGGGTGTTTTTAGCTTCGTTAATTACTGACACGAACCAAAATGTAATTTGTTGACCTTAGCCTGTGAAATCTAAATGAGGATTTTGTTTATACGAGTAAACTCTTTAGAGTAACTAATCTATTCAAGTTAATTCTTTCTATGGATACCGTATGCAATACTGTGGAGTAAACTCATTAAGAAGGGGTTAGTATATAAGTATTCACCTCTACTCAGGATTGGAGAAATTTTGAGATGATATGGCTACTGCCTGGTTCTCCTTGATGTTTGTCTTGTCGCGGGAATGGAATTTATGTTTCTGTGTTCCATATCAGCTTCTGTATTGTTCATTGATTGCATAATATTAACCCTGCTCTATTAATTTGAATAATAACAGGTGGACATGAACTTAGCAAATCAACTGGGAATGCTGGTGCCAGAGTAGGATGCGGTAATTATCTTCGTCTCCTGCTAATCTTTATCTACTTGCTGCCTTAACCTAGAAAGAATGATGGCGAATTTAGGCATGTACCTGAAGTCCGAAGTTCCCTGTGTCTTAGTTTATTGCCAATAAATTCTAATTAGAGCCTATGTGAGTATCTCATATGAGCATCTCAGACTTTCATATGATTTTTACTTCAAGTTGGTAACCTTATTTCAAAGCACTCGGGTCTTCACGGTGTAATCATCTTGGCATATCTTTTTTATTGTTACAATGTTACCTTTATCATGTAGACTTAGCTCAATAGCTCTCAGTTTAAGGTATCCTTGTCGAAAAGCTTTTAACATTGATTTTAGGCCAGGAATATAGAATTTCCAATCTGGTGTTCAAAGCCTTTGCACAGAATTTAAAATTTTCTGTGTAGCATAGTTGGCTGAGAGCCAGCTTTTAGCTTACAATTACTAGTCTCGTTTTCTTCTTTAATTAAACACGTCTATGCAAAGTTTCCTGCATCATTTTTCTGCTATTCATTGATTGATGATCAGCTGTATGCTCAACCATTTTGCAGGTATTATTGGCTTGCAATCCTCTGTATAGATCTGATGCTCTGCTATATTGTTTAGTCACAAACATGGAATGGTGTTGTATGCACTCGTTTCTTTTTCTTTTTATGTACGCAGTAGTGTTGTAGTACCTACAAAGGTTATATGAAGCGCACAGTATAGACAATACTTTCCCTGGTCTCCGTGATTAGCGGGTTTTATAGGCTTTCGGTTGTAATTACAAATAGTTGAGTATTATGAACAAATCCTCGACTTCATCGCAACTCATTTGTTACTGAAACTTTCTTCTTGGTCAATAAGTGCTTGGAAATAATGATGTTTCTGATTTTGCTCGTGTGACCGAGGGATTTGTGTACTATTATGCTTGTACTCTATTACAAGTCTTCAACGATAACACATCCCTTGAAGTTTTCAAAGTCCTGGAGTGTACTACTATACTAGTGTAAGTGATCATCCAATACATATAATCCGAGATTCCGAGTGTATATTTATAATTTTTTTTGTAGGGTTTAAAGGAGCCACGTAAGCCAATACTCCATAATAAAAATTAATCTCAATATCATTATAAGATGGTCAATTTTTATAATAATCCGTAGGATAATGACAGGGATATCTGAATGAATTTGATTAGAAAAAGTACTCTTGTACAATGTATTTTTAGGTTAAATCTTGTTTATTTCATTTTGATTTTTAAATTTATAAAGAGTAATATCAAATTTTATTTGAACACAATTACAAATATCATTATAAGTTCAATGGCAAAAACAAATCAAATAAAATCAATTTTGATAAATACTCCGTAATACAATACTTCAGTAAGACCGTCCTATGATAACATCATCAATTATTTATAAGTTTTCTTTTATTATCGGATTTATAAATTTAATTAATATAAATTTTTTATATAACTATTAATTAATTTCATCAAATTAGACCATCTTATAAAAATTTTTGTATATTGTAATTTATCATAAACAAATCAAACCAAACGAAAACGAAAACACGACTTTCAAGTTTCAAAGTTTAATGTAATAAAAAACCCAAAACTCCAACAATCCGCATGAACACACTTCCGCAAACCACAACCATCAGATCAAACCAATCAACGGTCCAAACCACCACAAAACCAAAATCACGGATCGACCTTTTCCACCGTCAGATTAACCCATCCCCCAACAAAATCCAACGGCTCACAACTCACCTCCCTAAAACCAAAAAAAAAAAAAAAACTCCCGCCAAAATCAAACCTTCAAAAACCCCACCACCACTTCCCTATATAAACCCCAGTCACTCAAATTCAAAACCCCGAAATCAAAAAAACCCTAGAAAAAAAGAAAATGTCAGGAAGAGGGAAGGGAGGAAAGGGGTTAGGGAAAGGAGGAGCAAAGAGGCATAGAAAGGTATTAAGAGACAACATTCAAGGGATAACAAAGCCAGCAATTCGGCGATTGGCGAGGCGAGGCGGTGTTAAGAGGATTAGTGGGTTGATTTATGAGGAAACACGTGGTGTGTTGAAGATATTTTTGGAGAATGTGATTAGAGATGCTGTTACTTATACAGAGCATGCCAGGAGAAAAACGGTTACGGCTATGGATGTTGTTTATGCTCTCAAGAGACAAGGTAGAACTCTTTATGGGTTTGGGGGTTAGAGTTGTTTGGTTTTAGGGGAATGTAATTGTTGAATTTAATGGTTTATATTAATTGAATTGTTGGATTTTATTGAATTTGATTTTGAATTTTTGAGTGAGGATCAAAGTGAATAAAATTAATGTAATGTTTGTCAAAATGAAGTGGAAAATACTGGTTAATTTGTTCATGATGCATACACCCTGAATATTGATTGATATAGGAAATTTTCTGACAAAAGAGTGTTCACTTGATCATGATTTTCATTTTCCATAAGATTTCGATAGCGTAGCTTGCATACACAGCCGAATAACTGCAAGAATGCGAACTGCCAAATGCCAATATAATCCGATAAGACCCACAGTTGATGATGCTCTTGTTCAAATTGTGGGACTTACAGAACCTAAAATAAGCATTTATAAGAGAAGAATAAGGATTAGTACAACATCTAAAACTCAAGGCTGAGTATTAGGCAGTTTGTCGAGTACAGAATGCTCTGGTTTGTGATCGCACTCAAAATCAAGATGCACAAATGCTCGCTCAACTTCAGGGAGCTTCTCAATCTTTATCTGTAATGACTCTCCTATTGCATGGGCTTCTTTTAACGGTAAGTCTTCTGGTAGCTCGATGTCAACCTATTTTCCGGTAATGACCATCAATGACTTAGTTATTCAAACACATAACAGAAAAGGTTTGGTTGGTTTACAGAAGCAAAAGTTAGAATCTAACCTCAACAAAGTATAGAGCCCCAAAGGTGTATGCTCGGACTGTATCAACGCGTTTGATTTGACCATGATGCTGTATAACAAGGTATGTGAGCTTCTGCAGCATTTCTGGCGGAGCTGCTTGTCCAACTAGAGAAACTGCAACAAGTACGCCATATTCAGGTTACTTTATCACTTTCATAATGCTACTTTTTGATCACTCACTATTACAACTTTGAAGTGATTTAATAATCTCCTGAAACACTCAAAAATTAAAGTGTATGTATCAACCTGCATTTTCGAAAACAGTTCCAGACCAATTTGAGATTGTATAGATTGCCAAAGCAATAGCTCCAGCAGGATCAATATACCAATAATATCTGTCGCCTAGAACTGCAGCGATCAATCCCACAACATTTGTCACCACATCAAAGTAATGATCCTGTAAATGAAATCAAACAGAAGCACTGCATCATAACTCTGAAAAGGATCATACTTCATACAGTGCTCTATTTCTTTTTACAGCAACATCAACAAAAAAGCCGGTCCTAATATTCACAATTTCAAATGGATATACCTTTGCATAAGCACGAACAATCTTGTTCCCCGAGCTTCTACAGTAAAGCCAAAGCACGAATTTAACAACCGTAGCAGTAAGCATGATGGAATACAACCAGACAAGCTGTTCATGAGTAAACTTTGAAGAAGGTTCATTCTTTATCAGTTTTTCTACTGCTTCAACGAGCACCTGAAACCCTGACATGAAAATGTTTTTGAGTCGTTAAGTTGATACAATCACTATTACAACTTTTATAAGAGAGAAAAATCATCATAAAGTAACTGCAAATCATATCTATTATGTTTTCATAGAGCTTACCAAGAGTGGCCATGATAGCAGCAAATATTACAATTCCAACAGGTTGAACTCGTAGTTTTCCTATAGGATACTTGTAAATATTGATGTTCTTCATTGACAAATGCGTGAACCAAAGAATTCCACCTGCCATTAGATCCAACAAGGAGTCGAGTGTTGATGCTGCAATTGCTATCGACCCACTTTTAATAGTTGCATATATCTGCACATTTTAGCACGTCAACAGATTAACAAATCTTTTAGGAGTGAATGTAACATTTGCATTGGCATATACTTCTGTTTTCTTACCTTCAATGCAAGCAATACAACATTGGCTATATTGGATGTGTTCATTGCTCTCTCATGTTGGGCTTGCTCACGTCGTTCTTCTTCTTCATTGACATGGAGGGGTAAATCTAAAGCATCAACATCCTCGAAAGATTTTAATGTTGCTACCTGTCGTTCATAGTATTCCTTCTCCGCTAAAATGACACAGGATATAGCATCACATAAGATTAATCAAGACACTAGAACCCAATTCAAGGTGATAGTTAACTGTAAATAGATTGATCCCCACAATCAAATTTATTGGTTGTTTTACCATCTTATCAAACGGGGTCACTCGGAAGTTCATCCTACCTGAAGTTTTGATTGCTATAGTGGACTTAACTCTTAAATGTTCAGAAGGCTTCAAACAAAGGATTAGTAGCACAAAAACTGTCAAACTTTTAAGAAGTAGACTAACATTACAACTAAAACAAAGTTTGCAAGAACAATATATCATACACCCACAGGTACATGTGTGACACTGCACTGCCCGGAAAAAAACTTGTGTATACATAGATTATATGCAACAACATTTCCATGATAAAAGTTTGTTCATCACGGAGTATCAAAAATAAAGCTATAAAAGTAATTACCTTCAATTAAGCCAGAGGTTTGCGAAAGGTCTAAATCAAAAGGGGCCTCAGGATCCATGGCAAGTTGAACCTTTTGAGGGAGCTTAGAGAAGAAATCATTCTTCAAACTTGTAAAAGAGTATCGACGTCGCAATCCATCACAAACACCATTGGTGTTGTTGTTGATCAACAATGGTTTCTTTGCACAATCTAACCCACTTTCATTTTCCATTTTTTCCTCTTCCAAATATAGGAATTAAACTAGGTAGAAAATTTGTATATATGTATAACACTCAAACACCACACAAACTCACTTTTTATAACATTCTAAAAACTAAGGAATATTATTAAATTTTAACATCAATGGGATCACAAGTGACAATGATTCAAGAGAAAAATACAAAAATGGGAATTATTTTTGGTTATGCATGACCCCATTTTTTAAGATAACAAACTTTTTTAGATAACAAACTTTTTTTAGAGATACCCATCAATTATTTTTATAATGCAGTTTCAGAAAGATTAAAAGCATTAATATATAAATCAAAAAAAAAAAAAAAAGAACAATAACAAACACAAAACGTACGAACGACAAAATGTCAAAACTTAAAGCAAAAACCAACTAAAAGGAAAACAAACCCAAAATAAACCAATCAGTCAGCTATCTTATACAAAAACAAAATTATAATATCAATATAATTTAAAAAATGGATTTTGAAGAATAATATTTGAAAAAAAAAAAAAATATGCCGAGTAACTTATTTATTTATTTATAATTAATAATTTTACCATTATAGAGTAATTTATGCAGTTTTGCTTGGACATTGGATTACAACGTCATGAGCTAGTTAGAAATTTGACCGCTTCTTTGCTAGCTTACAATTGAGTTTTGACAAAAAGTTAAGAATAATTGTTACAAAATCTAGGATATTTGTCACTAAAAATTCGAACTTAAAAACGACCATCTAATATAAGAAATTTGCTCCTACAAAAGATTCGCGGTTACCTGAGTTTAAGCTAATCACGTCTTTTTCTTTGAGTACAATTTTTAACCGATTGGTTTTTTCAGCTCAAGGCTGGGTAGGTAAGTAGGTGTATTTCTTCCGTTTTACTTCGGTGGTTATGTCTTAACCATTATGACATTATTATCTCGTCAAAAGATTCCAAGTTAGGGGGAGAGAATATTAGATTCCTTGATTAACAAAGTAACATACAACATAATATATTTTTGTATTCATTTTTATAATAGAAGGGATTTTATATTCATGTCTAGTCAAAGGGCCAAGGCAAGATGGGTGGTCCGTGCACCAGCCTACTTTAACCCCAAAAATAGCCGGAAAATGCTTTTAGAGCCGACTGACAGGAGGGTTGTATCATTTTCTAGGCCGTACCACAGTTGTGAATACCGATATCACCAGCATTACAAATCAATCACATTGCGATACTGGTGCTAGGATAAGATGTACAGAGAAACACTGATACTGTATTATGTAAATATTATCTAGTTGTATTTACCAAAAAAAAAATATTATCTAGTTGCACCGTAAGAGATGCTCTAAAAACGTAACTAAACCGATGTTCAATAACCGACCAATCAACTACAATACGGTGATGATGACATGACAGACGAAGTTTCACGGCAACTGAGCACAGAAATATCAAACCACTTCTCAAACTCCATTGCTGTCCCTATTTACATACCTAAATGCAATTATGCATGCTGTTTTGTCAATCATTTCTACTGCAAAACTAAATGGCAATTTATAAAACAGCAATCGAATTATCACCAAGCAATTTACAAAACATCCATGGTACAATTGTGTATTATTGAAACATCCAATTACACTTTAAATCAACACTTAGATTGGTTCACACAAAAGGCATGGTCCTAACTCCTATAATATGTTTACAACTGCACCAATCATTTTTCGTCATCGTGCAGATAATAAGGTTGATATTGATGTTAGTAAATTGGAATATTCAATTGGACCCTGCTTGCCTTCTTCGTCATCAAACTAAAAAATAAAACATTCAATGGAAATTGAACTAGATATTACACTTACCCTGTCCCTAGGATCAATTGAACAAGGCCTCAATCAGAGGGGAAAGTCTGCTTAAAGACAGCTGAGCACTAGCTAGATTAGACAACTTAGCACATGTAAGCAAGCAAGGATGATTTTAAAAAGAGTTTTCTCGTTCTAAAATGAAAAGCTAATAGATATAGATATCCCAAAAATTATACGAACTTGCAAATTTAGAGATTGTTCATTCTAGTTCTCAAGGCCTATGGCTAGGTTGGTTAATCGCAGGAAGCATCACTACCCACAAATTCACAAAATAAATTAGGTAAGCAAGATCTTCTACTGGAAAAAAAGTATAGCTTACCAAACATCTGAGCCTCTATTGAATATAAACGACCAATTTTTCTCCAGAAAAATTCATCCTCATAAAATAAGAGATTGCAAGCAAACACATCATCATTATTGACCAAGTTATTGATCTCTAAATATGTTCAACGCAAAGGCCACAAAAATGCTACTCTGCAAGTCTGCATAGAAGGCCTTGGTTCATAACATGCCAAATTCACTACTTGAAATGTCAGTGACTACAAAAGATAAGAAATTAGTTCAGAATGTTTGCTAGTATTGCTGCAGCTATAATTGCAAATAGATAGGTCACAAATCAACTTGAAAAATCAGTGACTGCAAAAGATTTATCCATATCGAACCATTAATGCATTAGATGGAAGAAGAAAAGTTCATGTCTCAAAATCGCCAAACTGAGCAGCAGTTTGACCTTTCTAAATAGGTTTAGCTAGAGCATTAGACACTGTAAAAAAGGTTGAAGTCAAATGCAAACTGCTGACAAGTGGATAAATGGTTTTCAACAAACCTGTACAAACATGTGCTAAGTGCACAAAACAGACCCCTAATAACTAACAGTTAGGCCGTGTCGTGTAATTTTGTGGGCAAAAAACACCACCCGAGATTACATTTAAGTGACCAACCTTTTTTATTAGTTGGTCTCACTACCCTAACTCATTTGAAAAAACACATATATCAACATGAACAAGAGGCTTGAAAATCTTGTAATACTTGTATCACACTCTAAACTACTTTACACACCTATGAACTATCATCAACAAGATGCTGTCAGCCCCTAATTTCCAGCAGATTTACACACTTTCATGATGAAATGATGAGCTAACTCAAGTATGGAGTTGAGAAACAAACCTCAACAGAATTGATGCAGGTGCAGCCGTCTTGCAGCAGATTGGCCCTGAATGATGTCACAAATTTAAGATCAAAGACCCTTGCTTCTTTCTTTAATAAGTGGGGAAGCAAATTGCACGCTTACCGATCAGCTTTCACACGAAGTAAATGAATAAATCAATCAATAGAAACACTCAACTGATACTTTGCTTTTGTAATTTCAAAGCCACATAAAAAGTCAAAGTACTGGACACCATTATCATGTGTTGGGCCGTGACTGGCTATAGAACTCAGTGAAATCAAGCCGGAAAAGTAGAAATTTCAAGTCAATGTGTTGCTGTACAGGCAGCTCAGAGATGAATCCTGTAAGTAGGGATGAATATTTCTTTCCAATATCATCCATTTCTTGGCTCATACTGCCTAGAAATTTAGCAGCATGTTGAGTTAAGGCTTTCCTGCCCTCAGGTACCCATGACCCAGGTTCCGCGGATATGCTGCTTAATTGCCTAGATAGTTTTTTCTTATTGTCAGTAGACCTGTAAATCATAAAATTAGATGATACATCTTATCTAATAAAATTTTGTAAGCTCTACTAGATAACAAGATAAACTGAGACATATACCTTGCTTCTAATTCATATATGCCTTCATACAATCTGTCTGCAAGACTCCGGAATCGCAATATTAGGTCAAACAAAACAAATAGCGTATCATATAAACCTTGTGACCTCTCTCCAAGAAGAGACTTCTCAACTATAGAATGAAGATACTTTTCATGGGCAGCAAGTAGGTCATCAAGATCTTTAGCGACTTCCATCTCATTAGAGAAATGAGACCATGACACCTCCAATACTTCAAACATAATGTAGTACTGCAAATTTGAGACAAAATGATTCATTTCATCCCATAGAACTTGGCATTTACGCAAGGTTGATAGCAGCTTCACTTTAACTGCTTGCTGCAGTTTAATAAAGGAGCGCGAAGTGATACAATTTGGCTTCATAGTTTTCCAAGCACATATTAATGCGTGCTCAACTCGCCTAAGCTTCCACAAGAAATTGAAAATTCTCAGATATCTTGACATAACGGATTCTGTAAATACAGTATCTAGCGGAACTCTGGCATCATATTCTAGTGAGAACACATCCCAGCCCCTGTCTCCAGTATTATGTGGCATCATCTTGACTCTCAATCTATCCAATATATCACGATCATCATACTGTGCATTAGATGAGCGGATAGCAGTTTCTAATAAACCTGCCAGCTTAAATGTGCTAATAGTGTTAGCCGGTTCAGAGAGTTCGGGGCCAACAATATCCATTAAATACTGCACAAAGTCACCTTGTCCAAGCAACAAATACTGTTTGATTGCCAAACAATGATCTTTAAACTTGTAGCGATTGTAGATAACATCCAGTAAATGTTTATCAATTCTCTTAGCAGCTTCATCAACCAGCAATTCAAGAGCATCAGTTTCTCCATACCCAAGACCACCTCTCCCAGTCGTTGTTCCAGCTGCAGCTGCAGCCTCAGTTGCGGCATCAGCCCAACCTCGATCCTCACAACATACCCTAAGGAAATTAATTGACTTCCCTGTCCTCAGAATGCGTTGTGCAAGAGATGGCGATATGAAAGAAGGAAGCATCCCCGGGTGAAGCCGATACCCCTCTCTCCAAAGGGATTCTGCCTTGACAGGCTGCCCAACAATGAAAAACTCAGCAAACACATCTTCAAGCTCCCCTTCCAAAACCCAACTCCTAACCATTTCAAACAACGGTGAGCAAACTCGACGGAGCAAACGTTTCATAAAATCATGCACAAGTGGATCCCCATGCTGAGCATGCATATGAATTGCCCCTGCCATCGCCCCACCTCTCAGAACTTTACAAACATCAACCAACACACCCATAAGCCTCATCTTCACCACAGGCTCTGCAAACCACACCGACAGCCTCCTCAACGACAGATAATTCCCCGAACTCACATTATCAGAAACCAGCGCAATAGGATTCATTGCTTGCGCTTCAAGCACCGCCAGCAGCTTATAATACTCAGTAAGCTCATCTTGCAATGCGGCACAAAATGCTTGCCCCACAGTCCCAACATCTTTCAATGGAAAACGGTCCATACTCTCCGATATATACCCTTTAACCTTCCGAAACAACCACCCCAACTCACATAACTTTCGGACCATCACCTTAGTACCTCTCGGCGCCTTAATCGAATCCAACAGAGCATACCCATCTAAAATTTCATCAAATTTAACATAAGTTCCATCAATTCCTTGACAAGCATACAAAACATCCCTAACTAACACCTCCTCAGAAACCTCATACTCTTCCTTCAACAAATTGGCAAACTCTCGAAAGGCGATTTCGCGCATATTATCAGGATCTTTTGACACCACCAAAACCCCACCACTCCAACCCTTTTCCTTATCATCACTAACCCTAGAATCACCACTCACCTTAGAATCATAAATCGCCGGCAAACCCCTCGAAACAGAGGAATTAGGGTTTTTATTAGCTAATTTACGATCTTCTGAAACAACTCTAAGCAAATATAAAACTGCCCATTTGTTATTTATACTCCCAGGACCATTTTTCGACGCAAATTTCGAGTAAAGATCAGCAAAAGTTAGGGCTTCAGAAGATTTACCTTGGGTAACGAGATGACGCTTGATTGATTCCGCCATTGCTGCTTCGTCTGAAGCAATTGAAGGTGTCATTCGACTAGAAAGAATGCGAATTGCATAGCGTAGAGAGTGATTGAATTGATTTGAATCGATTGAAGAATTAGGGTTTGTGGAAATTGGGGAATTAGGGTTAGGGTTTTGGGGTTGTGAAAGTAAGCGATTAACTAGCTCTTTTACTAGATCTAGTACTTTTTGATCTTCCATTGAAATGGGGTTTTGGTGAAAAATCCAAAAAGTTTGGAGGACAGTGAGAGTGAAGGAGTGAAGATTCAAATCAAAGAGGAGAGAGAAAGAGGGAAATTAGGGATTTTGATTTTTTTTTTCTTTTTTAAAAAAATGATTTTTTAATTTTTTGGGGTTTTGTTTGATTTTGTTTTTAAATTGAGGGTTTTGTGATGGGCGCGCAAAAATGATTGCTTTGCCTTTTTGAAAATGTATGTAAGTCAAAGTTTTATATGTAGAAGACTAGAAGCCTAATTTCATTATATTTGGACAATACATATGCTAAAGTGCAATAATAAGATGTTTCAATTCATTTTTGTCATTTGTATTCAACGTGGTAAGAGAGTAATTGTAAGTTTGTAAATGACGGACATAGATTATGACTAATAATTAACAAAAATTACATTTGCATTTATTTCTGTCATAAATATTGAATATCAACAAATTTGAATCTTTGAAAGGGATTGTGTATGTAATACTAACAATGCAAATCATTGAGTCATCTTGAATATTGCCAATCCAACTCTTTTCAACCCAAACTTGAACTATTGTTGCATATTAGCTAACATTTGTTTAATTTTCATTAAAAATGAGAATGATTGGCTGAAAAGTTGATTAATACTTCATGATGATCACTTCAGGGTGAATATAATTTCATTAGGAGAATTGTGGTGACCACTCTTTCACCAAAGTATTGTGAAAAGTTTTCTTTTTAAAGCAAAAGGGATGATTAAAACAATTTGTTCCATAGTTGGAGATTAACCCTTGCACTAGCAAAAGGTGTACCCTTAGACCCAAGTTCAAAGTGAGCGAACATGATGCAATTTAGAAATACTTTTTGTCATTCAGAAATAAAATGATATTATCAATTGATTGAACTTGTTATATTGCATTTGAGGAATTTGCTCAAACTTTGAAGAAAAAATTATCTTTTCTTAATTGTGAATTGTCAAAAAGAATAAAGAAGTGAAGGAATGTCAAAGTAGTGATTGTAATGCATTTTTGTAGCCCAACTTTTTTTGATAAGTGGTGATGGCCAATTGGGAAATTGAGACTATCCCTTTAACTACTTGTGTAAGAATTGAAAATAATTAATACTCGTGAGGAGCAGAAGGTGTTTTGTTGATTAGTTACATAGATTTGTTGAGTTACCCTTTTCAATATTATCTCATTAAAAAAAAAAAAAAACTTTTGATTTTTTTTGCCGATAAACTCGTTATTACTATAACTTAGTTAGGTTGGTCAACTCTTTTACTAGGTGTGTGATTAAAATTTTTAAGTTGACGAAAAAAACAAAATTAGAATAGAAACTACATATTTTGAATTTTTTGTTTTTTATTTGAAGGAAAACTATTAGCTTAAGAGGTAATTATTGTATATAGATAATAGATTGAGAAATTCCTATATTGCTCGTCATATATACAAGCAAGTGTTCATCAATAATAGTCCAAAGTGGCTATTAACGTACGTGAGTTGGAACTTGGAAGTCACCATAGCAATGATGATGCAAATGAGAATTTCAATAGCTGATACATTTCAATAACCAGCGCTATCTTTTCAATAACTTATGTGAAGTATCCTTCTTTTAATAGCTTATAGTAACTAATAAATATTTTTGGTATACTCCGAGGTCCGTTACACAATCACACCTCAAAATTATATGACATATACAGATTCATAAAACTCCAAAATCGGTCAACTACAACGAAAAATATAAATCAACATAACTATCAATCACCACCCTCAAATTAATACGAACTGATTAACAAGAATATCTCAACACCCCTAGAGAAGGGACACCAACAACATAAAGAAATATCGAAATGTCAACCAACAAAAGTATGGCAAAGTACATACACAAAGACTAGTTAGGACGTGCAAAACATGGGAAGCACAAACTAACCAAAAAAAATGAAAAAAACAAGTGTTAAAAAAATTAACAAAAGTACAACAACAAAATAAAATATTAAAAAATTGTGGAGGGTGCATTAGCGGTTAGACACATGAAGCCGAATTTCGCGCCCAACAACTAACTTTCTTCTCCTATTATCAATTTCCCCTGTTTTTCATTTTTTTTTTAAAAAAAAATTTCTTTACACAATTTTTTTCTCAATAAATCCTTTTTCTCTCGTCTTCTTCTTCGTTATTTCTCTCTCCTATTTTTCTGGGTTTCAATCAATTCAATCACATTGCCATTTTTGATCAAAGATTGATGTTTTCCCATTTTTTTTTAGGTGATTTAATGATTTTTTTTTAATGTNAAAAAAACTTTTGATTTTTTTTGCCGATAAACTCGTTATTACTATAACTTAGTTAGGTTGGTCAACTCTTTTACTAGGTGTGTGATTAAAATTTTTAAGTTGACGAAAAAAACAAAATTAGAATAGAAACTACATATTTTGAATTTTTTGTTTTTTATTTGAAGGAAAACTATTAGCTTAAGAGGTAATTATTGTATATAGATAATAGATTGAGAAATTCCTATATTGCTCGTCATATATACAAGCAAGTGTTCATCAATAATAGTCCAAAGTGGCTATTAACGTACGTGAGTTGGAACTTGGAAGTCACCATAGCAATGATGATGCAAATGAGAATTTCAATAGCTGATACATTTCAATAACCAGCGCTATCTTTTCAATAACTTATGTGAAGTATCCTTCTTTTAATAGCTTATAGTAACTAATAAATATTTTTGGTATACTCCGAGGTCCGTTACACAATCACACCTCAAAATTATATGACATATACAGATTCATAAAACTCCAAAATCGGTCAACTACAACGAAAAATATAAATCAACATAACTATCAATCACCACCCTCAAATTAATACGAACTGATTAACAAGAATATCTCAACACCCCTAGAGAAGGGACACCAACAACATAAAGAAATATCGAAATGTCAACCAACAAAAGTATGGCAAAGTACATACACAAAGACTAGTTAGGACGTGCAAAACATGGGAAGCACAAACTAACCAAAAAAAATGAAAAAAACAAGTGTTAAAAAAATTAACAAAAGTACAACAACAAAATAAAATATTAAAAAATTGTGGAGGGTGCATTAGCGGTTAGACACATGAAGCCGAATTTCGCGCCCAACAACTAACTTTCTTCTCCTATTATCAATTTCCCCTGTTTTTCATTTTTTTTTTAAAAAAAAATTTCTTTACACAATTTTTTTCTCAATAAATCCTTTTTCTCTCGTCTTCTTCTTCGTTATTTCTCTCTCCTATTTTTCTGGGTTTCAATCAATTCAATCACATTGCCATTTTTGATCAAAGATTGATGTTTTCCCATTTTTTTTTAGGTGATTTAATGATTTTTTTTTAATGTTTGTTGCATTATTATTATTATTATTATTATTATTATTATTATTATTATTATTATTATTATTATTATTATTATTATTTGTTACATCTATGTTAGAAATTATAATAATGGGGTCTTATAATTACAATGTTGGTTAATCACATTTGATCATAATTCTATGATTATTTAATTCTTTTGGTTGTTTGTATCATAAATATTACAATGTGGATAATATTATAATATGTATATTAATTATAAAATCTAATCTATATGTCCATAACAATGTAGCATGATTAATATAAAGTTCTAGGATTACCAACATTTTCTTGCATCACATATTAATTCTTTAATTTTTTTTAAAGTTATAATATAGATCTATGATCTACATTTGACATTATTTTTGTGATGCAGGATTTTGATTTGTTGAATATTTGCTTAGGCAGTATTTGGGTTGAAGTTTTGATATTTGAAAAGAACAAAGAAAGGGCAAAAGAAGAATTTATTAATCAAAAATTATATACATACACTCATTTGTGGGTTGCGGAATTAAAGCTGCTGCACCAACAACTTGAACTATGTTCTGCTGTGGAGGTGCAGAGGAGGAAAATGCTGGACCGCCTGCGAATCAATACGCAGCCCCTCCGAAAGGGAACAATCCAGTTGGTGGTAATTGATCACTTACATATGATTTATTTTGCTTTTCTTAGGAAACCATATTTATGCACTATTACAAAATTATTAGGGGTCACAAGGGTGTATTCTCTTCACTGGATCAAATATTTCGAACTTATTTGAACTTGTTAGACCTGATTGAAACGCGTGTTTGTGTTGTGCTGGACCTGATATGAAATTTATCGGATAAGCATATTTATTGTAAGATGAACACCCTTGTACAACTTTTATGTGGAATCCCTTATTATCTTATGGAAGAGTTGGTCTTATAATGGTTAGAACAAGTTAGACATGCACGGGATATGATTTGGTGTAAAGCTTATATTAGACTGATCAAATTGAAGAGCATACATTTCGTCACTTATCTATGAGAGGTTGGAGGTTCGGCTCTCACAGCTTACCCCAACCTCATGTTTGAACTTTGCAGTTGGCGACTTGAGGCTTAAAATATGTTGATTTATTACTGTATGTCTGTATAGCAATGAAGTCATAATGCAGCAGTCAAATTTCTGTTACAAAAACCTTTTCGGGTGACATTTTATAGGTGGGGATAGAGGAGAGCCAAAAACTAGCAATGCAGGAAGAAGTGCTCCAGCCAAAGCTTTACCAATAGAATTGCCAGCTTTGTCGTTGGATGAACTAAATAAATACACCAGCAACTTCAGTCAGAAAACATTAGTTGGAGAAGGTTCTTATGGCCGCGTTTTTCATGCAAAGTTAAGCAATGGACAACAGGCTGCTATTAAGAAGTTGGATACAAGTTCTGCACAGGATTCCGATTCTGACTTTGCAGCTCAGGTATCTTACATTGGTACTATTTCTTCAATTTTTCATACATTCAAGAACAACTTCTTTTATTTCGGGTAGTTTAATTTGGTCTGATACCTTGCTTGTTTTGTGGCTCATTGCAGTTGTCTATAGTTTCTAGACTAAAGCACGAGCATTTTACGGAGCTTATTGGCTATTGTTTGGACCAAAATAACAGAATATTGGTTTATCAGTATGCAACAATGGGTTCTTTACATGATGTATTACATGGTATTACACATTATTTCTGAATTTATTGATGTCATCTCTTTATTGTATTAAATGGGAGTTTTGCTACTTATTTACATTTTACTGATTTTTCCTTCGCTGAATAGGAAGGAAAGGAGTGCAGGGTGCAGCACCAGGACCTGCTCTAACTTGGGCACAAAGAGTGAAAATAGCCTTCGGAGCTGCAAAAGGTTTAGAGTACCTGCACGAAAAAGTGCAGCCATCTATTGTTCACCGTGATGTTAGATCCAGCAATGTACTGCTGTTTGATGACTTCCTGTCAAAAATAGCTGACTTCAACTTGACAAGTGCTTCTTCAGACACAGCAGCTCGCTTGCACTCAACTAGAGTCCTCGGAACTTTTGGCTACCATGCTCCTGAGTATGCCCCTAACTTTAAACTATCACCTTATCAGGTTGTTTGTCATGGTTTATATGAGTCCTTGGCAAATTGAAGATCATTACATTTGATTAGTTTTGGAGAAAATAAACAAGGAAGAAGTTCTGCAATCAATTCATTTCGATCAGCAGACAAATAATCCTAAGAAATCACCCTCTAGTCATATGTCAGAATAATACAAAGCTATTTTGCTCACATTTATGTTGAATAACTTGCTTTCATGATATAATAGTAGTGAATTTGTCTGCTCGAACCAAGAAAGCATTTACATGTCTAGGAGTAAATGATTGACAGTACTACAAATCGATATATCTTCCCTTATTTTGAAAGGCCTACAAGTCTTTATTCTAATGGAAAGGTACACGTATCAGGCATTAACCACTCACACAACACTACTGCAGCCCCTGATAACCCCAAAAGAATCGAACACTTTATTACAAGGGTGGAAAGGACATGGATTAATGGACTTATAAGACTACTTAAAGTCATCATAATACTTGCATTGTTCAGTCATTCTATTGCTAGTGCCTTTTATTACTATGACGATTGTATTTCTTAAATCCGGCTTTTTGCCAGTGGTAACACTACTTATCCTCCCTTTTTAAACCAGGTACGCCATGACAGGGCAAATAACTCAGAAAAGTGATGTGTACAGTTTTGGTGTCGTCCTTCTTGAGCTTTTGACTGGAAGAAAGCCAGTCGATCACACTATGCCTAAAGGACAACAAAGTCTTGTTACTTGGGTGTGTTTCCTGCAGTAACATTCTCTGCATTTTACGAACTTCTCTAGCCCTTATCATTTTTGGTATATTAGTTACAGGTTTCTGTTTATTATGACAGGCGACTCCTCGATTGAGTGAGGACAAGGTTAAACAATGTGTTGATCCCAAGCTTAATGACAATTATCCACCTAAGGCTGTTGCTAAGGTATTTTCTCATCCTAGTTACCATTACATTCAAGTTTTTCTTATATCTTGGAATCTTGCAAGTTGCAACCCTTTATATTTTTTTATAATGTTTGCATCTTTGATTTGATCAGATGGCAGCAGTAGCAGCGCTGTGTGTTCAATACGAGGCTGACTTTAGGCCGAACATGACAATCGTGGTCAAGGCTCTGCAGCCTCTTCTGAATGCTGCTAATAAACCAGCAGCTGATAATGCACATGCATGATGTACTAAAGTTTTAATCAAGTCCACGATTCTTTCCTTTTCGGCCCTCTTTTTGTGTAACCTTTTTATCTTTAGTATTTTTTTCATTTAGACGATTTGATGCAGAGAACAAGTTCAGTTAAAAATCACTGAAAGCGAGTCAGTGTTTCCTTGTGACTCCGTCGTTGCAAATTTACACAAATTTGTGCATGGCAACATTAAGTCCTTGTTGATTTAGGCAGATAATTAATTTTCCTAGTTGAATATTTTGTGTAAGATAAATTTTTAAGGGCATGCCTTCTTTTGTTTTGTGAATAATAAAAGAGGTATTGCAACCTGTTAAAATATCCTTTAATCAAATATATGTTCTTGTTTTCAAGTCATACAAACTGTTATTTTACTATATACATGTTTCACAGTCGTAGAGTCATGGCATACGAAAATTTCGACAGAAAAATATAAACAATAAGATAAACTTTTGATCAATACATCTTTACCTCACAAACACATTATTCATGTATTGGTTTTCAGAAAAATTGAGTTTTACTTGTATAGCAAAAGGTTTACAAAATGAAATGGTTAAGATTATAATCAATCTATTAATCTGTACATTTTGCCGGTAAATGGTTTAAATGTTTTTTCATCGGAAGACAGCTTTGTTGATTCATCTGACAATGTACTTCTTGACGATCCACCAACAAAAACAACTTTGCTCTTGTTTTCTTCACCATTATTCTTACCCACATCGTGCAATCGCCTTCCAGTTCCAGTGAAGGGCACAAATTTAGTCGGTTCTTCTATTTTTGGAACTGGTTTTTCAGGCTCTTTATAGTCTAGAGGAAGAGCAAAATCTACCTCAACGTCAGTATCGATAACACAAACAGCATTGGATGGTTTAGCATCGACGACATCAAGATACATTTTCTGTCCCTGGTTCATTACGACAATAGTGTCTCCTACTGTCAAACACGAATACCCTAGACAAAAGGCATTCTCAAGAACGGATTTAGGATTCCTAATGTCTGAAAACGCCATGTTATGAGGCTGCAACTTTACATAAGTAGCCTTATCAAGTGTAACGCTCTCAAGATTAATCATACTTCCGTTTTCTAGCGACAAATTCTTCATCATCCATTCAGGCATCACTGCCATCCCCTCCTCGGCACTAAACTCAAGCACCCCACAATGGGAGGTCTTCCCGTTATCATAATTTTCAACCTTAAATAGCATAGGAAAGTCTACTCCGATGTTCATCAATTGCTCGAGAGCAGAAAGTGGTAGAATGATCTTATTGCCGATCTCCAAGTGAGACTTCCCTATATGAGATAAAGGGTACACAAAATAACATGTCTTGAAACCCGTCACTGGCGCATCCTGTTTCCACCCCTCCCCACCTTCAACACTCCAATTACCATCATCATCACCATCGCTATCAGCATCTTCACTAGCACCATCACTGTCAACTCTCCGACCATCATCACTATCGCCATCATAACCATAACTATGAACATCGCTACTGCCACCACCAACATTACCGTCCAAATTACTATCACTACCCCTACTACTACCATCACCACCATCATCGGCACTGCCATAGCCATCGCCATCAAACCGAACATGATCAAAAGATTCCTTAGCACCATACCAATACTCCATATCACAATCATAACCTTCATCATCAAAACTTCCTCTAGCATCATACCATCGTTCTTCGTACCATTCATCAACATAATAATCATAATTATGATAACCATACTCATCATAATATTCTTCCTCATAGCCGTAATCTTCATTATCATACCATTGTTGTTCTCCGCAATAATATCCTTCATTCTGTTCTTCATCGTTGTAATAACATAGCGAACACTCATCAACTTCACTACCTTCATTAAGACCATAATGATCATGACCAACGGTAAGATCTTCGACAGAGCTGAACAAATTTGCGTTATTAGTTTCGCCATTAGCATCATTATCATTAGAATTAGAGGTGAAGCCGGAAGAACAACACAACTTCGGCGCGAGTTGTGGAACAGCAGAGGAAGACTCCATGTGAAAAAGAGGTGTTTGTGTAAAAGAAGGTGTATGTATGAACTTAGTACGAAGAAAACTTTGCTTTCAAAGAGAATTTGTTTATGGAAATATTGTGTGGAAACAAATATGTATATATACAAAGTAAAAATATCGAATTCAATTAAATTTCCTAAGATACGTAGGAAGTTGAAACTGTGATCTAACAACATACAATTAAATTTCCTAAAATACGAAGTATATATATATATATTTATATATTTTTATGATTATGATTATTAGAAAGATTTAATTAAAATATATAATTGTAGTGTGATATTAAGACCTTTAATAATCCTATGTTTAGTAGAAGCCACTATTTATCTACTTGGAAGATTGAGAGCAAAAGATTCAAGAGATTTTGCGATTATTGATTCTCATTACTTGTCCTAAAAGTTATAGCTCTTTAAAAACACACAAATAATTTAGCCACTCCGTTTAACATTATGTGATAAGAGTAATAACAAGTTCAATTATAATCAAAGTTAAAGTGATAATCACCACCTAAATAAAACAATTAAATAATAATTGAGAAGTTAATGATGGAAGATAAATTTAGACAAGAAACAGTAGAGTACTTAAAAATTTAGCGATTGCGAAAATATGAGTTTGCTTCCTAGTTAATATATCGTCTTGTTCATTTGAGATTAGTTATAGTCCTATAGAGGAAGGACAAGGAGACCACATGCGTGTGCACCACAATTATCTTATTGATGTTTTCCCTCGCTTATTTTATACGGAGTAGTAGTAAATCATTGCCTTAACATGATCTTTCATCACACCACGGCCATGTCCAGTTTCCGTACAGTTATAGTCTATGATAGTCTATAATTTCAACCGTATGTAAAAACACTAGTGTCACTATGAGCATGGCACTTTTATAGACATGGCACTTCAATAAGAATTATTGGCTTTCCGATATAGAGCTGAGCTTAAAACTCATCACCAAATTCAACTCAAGCTACGGAGCATTCGACAAGTTTATTGGATAATAACACAAACAACAGAATGGGCATCAAATTCAGGTAAGATTCTTCAGTAAACATATCATGTTTTACTTGCACTTTTTACATGTACTGTACTATGGTTAGGAGCTAGTAGTTCACTCATCACTCATCACATTCAGTAGTTTAATACATCAATTAGTACGGAACATTGCAAAAGGAAGGGAAAGAGGTTATTACTTTCCAAAGTAGTTGGTAAACAAAAGATGTGTGAGGTGAGATCTGAACTAATGTTTTACTTCGCAATCATTTTACCTCTTACATTGTTGCTAAAAGAAATTCTCAGTGTCAGAGAAGCTTAAGTGTGTTTTTTGGAGCACTTATCCATGGAGAACCTGCAACAGCGAATCTCCATAACGCATTTACATGCTCAGGTAAAGCATAGTTGATGCCAACACGGGGACCAACCAGTATCTTTTCTGGTTTTGGTCCATCTAGAAGTTCTAAACCACCTGCACGTTTCATAAGAAAATTTGTTGTTTAGTAGCTTAGAGTGGTAATGCAGAGTTGGCTAGCATATAGAACAAAGAGCACACTAATTTAAGATTTTTACCACGCTCATAAAAGGGATGATTTGACCATTCGGTTGATAATCCAAGTGCTTGGCCAACCTGTAAATGAACATAAGACTTAAGTTATAGTCATCGAGACTCATGACTCAAAAATGCACTCAGACTAGTTTTTAAATGCCTTTGTTTTAAGGACTAAATGCTTCATGTTTTTTTACCAGATTTGACGCTTTATAAATGCTACTTCGTATATAACTAACCACATCAGGGAAGCTGCACTATCTATGCTGAACTTTAAAAATTGAGCCAAGCATAATACTTCTAGGAGATCAAACATGTCAGTATTTGGCAACAAGGACTAGGGATAAATTCTATCCCTCGCTCGAATAGCAAACTACCATCAGTATTGGTTGCAGGTCCTACAATTATAATCATGCACCAAGATCAGACTAAGTAATCTTGATCTCCAAACCACTACCACCAAGCAAAGCAAGCACCAATTCACCAAGTAAATAACCAATCATGCAACCAAGGGTTCAACAATTAATTTAATTGGATCAAAAATAGGTTGCAGACAAAAAAAAAATCAGCTATTTGTAATTTTTGCACCACGTGACCAACATTCCGTAGAGCACTCCATGATCACAAGACCTTTTGTTCTTTTAAGGGATTGTTTGGCATTGTTGTTGTCAGTAGCAATGTTATAAAACTTATTCTGCTCTTACACTTTCAGAGTAATGCAGATCAAACATATTTCTAAATTGTGAATGAGTTATGTGGACAAATAATCCTCAAATAATCAAGCTACCAAAACAATAGCTGAATGTGCATGCAGCGGTTTGTTACATGTGTAAAAACAAGGGAAAAATTTACTAAAAAAAAAATACTCTAATACAACATATAACCAACTGCAACTTGAAAGGATTGACAATATACTCTAATACAACATATAACCAACTGCAACTTGCAAGGATTGACTGCTAACCTTTCCTGGCCCAGCAAGAAGAACAGGCTTGTCGGTAATCTGACCCCGACGCTGCTGAATGGTCTTCAAACCTGCAACAATAGTCCATACCTTCAGAGCACTAAATTGCTGATGAATAAATATTGTTCAATCAACTTTGGCTCACATTGCCTATACACTTCATCAATACAATATAAAATAACGGAATGTTCTTTATCTACATACATGTAAGCCATTCTTGTACACTAGGAACTAAAGAATAACTATCCACACTACATCAAACAAATACAAATAAACTCATTAAAGCCATAAGACATGGTTAACTAACAACAATCAACCAACTTGATATCTACTATCCATCCAACTTAATATCATACTATTACACTTACACATACAGAGCATCATGCTAACAACACAAAAGTAATAGCTATGACGAACAATTACCGCTTATAGGAGCACAAGCACGTATCAAAACAGCTGCTCCAACACCCTCTTTGTCAGCAACAATGTTAAGCATCATGTGAAGACCATAGCAGAGATACACATAAGCATGCCCACCTGGTCCAAACTACCAAAATCGCTTAACGCCAAAACAAACAAGATACAAAGTTCTACTACCTATCAAAAAGTACACCAAAATTCAAGCACTAAAGCAAAGGTGATCATGTTTATGCATCTTCTTACAACAGGAGCTGTCCTGGCTGTAATGCCAAAGCGGCCATGACACGCTGAATCATTTGGCCGATAAGCTTCCACCTGCAAGAAGTTTAAAGCCCAATTCAGGTTACTATAGCACAAATGCTCACATATTCAGATTTGCTTGAAAGTTGAAAACTTGGCCAAAGAAACTTTAAAAGACCCAATTTTCAAGTATGATCCTAAATCAAAATGATACTAAAACAGAAAAACTGAAAATTTCTATGACAAAATATAAAAGAAAACAATTTATCAGTTGCAAAAAAAATATATTTTGACATTTGATCATGATTTTGTAACCAACAAACACAAACTTTAGTGTAAACTCAAAAGTCAACTGGTTTTATGGGACAATTTTACAATTGGGAAACTTTAATAAGACTTGATACTTTGGCCCTGTTCTTTTGGACTAAAACGAAACTGAACTAAACTGAATTGAATTGAAATGAGCTGAACTGAAGTGAGCCGAACTGAACTGAAGTTGACTGAATTGAAATGGACTGAATTGAAATGAATTGAATTAAACGGATTAGAATATAATAGAATAGCACTGAAAAGAGCTTAACTGAATTAAACTGAACTGAAGTGCTAAAAACTTAAGTACAAAAGAACAAGGCCTTTTTAATCAAACAAAACAAAAAATGCTGATTTACAGAATAATATAGGATTTTGACATTTGATCATGATTTTATAACACACAAAATCAAAAATTAGTGTAAACTCAAAAGTCAAAACTGATTTTATGATACAAATTTCAAATTGGGAAACTGTGAAATGTCTTCATACAATTCAAATACATCAACTAAAACAACAAAACAAAAAATCTAATTTATATTCCAATTAGCAATTTCGTCGAACACTTGGTGTGCATACTAAGGAACATTTTAAACCCCACCTCTGTAATTTGAAGAACAACATCATCACGTCGAAGAAATTTGCCAAGAAGAAGTGGGGCAAGTTCAAGAGCATCAATGGCGAAAAATTCAGACCCTAAAATATTCAAATTTTGGAAATTTAATTCAGAAATTGTGGAAATTGAAGATGATGGAGGTTTTAATTTGAATTTTGATTTGGAAGATCGAAATTTGAGCTTTGATTGAGATGGGGTTTCGTCATTTGAATCATTTGATGATTTGATTTGTTGTTTTGATCTTTGAGGTTTAGTCATTTGAATATAATTGCTAATTTGAAACAGAGAAGAGGGAAGGAGTTGAATGGGCAAACTTTTTTGATGATATATGATGTTTTTTCCCACCAATTTTTCAAAGCATGAGTACTTCATTTCACCGTAGTCGTTCAATCCGAGTGTACTACATAATCCTCAAGCAAAAGCTCGGCTTTTAAAAATATTATCTTAAATAATTAACTACGCTCATTATAATAATTGCTCATTAATAGAGTGTAGTTGGTTCTAATAATAACGACGGATATATGTATTAATAGGGAGTTTTTTGTATGATTTATCTAAAAATTAATAAATAAAAATAAGTGATTTACAAGAAAAGTTGTAATAATGGCAGCCACCTCGCGCTTTAATATAGAAAGATTAATATAGATAGATTGTATTGTGGATGGTACCCGTAGATTACATAATGTGTGACTTATGTATTGTTCAATACTTTTATTATTATTCAATCGTTATTTTTGGTCACTAACTTCATATTCGTTTGTTAACTCATGTTTGACTCGATGCAACACAAGTACACAACTATTGTTTCGTTAATGATGCGGAGAACTGTCTAGTTACTCTGTATTAGAATTTAGAAGTAGCACCAACTTACAATGACATAATATACACATCACAAATGATGTACTTGTATTTGGATTGTTTGATGGACAAATATTAACTGAAAACTCAAGAGCAGATAGCTACATTGTGTAGTTAATGACCCTAGATGCACAACCCGCATGTGGAGTGCCTGTAGGAAGGCTTGAGAAGCTGAGTGTTTTGGTAATGGAAATGTACAAGAACGGATAAGCTGTAATCTAAAATGTTGAGTTAAAGATAAGCAATTTTGAGGTCGGTTTATCTTTCTCAGCCAAGTTCAGCAATCTGGCAGGCAAACCACATTTTGTGCAAAGATCAGAGCAATTTAGAGCATGGAGATAGCTAGATAAGTAGGCATCATCCAAAAGTTTTCCAAAAGGTAAAGATACAATTAAACTGGATGATTTGAACAGCGTGTCTCATAAGTGAACAAAGGGACTCATTATGGTGGTGATTGTACTGATCATCCTCGTCATCAAGTGGTTCGTTTCCGTCAAGCACAGGCTCAGGGACTCCAGTTTAGGTGTTGACCCTAGAGCAGGTAGTGGATGGCTGCATACATTAAAAAAAAGAGAGAGGCGAGAGCAATCAGTGAGGGATCAAGTCAATCAAAATACATTACTAATATTAAACCTTAAAAGGTTAACAGATAGATTTTAGGCTTACATCTATGGCCCTTCAAAAGAATTATCTGTGGTAGGCCTTGCTAAAGTAAAAACATAATACTACACTCTTTCGAACGAAAGGAGATGAGTCTTCAGCTTTTGAGATTCCATTGTTAACAACGTGAACTTGATCAAGTCATTGAATCATTTACTAACACATAAAAAAGGCAAGATGCCAACATATAGTGGGTTCAATCACAGAAACTCGATGTGATTCTTGACCCTACACTAAATTGCAAACGATAGAAAGCATCAATGACATGATATAGTTCGTGCAGCACAGACATAACAGATGAATCATCTCTAAAAACAAATTGTGCAGTAGCTCATAATATGTAGTAGTGGATGACAGTACAAATCTTTTACTGAAATAATAGAAACATCAGTCAGAATGAGAGAAGACTTGTTTCATTGACAACGATGGGGAGTGAAGCAGATATCATCAAGGTATATTTTGGGACCATGTCATATTAGAGAGTATTGGTGCATCGCTCTGGCAGGTGTGGACAGTTTCGAATCAATAGTTGTTGGAGAGATTTAAGTTGACGAATTCCCTTGGGGGCTTGGGTACATCCAAAAGAGTAGGACAATCTTCAACTAGAATTTCACGAAGAGAGGAAAAACATTGCAACCAGCATGGGAGCTCAACCAAATTTTTACAATTTTTAGCAAAGAGATATTGAAGAGAGGCTGCAGCAAACATAATACAACGTGGAAGACACCTCAACTTCGGAACCCCTGTGATTTGCAATAGTTTAAGGGCTTGAAGGCCTTGCAATCCTTGTCCTTTCTCTACGTCCAACTCTTCAAAATTATTTATTGATTATTTCTCAAGGTTAACCAATAACTTCATGCTATTCGGAAGATACATTAATTTAGGACAGTCAACAATGAACAAGAATCGAAGGGAGCTCAGTCCTCCCACATCATCACTGTCCCAAAGGGATACTAAACTCTTACATGACCTGAACCACAAGGTACGTAAAGAAATGAATCTGTTAAATTTGGTGTCAAGCAAACTCATCTGACATGTTGCCAATGCAAAATTTCTTCAAACTTTGCAACTGGAATAAATCTCTAGGTATCTCCTTCAATTTCTCACATTTATCGAGATGCAATCCTTCAAGATTTAAAAGCTTGCATATTGTATGTGGAAGACTTCTGATGATAGGGTTATATGACAAGGTATGATATCTCAAATGTTTCAAATTCCCGATTGACCAAGTCTTCAAACCAACTACCAGCAAGGCTGAAGATGCATAAACTTCTAAAATGCAATGTAATAATCCCTTCAAGAATAGACAGACTTATATGACTTGTTCTATAACTAAACCTAAATGTCCGTGTGTTCCTTGATTTGAGAAGATCCTTAGGAAACTCTGTCTTTTAGACTATTAATTTGCTCGTTCCCCAAACAATGTGCCTGGAAAATTCTGAAACATTCAGATTATCATGAGTTACAACCGCAAACTCTTCTCTAAGAATATACATAGCCAAATCATGCAGATGATCATGCATCTTAACTCTGCACAAAATGTTATTCAATTGAATATTCGGTTGAAGGAGGGATCTTGATACCAATTCCATGAAGTAAGAATAGCCACTCTCTTCAATTTCACTTCTCCCATTGGTTCCATGTAGCAGTCCGAGTGCGCTCCATACATATGGTACATAATTTGTACTGAGATTCACATCCTTCTTGTACAAGCACAGATAAACAAAACATGGTTCTAAGTGTGATGGAAGTTTATCGTAGCTTATTTTCAAAAGTTGCATGACTTTATCATATTGCTGATTCAGCTCAATAAAGCCATCAATGTCACTGATTCGTCGCCATTCTCGATCATCCCTCTCACTTCTTAGCAGACTACCCAATGTTATAGCAACTAATGGGATGCCACAACATTTTCTAGTGATAGTTCTGCCAATCTCATGGAGACTCCGATATCTAACTTCCTCTCCTTCCTTGAAAGCCAAACGCTCAAATATGGACCAACAAACATGGTCTGGAAGCCTCTCCAAATTATATGGCTCCGTGCTTTTGTAATCAAAGCTACGCTTGCTTTTCATCAAAATTACACTTCGTGCTTTACCAATGGCTAGCACTTCTTGTAACTTTGTCCACATTACGATGTCTTCTACCCAAACATCATCTAAAACAAGAAACTACTTCTTCAGATACAACAAATCATTGAGCTTTTTCACCAATGTATTCAAATCTCTGTTCCTCATGTCAACACCACTACCATCTTTCACAATATCCTCTATTATCTGACGTATTTGAAAATTATCTGAGACACATACCCATAACTTGAGATCAAAGTGATGTACGGCACAATATACTAACTTTACCAAGGCTGTCTTTCCAACCCCACCCATTCCAACTATAGGGAATTAGGGAGTACGGAGAGCTCAATATTATCACTACTACTTACAGCATAAATTTTGTCCAAAATTTTTCCTGCTTAGCTTCATCTCTTCCTATAATAGTGGGTTCAAGCACATAGGTACATTCATCTAAAGGGTCTCTAATCTATTTCCTTCGAGTAGTACAGTGGATGATCGACAGGATTCGAGAAGGAAAAATAGTACCTTAGTCGACGGCCAAAATTTCCTTCGTTAAGCTTGCACAACTTAGCATTAAAGGCCACTCCAACTAAGAGGTCGTCGTTATCATAAGCGACACTCTTAAGATCTCTCAGCCAAAGCTTGATCATCTTGTTAGTATACCGCTTATCCTCATCATCTTCAAGGACAACACCAATGGCTTCCATCTTCTCAGCTATGATCTTGAGGTGTTTCTTCATGAAATTTGGTAGCATTTAACTCTTCGGTTACATAGCCAGTGACAATGAAAGAAGTAAGCTTACCAAAAATGGATTCCACAACGGCTATGATCATTGCTTCGACCATTTTCTAATATTTGTTCGAAAATCAAGGAGTAAAATTAAAGTCTTTGATCAATATAATGGTTAACTACTTATTATGGGTTTATGAAAACTTTAGTAAATTATATGTAAAATTTTTTTAACATATAATGATAAAGGCTTAGAAAACACGTGCTTCTATTTTAACCTTAAAAAACAAATCATACTATGATTAGTCATAATCATAAATTCATAATATGATTAGTCAGTGTACACGATTAGAAAGCTGTAATAAGTCATACTCTGTACTACGGCCGGTACTAATATTAGTCAAGTAAAAATGCAGATAGTGCTATACCTTTTCTAGATGCTCACACTATACTCTTTACAAGTGAAACTATGAATTCAGTCGAGAAATTTAAGTTCCTCAATTCCACTAAGAAATAAGTGCATATGAAAATATGATACGATGATATCTAGTATATTTTATACTAACACACAATTAAAAATAATAACATGATCTAATATGAAAAAAATTTTAAAAAAAATTGGGGAAAGCAGTCACAGAAAAAGGAAGTCGAGAGTAATTAATTATTGTTAGTCAATAACTGACCAAGTGATGTCCCTAAAAGGCTGAAACATAACACATGCTGTATTATATCATTGTATTGTGTGAATGTAAGATTATAAATGTGGCATAACTTTTTTTCTTTATCATGATTTTATGACCCAAAATCAAAGCTTCCATACACATTAGAATAATAACCAATTTAAAACCAGCTATAGCAAGATAGCTGGTTTTTTATTCTATGGGTACTTTCGGCGAACAGTTCATGGTAAGCTTGCTAAATGAAGAATGGAAACCCACCTATGTTATCACTTATCAGCACCACAGCATCATCATGTCATTGTATCGAAAACTCTTGGCAAGAAGTCGGGCACATTAGCTGCATCAATGGAGTACAGTATAAATTAGGCCCAAACATAACCAAATTCAGCAGTACACAACTCAGATAATGATGTTCAGAACCAAACATTCAAACCTGTTTTACCATATTGTTAGCGTTATTAGTGCTACAAACCCAAATATCAATACCAAAACATTGTGACTTGGTAAGACAATAAGGATGTCTTTTAGGCAATGGAGCTCGAAACTAACACATATCAATCTTCTAATCTTAAAAACAAGATTTAAATCAGCTGAATCAACCAGTGCCATGATTAATCTGCATAAAAACATGTTCTAGGATGGTTTAAAAAGAGATTACAACAAGTAAAACCTCGGAACTTAGCATCCAATTCAACAGCAAAGCTCGAAGTCTAATCATCTTTTAGGAAGGTTTTTAGACTGAAATTTCTGGGGGAAAAAGGCACTTAATTTGGTGAAGACTATAATATCGAAGAAATGATAAAATACCATCCACCAAAAAGAAAAGGAAAACAGACAATATAAGGGATTCTCTGCAATTCCGATGACTCAATATCAAACAACAAGAACACGAGTTGATCTTTGATCTATCAAACCATATATATAATACATATCAACAACTAATACAAACTTCGCTTGCTTTTGATCAATTAATACCAAACAAATGAGATTGTTAAAAAAGCACCTTATTGATCTTCTAATGCTATCTTTCTGGCAGCATCTTTTACAATCTATAGCTTTTCTACAATTAGCCAAGTAGGATGATTGTATCAAATTCAATTAGAGACTAACAATCCTTAAACTTTAAAACAAACTGTGCGGTAGTTCAGATACTACTATGCAATCAATCACAGCCTTAATCCCAAAAAATTGGGGTCGGCTACATGAACCAAAATTAATCATTCAATGTGGTAATATCTTTAAATGAATAGAAACAGCAGTGAGAATATATGACCTGTTTCATTGACGAAAACGGGGGCTGAAGCAGATATCGTCAAGGTAAATTTTGGGGCTGCATTGCATCAGATCAGATGGTATAGTGCATTGTTCTGAGAGGTGCAGACAGTTTCGAATCAGTAGTTGGAAAGATTGAAGATGACTAAATCCTTTGGGCATGTCCAACAGATTAGGACAATCTTCAATTCGAATTTCACGAAGAGAGGCAAAGCATTGCAACCAGCAAGGAATCTCAATCAATTTTTTACAATTTTCAACAAACAGATACTGAAGACTGGCTGCAGCAGAAATGATACCACGTGGAAGATGTCTCAGCTTCGGAACCCCTGTAATTTGTAGTACCCGAAGACCTTGAAGGCCTTGCAAGCCTTCTCCCTCCTCCAAGTCCAACACTTCACAATTGTTTATTGATAATTTCTCAAGTTTAACCAGGAACTTCAAGCTATTCGGAAGACAAATCAATTTAGGACAGTCGATTATAAACAAGAATCGAAGGGAGCTTAAGCCTCCAACATTATCACTGTCCCATAAGGATTCCAACCTCTTACATGACTTGACCCACAAAGTACGTAAAGAACTAAATTTGTTACGTTTGGTGTCAACTAAGCTCATCTGACATGTTGTCACGCTAAGCTTCCTTAGACTTTGCAGCTGAAACAGATCTTTAGGAATCTCCTTCAATTTATTACATTCATCGAGATGCAATCCTTCAAGATTTAAGAGATTGCATATTGAATTTGGAAGGCTTCTTATGATAGGATTATATGACAAGGTAAGATATCTTAGATGCTTCAAGTTCCCAATTGACCCTGGCAATGCTTCAAACCAACTACCAGCAAAGCTTAAGATGCGTAAGCAGCTGAAATGGGATATAATCCCTTCAAGAATGGACGGACTTATATGACTTATTCTATAACCAAATCTAAATGTTCGTGTGTTCCTTGCTTTGAGAAGCTCTCTCGGGAACTCTTTGTCTTTCAAACTACTAGCCTGCTCATATCCCCAAATAATGTGCCTAGAAAATTCTGAAACATTCAAGTTATCATGAGTAACAACAGCTACCTCTTCTCCAAGAATGTTCATAGCCAAATCATGCAAAAGATCATGCATCTTAGCTCTACACAAAACTTTATCCAATCGAATACTTGGTTGAAGAAGGGATCTTGATACCAATTCCATGAAGTAAGAATAACCACACTCTTCAATTTCATTTTTCCCATTTCTTCCTCTTAATAGTCCTAATGCACTCCATATATATGGCACATAATTTGTACTGAGATCCACATCCTTCGTATACAAGGATAAATACGCAAAACACGGTTTCAAGTGGGATGGAAGTTTATCATAGCTTATTTTTAAAAGTTGCATGACTTTATCATATTGCTGATTTAGCTCAGTAAAACCATTCATATGACTTATTCGTTGCCATTCTTGATCGTCATTCTCGCTTCTTAACAAGCTCCCCAACGTTATGACAACAAGTGGGATGCCGCAACACTTTTTAGTGATAGACCTACCAATCTCATGGAGACTCCAATATCTTACTTCCTCACCTTCCTTAAATGCCAATCGTTTAAATATAGACCAACAAACATGCTCCGGAAGTCTCTCCACATTATATGGCTCCATAGTCTGAGTAATTGAAGCGACATTTGCTTTTCTTGTTGTGATCAAAATTATACTTCCTGCTTTAGCAATGGCTAGCAATTCTTGTAATTTTGTCCAAATTGCAATGTCTTCTACCCAGACATCATCCAACACAAGAAAGAACTTCTTTGCATATAACATATCACTGAGCTTTTTAACCAGGGTATTCAAATCTTTGCTCCGCAAGTCAACACCACTACCATCTTTCACAATGTCCTCTATTATTTGGCGTATTTGAAACTTCTCTGATACACATACCCACAACTTGATATCAAAGTGGTGTACATCACCATACACTAACTTTGCCAATGCCGTCTTTCCAATCCCACCCATTCCAACTATAGGGAGAACAGAGAGCTCAATAGTATCACTACTACTTACAGCATGAATTTTTTCCAAAATTTCTTGCTTAGCTTCATCTCTTCCAATAATAGCGGGTTCATGCACATAAGCACATTCATCTAAAGGATCTCTAACATCATCCCTTGAGTAATCAATAATATGATCCGCTAAACCAAATTCAATTTTCTTAGCCACTATATTCTCTAGCTTTTCACGTAGGCCTTTCATCTTGTTACTTAAATGTAAGTTGAATATGACAGGATTTGAAGAGGAAAGATAGTACCTCAGTTGACGGCCAAAACTTCCTTCATTAACTTTGCGCAACTTTGCATCAAATGCCACTTCATCTAAGAGGTCATCGATATCATAAACAACACTCTTAAGATCTCTCAGCCAAAGTTTGGTCGTCTTGTTGGTAAACCGCTTATCCTCAGCTTCTTCGAGAACAACACAAATGGCTTCCATCTTGTCAGCTATGAGCTTGAGATCCTTCTTAGCAAACTTGGCTGCATTTATCTCTTCAGCTATGTAACCAGTACTGATATTGTCACTGAAGGAAGCAAGCTTACCAAGAATGGATTTCGCAACAGCCAAAATCATTGCTTCAGCCATTTAACATATACGAAGTACTCCTTACGTATCTGCTTAAAATGAAAACCGGTTTATAATCAATGTAGTTGCTAAGTTGCTGGTTTATGAAAGCTTCGCAAATTTCTGTGACCATTTTTTTTTAAACATATCTTGAGGAAGATATAGTACTATAGTCAACACTTGCTTCTTTTTAAATTTGACAAATCAAATACTACTATTTGTTAGAAAGACTTTTTTGTGTGGCGACATTAATATTTAATATTAGCTAGAACACACGAATGCTATTACAATGAATTGAAATGGTCTATAATGTAATTTAATATGCTTATATGCCAATCATCAATTTAAAAATAAAATGAATATGACACTGTAAGCTGTCAATTTATAGCTCATATATTCATACTAGTGGGAATTTCGCTAATAATTATGTCACTCAAGTGATGTGCATTGATGCTACACTTTTTTTCTAATGTTCACACAACTATACAATTTGCACCATGCATTCAATTAGTTCCTCAATTCCATAAGATAAAGACAAACATTTCTGAATTTCTCTTATTTTCTTGTATATTCATAAACGATTAGATTACCAGCTCAACCCATGACCTCTCATGTCATCCAACATAATTACCAGCTCAACCAAATTTTGTTGATATTCTACATCCATATTTTAAAATATATATTCTTTCAGCCGCAACCTTACACTCAATACAACTAATTGACTATAAAGTACAAGCGCGGGTACTACATTCTTGATCTTCCTCAACCTCAACTCATAATTAAAATCAACGTCTATTTACCAAAATGATAATCGATACTAAAGTGATCCACAATTATTATTGGTGTTTTTTCTCTGTCCAAAGGGAGGAAGTAAATTGATTGCTTGTAATTTTTTGGAGTTGATTTTAAATGTGAGTAATTTTTTAATTTAGGATGATTATGCATTTACTTCTATAAAATTATAGGAATCATGGGCTATAATGTTTTACGTTAACTCATTTCAAAAGAATTGTTCCATGTGACACACTCTAACGTATAGGCGTCATGTAAGCTTGCCATGTCATTTAACAAAATAAAATTGTGCTTAGTTTTAGATTCATGTGCTTAGTTTGCTTAGTTCTCTTACAAATCAAGGTTATGACCTTACTATCTCAACCAATTTTGATTAGCGAATTTAAATGTCAACGTTGCATTATATATTCATTTTATTTATTAAATAAATTAGAAGTAATATTTGTTTATTTTCACAAGTATAAAAAATAAATATATACGAAGTGTTCCTATCAAAAAATAAATTAATATTAAGTGGAAAATAAACAGTAGCACTCGAGGCATCGCGCCGGGCCGATACTCTAGTGGGTGTACAAAACTCGTAAGTGGGATACCAATTTAGGGTCTGTTTACTTCAACTGAAAATAGCTGAGCTGAACCGAATCGAACTGATTGGAGCTGAATTGAATTGAGTTGGGCTAGTGGGCTGAGCTGAACTGAAGGTTATTTTATGAAAAATTAATGAATAGCAAAATAAGTAAAGAGCTGAGCTGAGCTGAATTGAACTGAAATGAAGTGAACTGAACGGATTTTAAGCTAAAGTAAACATGCCCTTAGTTTTAACATTAATTACACCGACTAAACGGTTATTCTCGAATATTAAATTTAGGGTGGTTAAGCATTACCTATTTACCCATAAAATAATTCAACTGTCAAAACAAAGCTCATGCAATTTTGCGAATGAAACAAGAATTGATAGCTAATTATTATTATTAAATCATTGGGAAATTTCGTCGAACAGTTGGTGTGCTTGTTAACTAAAGAATGAAACTAACTAACCTTTGTTAATAGTTGTTTATAATGCAGCACCATTGCGTCAGAGGAAATTGCTAAGAAGAATTAAAGCGTAATTAAGAGGTAAAAATTAGGACCCAAATTTTGAAATTTAAGCTCAGAAATGTTGTAAATTGAAATTTCTGGGGAAAATTAAGCTTTCAATTTGGATTTGAATTCGGAAAAATTAATGAAAATTGAAGGTTTTGATTAAGAATTTGAGATGGGTTTTCATCTGTTAAATTGTTAAATTGTTAAATGCTTAAATTTGATTTGTTGTTTGGATGTTTTGAAGTTCGAACACAACTCCAACAACAGAGAATTGAAATGAAAATTGAATTGAATACTTGGGGAATATATACTTGAAGGGAACCAGTTTGCTGTTGCCTGTTAGAGTCTTATTTTTTTAACCACGGAACCAGTTTGTTGTTAGAGTCTTATTCTTTTAACCACAGAACTAGTTTGTTATTAGTCTTATTTTTTCATCAAAGAAACTAAATTAAATTGAACTGATGAAGTAGTAATTGTTTTTTTTTGGTGCTAGGGAGCCACAAGAGTGGAGATGAGAATCGATCCCAAGATCTTCTGGAATCGGGAGGGAAGTTTTTACCACTTGAGTTACCCCTCACTCTCAAATGAAGTAGTAATTATAATGGTGATGAGTTGATCTGAACTGAACTGTATTAAATAGGATTGAACTGAACTGAATAGAGCTGAAATAAACTGAACTGAAAAAATTAAATCCAAGGCCTTAATCATAGGGACGGAGTAGTCATTTAATTTCCTTTTCTCCAAAACACTAATGAAAAATCTCATCCCTGATAGTTTTTATTAAAGTTTTTGGTACAAAACTCTCTTTAAACCTATTTTTCAACAAACACCAAACTTAGAGTTTTGACTCTAAATTCCATTCAAAACTCTCTTTTCCTTCAAAACCTCTCTCCACCAAATACCTCCTATGTTTTTTGTTATCCATTAAACATTATAATTAGGCAAGTTGCAATGTAAATAATGTCAAAAACTCCTACTCCAAATTCATTGATAAGAATTGATGCAAGTGTGTAAGGATTGTTAATTCGACGGGTACATGAAGATGGATTAGAGAGATGATTTTTTCATGACTACATTTGCAAAAGCAAAAGATGTTCCGTAGATAGTCTCTTATTTTATATGAAAGCCTGTGGCGATATAAGCGGGAATGCTCCGTTGCGGAAATTCTATCCAGCATTTGTAGTTTTAATGGAGAAATTGATTATTTGATCCTTACTGCAATGTTCTTGTTAGGATTGAATGTTTTTGTAGATGTCGTGCGGCTTNCTAAAGTAAACATGCCCTTAGTTTTAACATTAATTACACCGACTAAACGGTTATTCTCGAATATTAAATTTAGGGTGGTTAAGCATTACCTATTTACCCATAAAATAATTCAACTGTCAAAACAAAGCTCATGCAATTTTGCGAATGAAACAAGAATTGATAGCTAATTATTATTATTAAATCATTGGGAAATTTCGTCGAACAGTTGGTGTGCTTGTTAACTAAAGAATGAAACTAACTAACCTTTGTTAATAGTTGTTTATAATGCAGCACCATTGCGTCAGAGGAAATTGCTAAGAAGAATTAAAGCGTAATTAAGAGGTAAAAATTAGGACCCAAATTTTGAAATTTAAGCTCAGAAATGTTGTAAATTGAAATTTCTGGGGAAAATTAAGCTTTCAATTTGGATTTGAATTCGGAAAAATTAATGAAAATTGAAGGTTTTGATTAAGAATTTGAGATGGGTTTTCATCTGTTAAATTGTTAAATTGTTAAATGCTTAAATTTGATTTGTTGTTTGGATGTTTTGAAGTTCGAACACAACTCCAACAACAGAGAATTGAAATGAAAATTGAATTGAATACTTGGGGAATATATACTTGAAGGGAACCAGTTTGCTGTTGCCTGTTAGAGTCTTATTTTTTTAACCACGGAACCAGTTTGTTGTTAGAGTCTTATTCTTTTAACCACAGAACTAGTTTGTTATTAGTCTTATTTTTTCATCAAAGAAACTAAATTAAATTGAACTGATGAAGTAGTAATTGTTTTTTTTTGGTGCTAGGGAGCCACAAGAGTGGAGATGAGAATCGATCCCAAGATCTTCTGGAATCGGGAGGGAAGTTTTTACCACTTGAGTTACCCCTCACTCTCAAATGAAGTAGTAATTATAATGGTGATGAGTTGATCTGAACTGAACTGTATTAAATAGGATTGAACTGAACTGAATAGAGCTGAAATAAACTGAACTGAAAAAATTAAATCCAAGGCCTTAATCATAGGGACGGAGTAGTCATTTAATTTCCTTTTCTCCAAAACACTAATGAAAAATCTCATCCCTGATAGTTTTTATTAAAGTTTTTGGTACAAAACTCTCTTTAAACCTATTTTTCAACAAACACCAAACTTAGAGTTTTGACTCTAAATTCCATTCAAAACTCTCTTTTCCTTCAAAACCTCTCTCCACCAAATACCTCCTATGTTTTTTGTTATCCATTAAACATTATAATTAGGCAAGTTGCAATGTAAATAATGTCAAAAACTCCTACTCCAAATTCATTGATAAGAATTGATGCAAGTGTGTAAGGATTGTTAATTCGACGGGTACATGAAGATGGATTAGAGAGATGATTTTTTCATGACTACATTTGCAAAAGCAAAAGATGTTCCGTAGATAGTCTCTTATTTTATATGAAAGCCTGTGGCGATATAAGCGGGAATGCTCCGTTGCGGAAATTCTATCCAGCATTTGTAGTTTTAATGGAGAAATTGATTATTTGATCCTTACTGCAATGTTCTTGTTAGGATTGAATGTTTTTGTAGATGTCGTGCGGCTTATTTATTAATAAATTATTTTCTTTATAAAAAAAAAAAAAAAAAAAATCCTACCCTGTAATTCCGTATGTAGCAAATGGCAACTAATAAAATAGCGGAGGCCATTAAGACTGTGGCCACTAAGGCAACCATAAAGAGAGCGCATGGTTTCACACTCTTTCCCATCTCTATTCTTATCTTTTCTACCTAGCTCTCCCTAATATCTTACACTTACTAATTATACTTGCTATGGGAATATAACAACTTGTATGCACCACAAGTCCACAACCCTTTTTATATAGGAGTATTTGCTTAGGTAACATATTCGATTTATTCATAATTATTCATAAGTGCAAAATTATTTTGATTTGATATCTATGATGATGACATGAACCATACAATAATATGTGATCTAATTTCCAAGTCGATTTTTGTTTTATTTGGTGACCTCAAATAATAAGTCGATAATAGTTTCATCTAAGACCATTGTGCATGGATCAAATTCTACACAAAAGATTGTACAACGTATAAGACCATTTATTCTTACTACTCCATACTGATGAGCAATTTTCATTATGGTGCATTTTTGCACGCATACGTTATTAGCAAGATACAGGTACTATAATGAGTATAATCCCTACTCATAAACAAATTCTTGAGCAACATCCTTTTTACGCTTCATTTCAAATATTTTAGCTAGAGAGGGAGGGATAACTCGATTGGTTAGATATTTTTTCCCGGATCTAGGAGATCATGGGATAACAATATAACGTAACATCTTATAACCAGTCCTGGTGGCCAATTTAATTTAATTTAATTCAATTCAACTCTTATTGATTCAATATTTTAGTTCAATCAACTTACGTTCAATTTAACCAAAAAAGGAAGGAAAAAAGCACTCTTAGATCCATGAGAGCACAGTGTCATCCCTAACATTATTTATTTTTCATGTGTTTTCCATTACCGGCCAATTGAGGTGGTATAATGTGTTGGAATGAAAAATTACAAATTAAAGAGAGATAGATGAATCATTTGAGGAGAACAACAATCATCATGAGAAGGCATTATTGTTTTATCTTTTAAATTTACATAATTATATTCTTATTACCGTAATTTATGAATGACTATCGAAACGTTTCCTCGAATCAGACAATTAATCTCCTCGATTTGATAGCGTTAACAATACCGTAACATGGATAGCTTAGGGATTTTGCTTGGGGTACTTTGAGCTCTTTGTTCTCACCATTTTTACTATATTTTGAACGAGCATTTCATCGACTTACTTGTAAGCAACAATCTCAAAGTAAGAAAAGGAATTGGATTACTTGAAGCAGGCGTTAAGTCAACAAGATCGGAGACATTCTAGGTCTGTCGAAGGCCTATTAAGAGATATACATTTGAAGTAAAGTGAACAAGTGTAACCAGGACACGATGCTTTGAAAAAGAGTCTCGTTCAAACTCGTGCTCCTAGTGAAGGCAGTTATTTGTGAACATTCCTTTGCTTTTAAAGAATAATCCCCATGATTGAGTAGAAAGTGTCTTTCTATCTTCGCCCTTAATTAGTCTTGTTCACCTTATTATTTTCTTCTTAATAAGAAAAATAAGTTAAAGTAAAGGTTAACATAATAAGTGAAACTAAATCCATATAAAGGAACAAGGTCAACTCAAAGATTACAACTATAGTAACTAAGTAATGAAAGGCTCTCACCACGACATTCGTGTTACCCTTAATACTTCATTATTAAGAATTTAAGATGCATTTCTTCAACTTGATAAGTTGATAAGCTTGATATAGAGCCAATATAGGTGAACTAGTTTTGGAGCGGAACAAGCCTCACTAAAATATCCATTCAATCATATTCAAAGCCCAAAAAAAAAAAAACGGAGGTAGTATCTTAAATGATAATTCAATGTAAATATAAGAAGATTAAGAAGTCCTAAAAAGTATTATGAAATTCATTTATATCATTTTATTTACTAAAATACCATTTAAGATATAAAATTTTATAAATATTCAGGTCAGGTCAGGTCGGGCCGGCGCCTGACGGTCTAACCATGATCAATATTCACCTACACTCTAATCTGATTAAACCTTCCTTCAAATTTCTTGCTTCACCTTTCTCTCTCCTCCGTTGAAGCTACTTTGAGCTTTCCATGAAAGCGCATTATTTGTTCTTTCTCCTCCATTAAAGCAGCTTTTGAGGTAATTAACCAAAATAATGTTTATTTCTTTTCTTTCTTTAATCATCGAATATTAATTACACAATGTTTTGTTACAATGTCGTTGATTTGATTGTGGAAATAGTCAATTAGGGTTTTTCTAAATTCGATTATTATTAGCTATGATTACTGATTTTACAAAAGATTATAACACGCATTTTTGTTGCTGAAATTTCGATTGATATTCTCAAGTGACAAGAATTTTCTACAATTTTTCGACTTGAATTTCTTAATAGAGTCAAATTTGATTGCTAATATTTTGCAGTATTTTGTTTAAATCTTCAATTTTAAGATCACATTATACAAATTATGTTTTAGTATTTGTCATTGTTTGGACATCTAAACAAAAAGTGCAAAAAAACTAGTGTTTGAATGTTCAATGGTTGAATGTAGGAAAAGTTTCGCTAAGGCGGCATTGAAATACCATATGGTTGTAATTCGGACTGATTGATCGAATGTTGGTGTTAGAGCTTGTGTTAGTATTTGTTGCTTGAGTCTTAGTTTCATTTCCTCGATCTCTCGAGAACATGTTTGTATGGAAAATTTGAGGAGCCATGTTCTAAATATGATAATTAGGCCCTTTTATTATTAAAATTAATATGTTGTATGAGTAGATATTCTAAATGTAGATTATTTTGTAAGACAATAAGGAGGAAAAAATTTTTGTTGATAAAACATTATAGATTTGGGGCCTGTGTGGCTGAGCTCTTTGCACATTCTCTAAGACGACCTGAGCAAGAAGCCGAGAATGCTTTAGTTTATACACCTTCAATGCTTTAGGTTGTGACTGTGTGGAAAGGAAAGAATTCTGTTAGTATGCCATCCTAGTCAATGCTATGAAGCACGCAGTAAATTAAATAATTTGATTAGTGGCTTTGTTAACTTAATTGCTTGTTACAGTTGCAACAAAAAAATTGTAGGAAAGATATCTAACCCTGGATATTATACTCAATTATCATAATTGGTTTCATCACGATCCTTCGCCTTTAGGTGTTGCTTGTTTGCATTGTTAAGATTTTTTCAATTTATTAACTTATTGCTGTGAGGAAATAGACTCTATTTGTTGGTGTAGATGTTTATTAAGAGTCGCTCGTATTGTTTGGCTGAACTGCTGTAACTTAATGAAGCTTTGCTTGTAGTCTTATAAAGTTCTAATGTTGTCAATAGATCCACTCGGTTACTGTTTGAGTGTTCTTCTGTAATTATCTTATCTGCTTATTTATTTAGCTCTTTCTTGTATAATGTTTCCTCTCAGCTTTAATTTCACCATTTTTTTCATAGGTGTAAGATTTAAGAATTAGTTTACAGCCGAAATGGCTGAGTTGGCAGCTGAGAAGCACATTCAATATATCATATCTGTAGAAAAGGTCAGTGATTTTCTTTTTCTCTGTTTATTTTTATTTTTTTAACGGGTGGGTTTTAATGGTGTTCTTATTCCTTGCAATATGTGATTAATTGAGTGCTATTGTTTTGCTATTTATGTCCTTAGAAGAAGGATGGATTTGAATCAGTTGCTATGGAGCATCTGAGGATGAATGGTGCGTATTGGGGACTCACAACATTAGATCTTTTGGGAAAGCTTCGAGTTGTGGATAGCGACGAAATAATTTCCTGGGTTATGGAATGTCAACATGAATGTGGTCTGTAGAAATCCTTATTGGTTTTCTTTTCTCTTCTATCTCTTAAATTTTTGGCACTAACTATAGAAGTTGTTGGTACTTGATAGAGATGCACAAATATTTTGAACCCCACCTTCCTTTTTGTCCCACCAATGAGAAGCAAGGCATTATATGTCTTGAACTTCTCAGCAAAGGCAGGATCCACATTCACTAGTGGACTTTGAAAACTCCAATCTACTCCGTTCTAAGTTTATCCTAGATGGATTTGAACTCAAAGTTTCAAACTGAAAATTTTGAATTCAAAATTTTTAGGATGGGACTTACACATTTGGAATCTGATAAGATCATTGCAAGCCTATTGAAAATAACCTAACTGTTAACTCCAAAACAAACTAATTTATTAAGTTTGGTCATCAGGCAAAGAGGTTAGTTTTATGTATGTTAATTGGATTTTTGTCTTATCATACTCAAGTCTTTTGGAAGAAAAATTTAATCCTGTTTTGGGATCCAACGTTTTTCAGTCCGTCCAAACTCAATTAATATAGATGTGCTAGTTACCTAGTCTTCTTTTTGCTGCTAAGCGAGTGTTGTTCCCCAACCCAAACATTGGTGTGTGGAGTTCTCTTGTGTTCTTATTAAATGTGTTGCAAATACTTGTCATTTTCATACCATGAATAAACTTGTCTTTTCGTGCCATAACTAAACTTGTCTTTTCATGCCATGACCAAACTTTGCAGGTGGATTTGGTGGTAACATTGGACATGATCCCCATATACTATATACTCTCAGTGCTGTTCAAGTTTTGGCTCTCTTTGATAAGCTACATGTTCTTGATGTTGCTAAGGTGACAAACTGTATCCTTGCTGACATGTGGGAAGTTTTATATCTTATTCTAAGTATAAGCAGATTTTATGAGCCTTGGAAACTCTTATGTTTTCAGGCTAAGTGATTGTATGCTTTTATTTTAGATGATGGAATTTTGTTCAATCTTCATATTCATTTTTTTTTTTAAACTTTGGAGAAGATGTATTGGCTGTTGCAATCACTTATGTAGCTGATGTGTTGGATAGCTGATCAAAGTATTGCCAATATACTTCAGTCCTGAATCCTGATGATATCATTGGGATTAGTTCCTATATTTGCCCCCCTCAAGTTTCCTCAATTGTGTAGAAAGGAATATCTATCCCTCTTGGTTCATGGCTTCATGTGGGTAAGATACCTTAACCTTGTAACTCAGATATTGTGGGACTGCAGAATGAGGATGGATCTTTTTCAGGAGACATGTGGGGAGAAGTGGATACAAGGTGTGCTTACACATCTCTATATTTTCCTTGCTGTTTTTTTATTTTTTCTCTTGTCAAAGAGCACTTTATTTAGGCTAATTCCTTTCCTTAGGTTTTTGTATATTGCCGTGTGTTGTCTATCATTGTTACATCAATTGGAGAAAATTGATGTGGAGAAGGCTGTGAACTACATTGTGAGATGCAAAAATCTAGATGGCGGATTTGGATGCACACCTGGTGGAGAGTCACATGCGGGGCAAGGTATGCTGGTTAACTTTAATTTCAATATACCTTGTTGATAGGTTTAATATTGTGTAGATAGATTTAGCTAGTCTATTGTCATTCAACCTGTATACCTGTCTTTTGTTCACACCTTCAACTATTCTCATGTATACGAGTAATAATGCATGTATTCAGTTGTTGTTGCTCAATCACTGATAAATGTAAATGCAAATATGCAATTCAGAATCTTGTTCCAAGGAACCTATACATCCTCATAACTCTTGAATTTTCTTTTGTTTTCTTACATTGTCATAACTCTGGATTGGTAAGGGTTTTATCTTCAACCATTGTCGTTCTTTGTTTAAGGGCAGAAAGGTCTCAATGAAAAATAGTCCGTTGTTGTTCAATGATGTTGCATGAATGGCTACAAACTTTAGAGGTACAGTACAATGAGCCTCCCTGATGATAGCAAAGTTGTCAGGTCCCCAACCATAGCCCCAAGTTTTGGAAAATCCCTTTTTCCTTGAACCTTTTGCTCTGTAGGAGCCACTCGATGAACACACTCATAGGTTTTGGGAGGTGAAATATGTCTTGCACTTGAGAAAGGTGGGCAGGGGTCATCTTGTTGAAGTTCACTTCTTAGTTAATTTGGTCTGGGAGCTGTCGCGGGTTAAGAAAGGGGGCTCTAGAATTTGTTCCATGTTTTTGCTAAATCATGTTATATGTGTTGACCTTTGTGTTATTGTCATTTTTGTGGGTGCACATTCTAAGCTGTACTTGTGTTGGTTTCTTTGCTTTCTTTGGATGAGACTCAATCTGTATGATTTATGACTGCAGTATTTTGCTGTGTTGGTGCTCTTGCAATTATGGGCTCTCTGCATCATGTTGACAAAGACCTTCTTGGCTGGTGGTTATGTGAGCGCCAAGTGAAATCAGGAGGTCTCAATGGTCGGCCAGAGAAGCTTCCAGATGTGAGACACCTTTTCCTCTTACAAAATTTTCTGGTTTCTTTTCCAAAAGAGTAAATCTTACATTCCCCATGCCCAAGGTCCTCGAATATATTGTTCTAAATGATCTATGTCATTGCCCTTTGACTTCAGGTTTGCTACTCATGGTGGGTACTTTCCAGCTTGATTATGATTGACAGAGTTCACTGGATTGACAAAGAAAAGCTTGTTAAATTCATCTTAGACTGTCAGGTCCTTTTACTCAAAATATAGATGCTGCACTTTTTACAAAATGTCAATTTTCTTTCTACTTTCATCATGTCTGTTCTCAAATCTGAATATTGTGCAGGATTTGGAGAAAGGAGGAATCTCTGATAGGCCAGATGACGCTGTTGACGTTTTCCACACTTACTTTGGAGTTGCAGGTAATATATTTTTACTTCATTGTTCTATTTCCATATTTTTGGCACTTGCCTCCATGGGGACTACCAAGTTTATCTGGAGTGTGGTCTGAATGATACATGTCAATTATAGTGCAGAGGGCTGATAGGTACAAACAAAAAAACAAACAAACAAAAATCATATCGGATATGCATGTGGAAAATTTCCGCTATTAGTATTTTTTCTCACTCGAATTGATTGTCTTGTTGTCATTGATATAGGTCTTTCACTTCTCCAATTTCCTGGAGTGAAAGCTGTAGATCCTGCCTATGCATTGCCAGTTGATGTGGTGAACAAGATTCTGATTGGCTCTTAAAAAAAAGTACTTCTTGGCATTATTTAGTGAACTGATGAAGCTACATCCATCCTTCATAGTATATCTTAGAGTTGCAGTTTGAACAGGTTTTTAATATTCTGAGAGAATGATGGGCTACAAAATAACTGATGGAAGCCATGGTATTGAACAATGGCAGTGAATCGTCTTGTTGAAGTGTTGAACCAATCCTTACCATTGAACCAGTGTTTCATCAATTGGCGTTTGAGAGGTCTCAACGATGATAGACCAGTCACTTAACCGGATTTGCTGTGAACCAATCGTAGTCATAATCTATTGATGTACTTGCCGGGTCATTCCTTACCATTTGCTCGTGAACCATCCTCAGAGTTTATACAGTCCACCACTTATCAAGCACCCGAGCTAGAACCGTCTTGGTATCGGGCTATCAGCAACATTACCATCTCCTTCCATTGATGTTGTTTCTCATGCTTTTGGTTGATGTTTCTTCATGCATTTGTGAATTAAGGGTTGACCCGTCAACTCATGTTTTTACTGGTTCGAGTAGTTCCAACCTATTCTGTTGACGAGGTGAGGGTGAGCTCTGCTGAATTTATGATTGTAGGGTTTGCACTCTTTGTAATTTAAGGTACTGTGTAACTAGTGAAAAGTTGTCTAATATGAGTAGCTAAAAAGTCACATTGCAAAGTTGTCTTGTACTTGTGTGCGTCAATTACAAGATGTGATCATGTGATATGGTCCTTTAAAAATATGTAGGCCATGAATTGACAACCTTAGTGCATATTTTCTTTTTAAAAGATTATTCAAGTAATACATTTATGATTTATACAACTATACAAGTACTGCATATGATAAGTTATAACCCAAAAATCTTTGAAGCTTTCGGCCCTATTTACTTTAGCTGAAAATAGTTGAACTGAACTAAACTGAAAGTTTTTTTATGAAGGATTAATGAATGGCAAAATAATAGAAGTGTTGAACTGAAATGAACCGAACCGAACGGATTTTAAGGTGAAGTAAAGAGACTCTTAGACTACACTTCAATTTCTTACCTAGATACTTCACCTAAGAAGCAAGTGTCCAACTTGTTTAAGCTTATAGTCCCATGATTTTACACTTAAATAATAATATATTTTGAAGTATTAATCTTTTTAAAAAGATCCTCTATTTTGTCAATGATATGACGTTAATATAGTGCCACTAGCACAAATATGTTTTTATAATAATAAGTTTGATGATCTTAATGTGGCAACTAATAATCTTTTGTCAACATCTATGATACTTAAAAATGATATCATAATGTTATTGAGAGAAGAACCAAAGTGGTGTTAACTATTCTGTATTAAACTTCATAATCTAGTGTTAGTTTGCTCTTTTTTTTTGTTGTTGTTTTAAATTGATTCACTTCTTTTTTTACCTGTTTGTTTTCTCACTTTTTTTGGTTACATGTTAAGTTTGTAACCATCATGAAAGAATTACTTACCAAATCCACAAATCATATGTTCTCACAATGACTACCACTATATTGAACAAATAACAGCAAATGCAACAAACAATCACCACCATAACAGTTGATTTAACCTTCAATTTTCAGAAATTAATTTATCAATTAACTATTGTAATTAGATTCATCATTACACTAAACGTTAACAATAATTATAACTAATGATCACCAATCCACCACTACGGTAACCGACAACTATTATTGCAACAATTACAACCATAATAATCAATTTAGCCTTAAATTTCATTACATTAACTTATCGCTTATTATTTAAGTTCGAATTCACCGTTACACATTAACGACTATTGTAAATTTGTAATTAATAATTACCATATCACCATTTCACCATCATATCACCATTCCACCACCATAGTAATCGACAACGATTCTTGTAACAATTACAGCCATACACATATATAACCTATGAATTAGGGAAAATAAAAAATGCATCAACAGTAAGTCTAGTAGTAGTAGTGTAGTCCAATTTGTCATGTCAAAACACTCATCAAATGACTCAATAGTCAATATACCATACCCCTACACTCAACTTTCCTACTATTCCCCAATTTAACTTCACTGATTGTCGACATTCAAATCCCTAATTTCCCAAATCAAAAAACGCGAAAAAAACCCCAAACTTCACTTTTCTCTCTCTAAATTCTCACCGTTAGATCTCCGGTTGATTCTCTCTCCTTCGCCGGCATCTTCCGATCTCACCGGTGATATCTTTGAACCCTAATTTCATTCTTAGATTTTGATGATTAATCTTCGATTTTATTGGAATTTGTGTAGTTCACAATTTCACATTTTTTAATCTTATCATTATTATTTTCTCTTATGTTTTTTGTTCAATCGAATTTGAATTGTAACGTTGTTGTAGTATCTGCTGTTGTTTGAGTGATTGTTGAAATGAGTGCTTGAAATTTGTTGTAGATGGTGTGGTTATGATGATGAAATCATTGTAAAAGTGTATAATGCTTTTGTGAATTTTGTATAGATTTATGTGTCATTTGTTGGTAGGTTAGAAGAGATTGCAATCGAATTGATGATAATGATGATGATGATGAAAAATGATGTTATAGTTAGTTTTGATAATGATGATGAGGTGAAGGTTTGTTTCTACCTTTGACGGCGTTGGATTCGGGTTTGGGTTTATTTGGCAAGTTGCGGCGAGCTGTAGCTGAGGAGAGATGGAGTTTAATTTGGTTGAGAGTAATTATCATGATGCTGATTGTATAGACGTGAAGTGATTAGTGAAGTTAAAATAATTAAGTGGAATAAGCTGGTTTATGTGAGGAGTTGAAATTGTATAGTAGCGAATGCGATGAAGGTTGTAGAAGGTGGATATAATCAAAATCCGGGAAAGCGGTTTGAAGAGGCGGTTTGGTGCAGAAACCAGTACTTAGACACTGCTAGGGGGCACTATTTGAGCGCGCTTGCTGGCCTGAGTGGTGGAAAGCAAGAACAGGCGAGGAATTTGAATAGCAGCAGTAGTAGTAGTGGTTCGTCATTGCTGTTAGAAAAAGACTATGGTTTTGATCGAGCAGAGGAAGCTGAACGAGCATCCACAGCGGGAGAAGAAGAGAAAATGGATGTCCTTATGCAGCTGCCCAAAAGAGTCCTCAAAGCATATGAAAAGGATTTAGAGAGTGCGAAGTTGCAATTCGGTAAAGCTCTTGATAATAATAAAAATACAAATTCCCAACTCACTGAAATGTTTTGTAAACTTGGGAATTTTGGAAAGGAAAGAGACATTAATGAAGCTGATGCGGTTGTTTTGAGGAATGCCCGGTCAGAGTCAGAATCTGAAGATGTGAACGGGTCACTGCCAAAGGCATTAGTTGAGTGTAGCTCTCTGCACCGGATGGTAAAGTCTCTTAAAGCTGAGCTTGCAATTTTAAAGAAAGAACATGCAGAACTAAAGGAAACTGATGCAGGAGCTCAGCATCTGCGTTCTAGGCTCCTCACGAAGAGAGACAAGTCTAGACAAATTTCTGAAGAAGTAAATCAGGATAGTGACTTGAAGAACAGAGATAAAGGTCAGAAAAGGGACCATGATGCGGAGAAACTTTCTTCAAACATGGAGAAGAGGTCAAGAATTGCTCTTGATGTTGGTGAAGCAAGAGGAGCATTGAGTACGCCCAATCATGCTAAGGGAAAGAGCTGTCCTGAAGAAATTTCTACTGCGTATGTATCGACATCCGAGTCCAGTGCCAGGATCATGGTTTCTGAAGATGAGCCTGAACCAGCAAGCCAACAAGTGAGGGACTCAGCTAGACTAGAAAGAGGAGCTTTGGCTGAAACAACAGGAGTTGAAGAAGAAAAATGTATCGGCAATTCTGATTTCTCCATTAGGTGAGGGCCTTTTGCATCTTTAAATATTGTTATTGTAAGGACTGAGTAGAACCAAGGAGCTTAACTTTATCTTATTTTCTTCATCTATATATATTTTTCCCTTGTTGTAATCTTGCTTAAATGCGTCCACATGGTTTGGCAGATGCTGTGTTCTTACTCTTCTGTTTTTAGGAATTTGTGAGTCTTATTTTCTTTTTTTTTTTTTTAAAATTTATCTACTACAAAATTTATTCTATTAGTTATCATTGATTCCCCATCCCACGAACACCCTACCCTCTTTTTTCCTTTTCTACGGTTTCCAGACTGTATGCCCTCGAGCTTTCTCAAAATTCATCATGAATTCTTATTGTTTTAAAAATTTAATGTGCATCCGTATTTGAAAACTAAATGTTATTGTCATTATGGACTAGTGAACAGTTAATATGTTAACCTGTTATAATGTAAAATCTGTTGGTAGCTGGTAAGGTTTGTAGGTAGAACAGAATTGAGAGGATAACGCTAATAATTTGTATCTTTGTTTTTTTTTGTGGGGTGAAATATTTTTTCTTTGTTGTGGATCATTTTCTGTTTCGGTTATGATTGCCTTTCTTACTTATCCTTTTCCACTGCTTTTTGTACGGTCTATTTGAGGCATGTGATTCAATTTTTTTCTTGATACCCGTCTTCATAATTGTAGAATGTTATGGTTTGTGTTTGCAGAGACTTTGTTTTTTCTGCTCGAAACAAGGACATCAGCCATAATTGGCCCTTTTCACAGAAAAATTTGCAACTTTGTATGAGGCATGGCGTAAAGGATGTATTGCCTCCTTTTCAACACATGGATTCTCCTAAAGAAAGATCCATGAAAAGATGTTTGCCTGAGAAAAGCTTGCATAGTGAAGAAAGTGCTGTTGACAAAACGGAATCAATGCTGAAAAATCATCATGTATCTGGCACCATACAGGGACTCAATCATCCATGGGACCAGGAGCTTGCTGAAGACTACAGAGATTCAGATTCGTTACCTATTGGAGGGGAGAGAGACTTGGTTTACAAGACTATTGCAACTGCTAATTCTCAATCAGAAGTAGAATCAGTTTCCACAAGTAACCTTCCTCTGTCGGAAGTTTCAGATGATCGAGAAGCTGCAGCTTCGGCTGCTAATAACAAGTCAAAAGGTTGTGCCACACAACTTTCTAATAAGAAGTGCAAAGTGCCACTGAAGATTCGCATTAACAAGCGTAGCACACCTGAAGATATTACATCTGCCTGTACTGTCCCCTCTGAAGCAATTTCTTCGAAGATTTGCCCTGTTTGTGAAAATTTTTCATCTTCTTCAAATACGACTTTGAATGCCCATATTGATCAATGTCTATCTTCACAACCTGCTCCAATCTGGATGAAGAGTTGTAAGCTAATTAAGCCTCGAGTAAAGCCAAGAAAGATGAGGTTAATGACTGATATTCTTGCTACTGCCCTTTGCTGCACATTGGAAGATTTGGATAGAAGGAATGGTACTCACTGGGCTGCGAATGTAGATTCCCCCTTGGAGGATGCTGATGTTCCTGTGGAGCAGAAAAGTAATGGAAAATCATCCAGACATATTAATGATGTTGAAGATGGTTCTGTTTATATTGATTCAAGTGGGAGGAAAATACGTATTATCTCGAAGCTCAATGATACACCATCATCACTTCCGAAGGCCAGAGAAGATGCAAGACCAAAGAAGCAATCAAGAAAGGGCAAGAGAAGCAAATTCTTTTCACCAAATAGGAAAAAACGTCTTACTAAAAATTGCAAGTATCGTAAAGTGACTAGCCAAAGGAAACGATTATCCTCTTTGAAGGTCAAGGGTCGCTGCAATGATGTATGTTCTTTCTTCTTATGTAGTTATGTTTTTATTATCTTATTTCACAGCTGATTGTTGTTCATTTTCTTTTATTTATTGTTTTATATAAAGATAAAATGATTGCATTGGTAGATCCGGATATGGAAAATGAAAATGAATAAAAAGGAAGGAAAAGTTTGCTAGTTTATGAAAGATGCAAAAGCAGCAATTACCCTTTATTGTTCTTGGAAGGATTTGGTCCGGCTATTGGGTTGCTTCGATAATACTCTCATTTCCTTTGAGCTTAGTTTATTCTTCAATAGCATGAGAACCCTATGATAAACCATCAACTCCAGTGGCTCTCAAACCCTTTTAAATAAAGGAAAATATATGCTACATCCTCCTAAGTCAAGTATAACCGGTGTTCCCCTTGTTACAACAATAACAAAGCCTTAGTCCCAAATTAATTTGGGGTCGGCTAGACATGAATTAATATGAGGAGTCGCAAAATTCATCAGCACAAATCCTCTTCCTCCAATCTTCCCTATTTGACACTAAATGTTCTTCAAGTCCCAACACCCTTATATCTCTACTAACAACCCTCATCCAAGTTTTCTTTGGCCTTCCTCTACCTCTCCTCCTTCCCTCTTGTTGCCACCCTTCCAACCTCCTTACTGGAGCGTTACTCGGTCTCCGTTTTATATGACCAAACCATCTTAGCCGATTTTCCCTAATTTTATCTTCAATGGAAGCAACCCCCACCTTCCTCCTAAAGACCTCATTCCGTATTTTGTCCTTTCTTGTATGCCCACACATCCAACGTAGCATGCCACTATGGCAAAAAGAAAAGGGCTAAGTGTAGAACCTTGATGTATACTAATATTGATAGGGAACTCCTCTGTTTTCCCAACACTAGTTTGTACCCTCGTGCTAATCCCCTCGTACATATCTTTAATGATATCAATATATTTCTTAATACCTTTCCTAGTAAGAGCCCACCATAGCACTTCCCTCGGTACCTTATCAAATGCTTTCTCCAAGTCAATAAAAGCCATATGTAGGTTTTTCTTCTCATCCCTGTAGTGTAGTGCTTCATAAGCTGCCTCATAACTCATAAGATGGATTGTCTCCATAGTTGAAAAAGAGATAAGAAGAAAACCGATGGACATTGTTGATGACTGCTATTGATCCAGTCTCAGTCCAAGGATAACGATTTTGATTTAAAGGATAAGGGCTTGTTCTGTCTGTTTTTCCCCGCTTACCACAAAATAGGGATGTAGTTTTCTGTTGCCATTAGTTTAAAATAAAAACAAATGAGTAGTAAAGTATTACTTTCCTTGTCATTATCATTTATTTTAGTATATGACTCCAATAAACATAAAGCCAAAAACCCAATTTGCCTATAATACCAAATGGGCGTAAGTTTGTTACTTCTGTTTATTTTTTCACTGAGTTTTTGTGGACACCTTTAATTAATTGTGATTAGGTTGCGTTATTTGTTGCTGAAAAACTATAGTGTTTTCCCATCTACTTCATACTGATGGGCATCTTTTTTTTTATATAATTAGAGGTTATAAGTTCTTATTATACCTTAAAAGGATCTTTCCATGTTTATGGTGCCAACGTTATTGCAATGTTGAATATGAAACAGCACTAGGGTGAAAAAAAAAACTTGAGAATTCAGCTAGCTTGGAATCCATGAAAGCAACTTGCAAGCCTTTCCTTTAGTGGCTTCTTGAGTGAGAAGAGAGAGAAAGGGGAAATACAACTGATTATGGTCAAGATTAAACTAAATCATCAACCCATGCTAGGAAGTGAGCTCTCATAATAAGAGTTGTCTTCATGCATGCATTTGTATGTGGGTACTTGTGTATGTACTTACGTAAAGTAGACCATCTCAATGAAACTCAAGACTGTTTGCATCCATGAACTCATGTTTTGTCCATCTCTCCTAGGCCTGTGGTGCTGAAGATGCTACACGTGCAGTGAGACTCAAGCATGCAGAGCAGCGTCAACCAGTGTCAAATGTGAAGGAGATTAAAGCTCAAGAGCAGAAACATCCCAGTGCTGCAGGAACTGCAATTCGATGTATATCCCCATCTCCCAAGTCTAATTTGTTGCAGAAAAAAGATTTGGAAGCTAACACAGAAGCTTCTAGGTATGAGATCCAAGCAGAAAAGGACTCGCTCATTGGGACTGATGAAGTTGGGAGTGCTCAAGTTGTATCCAGGGGGACACATGCCAAGATGCATATTAAATTTCCAAAAAGTGATGAAATTGCTGATAACACCCATGATAATTATGGCTGTGCCAGATCTGCCTTGAAAGGTAGTCATAAAGATAAAGAGTTAATTGCTCCTGTTTCATCTTCCAACAAAGCTGTTGGAGTAATTGAGACAACTTTGAGGACTGCTTCGGATCCTGAACTAGAAAAAGTTGTTGATGCATCTCTTCAGTCCAAATCACTTAAACAGGGTCCTCTATTGAGGGTTGAAACTAGAGGCAATTCAAGCAAACCTTGTTTGAGTGACAGACATGAAATGATTTATGGAAATGTAGCTGGTTCTGAGAGATCAGAGATGAAAAAAGGGAATTATATGCTCAATTTCGGGAATGGAATTGTTTTTCCAGAAGTTGATCCGATACCCATTCCAGGACCACCAGGATCAGATTTGCCTAGTTTTAGTGATATGAGCTCTGAAGATCTCCATAGGAGTTCGCCAAGTAACAGCTTACCACTACCATCTAGAGATGGTGATGATGTGGTTAATGAAGATCTGTCAGAGTCCCCGTTATCTGCCACATCTACCTTTTCAAACTTGAATAAAAGTAGAAAAGATGATTTTATTATTAATGAACAAGAATCTTTGAGTGCTTCTCTTATTGTTCCAGCAAATGTTTATCCAGGGTGGTTAGGTGCTAGCTCTGGACCTTTGCCAGCAATTTCAACAGTATCTCCTCAATTTACTGCTGCTGCTGCTGATGATTTTGGAAGGGTTACATGTGTCAATAGTTCACCAAAGGCCATGATTAATCTAGGTGGAAGTTCCACTTCTGTAAATCATGATAATTGGCAAGGTGGTGGTTCACAGGAAGAGGAGATTACGCGGAGTAGTATGAATCCTCAGGTACCTCAACTCCTAGGTTGGAGACCAACATCTTCAAAGAGTTTCTCCAGAGGAAAGCATGTGTTTTCTACCTTGGGTGGACAGTTAAATGGTCTTAATGACAGAACTGCATTGTATTCTTTCAACAGCTACAATAGTTTAGACACAACACATCAGAGTATTTCAACCCTGGAGACAAATTTTGAGGCAGGTGACCCATCCTCGAGGACTGGGGATTGTGGTTCTACGAGTCCTTCAACACCAATCCTCCGGTTAATGGGGAAAGATCTAATGATCAGTAACAGGTTGGACAATGATATTTCAAGGTCTCAGGCTGCAATAAACGTCAGTATGCATAAACTGGTAAAAGGAAGTTGGGAACCTCAGTCCTCCCGGAATTCCACTTATATGGGACCTCTACTTCATGGGCATGACCCACATTTGTTGCCCTTGCAACATTTTGATATTGGTTCATCAAATGTGATGCATAGCTTTGGAAGCCATAACTCAGCATTGGGGGGCATGTACATTGATGAGCGAATGCATGCTAGTTTCTCTGTCCTTGGAACAACACATTTGCATAGATGAGTTTGGAAGCTTTATTCTTTCATGGTCCCTTTGCAAAGGCAAGTATGTCTGAATCATGATAGTGCTTATATATTTGACTTCATTCATGCGCTTGTGCAAATCATTTCCTTCTTTTTCTTATGCTTTGAAACTCTAGTAAAAATTGAAATAATTTCTTTCTGTATATCAGCTTTGATGGCAACATTTTTTATAACTTTTTTCACTCTAAAAAAGTCCCTGAATGACTTTCCTGATTGTCATTAATGTAGGTGTAATCTAAGGATGCTGAATGTGAAACGAGGAACCTGGAACTCTCTGGATGGTGGCTTGCTTGCATTAAGGCAAAATAAGAATGAAGAATATCCGTGAGTTCTGCAAATGTGAATAGCTCTTGCTAGGTTTGTGTTCATTTAGATAGTTACTGTTTTCCCATTAGTTGAAAGTTGGTCATTTTTTATGAAGGCTCTACAAGGCCACCATGCTTCTTAACTGTAGTTCCATGTTAAGATTGATTACTGATATATGGAATTGGTGTACATCTAGATGTTACTTTTGAGCCACTACAATAAGGCCTCTTAATGAGCTTCCATATGCTTGATTATTGCTTGGAAAAATTACTAATAAATTTGAGAACTTTTTTTTATTTTGTTGTGGGGGTGGAGACTGGTATTCATAAGTGTGGGTTAACTAATCTAATGTGTATCGTTGAGACGTTGAGTATATATAACTAAGCTTTTCACCATACACCTGGTTCTGTTTTGTATCATCTTCTCCTTTTACTTTGAACTGTATGTTGTTTGTATTTAAAAAAAAAAAAAATTGCTTGTGATCGATCGGATTTCTCTTTTGGGTATGATATTTGCTCAAATCAATGTCGTGGCTATTGTCACCTGTGCTGTTGTGCTACTTTTTTTTCCCTGTCTGGTATTCATTTGACATAGTGGAAAAAAAAAAACACAAACTATTATGGAGATGAATGGGGGAGGTTTGATGCATTTTCTCCATTTCAGGTTGATCCATTTCTTGGTTGCTTGGAGAATATGCAAATTGCAAATTTTGTTAACAACAATGCCACTGTAGATTTTTACTCCTGATGAATCTGCTTTGAGATTTCTATCGGAACCTGCAGTAACAGAAGACCCAACCATGGATTGTATGATTTGTATCTTATACGAAACAGATTTTTGATTGCACATAGTGAAGAAAATTTAATTAGTCCTTTCGGGTGATGTAGATTGATGTATGTAGTCTATAAGTTGCTTGTCTATGTAACCTACACTTACATGTATTATCATCTTTGTATTTGAATGGCCTGCTAAGTACTAACTTTGCAGTGTACATCAGATATGGGTTCATCTCTATACAACTTGTTTCAGTTTGTCAGGTGCAAGCACATAAGGCAATAGCCTTGTACACCTTCAATGAAATTTATTTCAGGCTTTAGAAAGAAACTCTCCCTTCTCTCTAAACACCTTAGAAAATTCATTAGCCACCACCCTTAGGTTTAACTTGAGATACTACCTGTCTCCTTAAACAATTATTTGCAACAAACTACTGTATTTTTTTTAATACTCACAAATAATATCTTTTCGTTGCAAGTAAAAGTTTACAGAGGTAATATAATAACTAAGCTTGAATTTTAGTCGATCATATTACTTAGCAAGTGCACTACATCTTCACTTAACTTCATTTATATGGTTTATGTTATCTTGATTCAACTTCCTATAACCATTTTCCGATTTTTTGATCTTCATTCCATCATTCACAACTAGAGTTGTGAGTCAATATTTTTAGACTTACACAATCAATTTTAGACTTTCAGTATGAGTTGCTATTTTAATTGCGCTAAATTATATGTACTACCTTTCTAAAATAAATTCATTACTTCATATATATAAATAGGTCGAATTAATTGCATCACCTCTTTTTGGATAATAGATCGCACGCTTTCCTTCTTTAGATTTTCCAAATCCCTAATCTCTATAATGAATAATAATTCGTAATTTTTTAAAGTGAAACATAGAATATAATGGTAATTTCATGACAATTTTGTATACTCTCCAATACAATAAAATTTCCAATTTATTTCAACCCTCATGTTCTAGACTCTTCTAAAATTACATCTAAATTTGGTATTCCTTAAACTTTCCCCCAAAAAAAAAGTGGATTAAAAAAAAAATTCAATTAAAAAACCCAAAAAAAAAAAAAAAAACTAACTATTCTAGACACTTCTATAAACTAGAACCCTCTAGTAATCCCTCCATTTTTCTTCTTCTATTTCTTCGCCTCCACTCTCCGACACTTTCTTCTGCAACAACAAACACCCTCACTTTCTCTCTCCTCCATAACCAAAACCTTCATTCATCAATGGCGAAATACGGCGAAGGCGACAAACGTTGGATAGTCCAAGACAGACCAGACGGCACTAACGTCCATAACTGGCATTGGTCTGAAACCGACTGTTTAGAATGGTCAAAAACCTTCTTCTCAACCTCATTCAACAACCTCAACCTTCTTCAAACCACCACAACAACCGTCACAACCACCGCCGTTGAAAAGTGCGACGGCGAAGCTTACGTCAACATTCGCAAAGGGAAGATCATCCCAGGGTACGAGTTAAACGTCGTCGTTTCATGTGAGGCTGAAGAGAGGGACGAAAATGGTAATTCTAAGGGGATTTGGAAGGGTAAAGTTGAGATTCCGTATTTGAGTGATGAGAATGCTGGTGAAGATCCGGAAGTTAGGGTTTCGTTTGATGAAGGTGGTGAGAGAGAGAGGGAGTTGAAGAAGATTGTGTTGGAGAAGGGTAAAAGTGTAATTTGTGACAAGGTTAGGGGTTTTGTTGAGTGTATGGCGAGAGGTGGACCGTGTAAGGAGGAGATGGAGACGAAGAAGGCGGTTTCGGTATCGGCATCGGAGAAGAAGAAGGAAGAAGGAGGGGTTGTGAAGAAGGATGTTGTGGAGGAAAAGGCGAAAGCGAAAGCGGCGAAGAAGGAGGAGGTGAAGGAGAGGAAGGGGTTTAGGACGGTGAAATTGAGTGAGAAGTTTAGGTGTAGGGCGAAAGATTTGTATGAAATTTTAATGGATGAGATGAGGTGGAAAGGGTTTACTCAGAGCAATGCTAGGATTAGTAAGGAGGTTGGAGGAGAGTTTAGTATTTTCGACGGCTCGGTTACGGGTACTAATGTGGAGTTGGAAGAAGGAAAGTTGATTGTGCAGAAATGGCGGTTTGGTAATTGGCCTGAGGGTGTTTACTCCACGGTATTCGATCTCAACTTAATCCTCTTTGTTTGCGAGTTTTAATTGATTGATTGATTGACTGATTTATCTTGTGTTGTTATTGATTGATTGTCATTGTGATATGTGATTTGGATTTATAATGTGGATTGGTTGATGATAATTGATTGCTTTGTTTGTTTGATATGGCGATTGCATTGTTGGAAATCTGGTATGATATGATGATATTGATTGTTGTTTAGGTTCTGAGGGGAAGTTTTGCTAAAGAGTGAAATTATTGAATTATTTGTTTGATTGATTAATTAACATTAATTTGTGATATGTGGAAATAGGCGTGCACAAATTGGTTAGAATGGTTAAGTTGTGCTGAAATGGAATTTGATAGGGTTAATGCTAAATGTAAATTTTGATATGGGGTAAATTTCTGTGTGATGAAAAGTTGTAAATTAGGCTAGTGTAGCCAGAGGGATTATAAATTTATAGAGGGTTTGACTCTTTTGAGTAAACTAAGTGTAGTCATTTCGCTGAAGTTTGGAACATGTGGAGTAGGGATTGTGTGTTTTTAGGTATAAAAATAAATCTTGATTGAAGTATTCACTTGGTTAAATGACTGTTATTATTGATGATAGACTTTCCTTGGCATATGCGACAACTACTGCTGCTGTATATGTAAAGGAATTTGTACATACGATATGAAACGGAGAAAGCAAATTTCACTTTGGGATTGTCTTTCTTATTTGAGGGATATGAATTTGTAATATTTGGGGTTGGAGAATGCTTTGGCATGAGTGGTTTTATTACTTGGTGTTACTTATTTAGACAAGGGATTTTGTATGGAGTGAGTTGCCTATTGTATAGGGATGCAGGATATTGTCTAAGTTATGTAAAGAAGTGATGTTTGGCTCATTTCTGTGTTGTACAGAAATGGGAGATCTTGTGGATTACTACCTAATAAAATACACATTTTGTGAGAAATCATGTTTAAAATTTAGAATCAAACAAATGTTAGTTGTTTGAGTTCTCTGGTCTTTATCAATTTCGTGACTTGCATTTGATGCTTAGCCCCACTTTTGTCTTCCTTCCCTTCCCTTTTCTTTCTTTTCCCTCTCCGCATTGTTTTGCCTCTTTATACTAACTTTTACCCCTTTACCATGTTTGTTAAAGAGTTTCTCCACTTACCGATTTAAAGCTAACTTGAGTTTGCAAACTGGTTTAAAGCAATCAAACTTGTGGAACTGGTTTAAAGCTAACTTAAAGATTTGGTCAGTTTCTTAGAATCTTGGGTTAGGTGTTTTCTGCAAAATCAATTTTGATAAAAAGTAGTTTTGTGCCGACTTGTATATCATGAGGTTGCTTCTCTCAAAGTGCATTGTATGAGTTAGCTTTCCTCAACAAAGGTAAAATGCATATCAAGGTAAAGGTTAGTATACTATTAGAAATGATTGATGGGAAAGTTTTGGGAACTTAAGGGAAATGCTATCATATGACAATTTTGGAATAGGATGCTGTGTAGTTTGTTGTTCAAATTTTTGAGATATTTACTTGGCCAATCTGCCAATGGCTGTTTAGGTTTTCAGTCACAGCTAAAACAATAACTATTTCATGTAAAGTCTCAGTTTTGTGAAGGCGTTTATAGATCTGATATATATAAAAAAGCTTTTATCCTGAATTTATGAGGTGTATGAGTTCTTGTAGTACAAGTGTTGTTCTATTACTCAAGTCGTGGATAATTCTTTTTAGGACTTGTTGTAAGATTGATGCAAAAATTATGTCATGTAGCATAAGCCTTGGTTGTATATCTTTTTGAGTATGACTTAGTAGAACAAAATTGAGTTACATTTAGGACCTTGGGTGACTGGAAGCGTTCTTCCATCTAGGGAGATCACATTGCTGTTTTTGTACTTACTGTTTGACATAACTTTGGCGAGTTATATTGCATGAATAATTTTTCACTACCTCTGTCATTTTTTTCATTTATAAGTGCATAGCAGCATTGTCGTTCTCAAGGAATTGCGAGTTTGGGTGCAATTCTACCTTGTGCCTTGTAGACTTTGCCAATAAGGAATCTCTAGGATTTTGTCTGTTGGGAGAAGTAGAGTGAATAAAGAGAATTTTCAGAGATGTTGCTGAATGTTGTGTGACAGTCATTTGTTTCATGAAGAACTTCATTTTAAGTTATTATGAACATTACAGCAGACTAAGAAATTGTCATCAAAGGGAGATGTTTGATAACTTGATGAGTATAATTTTAATAAACATAACATCATCTAATGTTAGTCTTGCATCTTGAGACAAGTCAATGATCTCAATTCGAGAGAAATTTGTAGAGGGGTTAGTTATGTTAAGGATCATTCTAGTTGATTAATGCTAAATGCAAATTTTTGATATGGGATTGATTTCTTTTTGACGAGAAGTTGTAAAATTAGGCTAGTGTAGTGAGTGGGGTGATGGATTTGTAGAGGAATTGAGTCTTATGAGTAAATTATAGTGAAATTATTTACAGAACGTTTGGAACTTGAGGAGTGTATTTTTGGTATAAAAATGAATTGATTGAGGTATTCAGTTGGTTAAACCGTTAAATCATTGTATTTATTGATAGACTTTCCTAGGTGTACACAAGTCGACAACTGTTCTGCTAACATGTCTATTTATTCAGACATATATATTTCACTTTGGGAATGTCTTCCTTGTTTGATATGAACTGGAGAAAATAATTCACTTTGGGATTGTCTTCCTTTGTTTGAGGGATGAATTTGTAACATTGGGGGCTAGAGAATATTTTGTCACAAGTGGTTTTTATTAGTTGGTGTTAGGGAACTTGCATATTATGAGGTTGTTTCTCTAAAAGTGGATTTTATTAGTTAGTTTTCGTTAACAAAGATAGAGTGCATTTCAGAGTAAAGGCAACTATACTGTTATAAATGATAGATGGCGAAGTTTTAGGAACTTAAGGGACACGCAATTCTATGACAAAGTTGGAACTTCTAGGATGCCGTGTCATATGTTGTTTGGCCAATGGCTGTTTAAGTTGAGGCACTTTAGTCACAGTAATCACAACAGTTATCCCATGTGAAAAATCTCAGTTTTGGAAAGAGGTGTTTATAGATCTGATATGCGTAAGAAAGCTTTTATCCTGAAAAATGTGTTTGAGGTGTATGTGTTTTTTTTTTATTGGTCAATGTGTTGAGCTTTGGTGAAATATAAGTTGTAGCTCTATTACTCAATTCATTGATAATTTTTTTAGGAGTTGTTATTGATGCAAAAAGTATATCATATAGCATAAGCCTTGAGTGTGTATAATTTGAATAGGATTTAGTGGAACAAATTTAAGTTACATTTGGGGCCTTAGGTGAATTAAAGCTTTCTGCCGTCTAGGGAGATCCTATTGCTTTGCTTGTACTTAATGTTTGACACAACTTCTGCGACTTATTTTGGTTTATAAAAATGGTGCTACTTTTGTTGTTTGTTCAGTTTGTAAGTATCACCATTATCTTTCTCTAGGACGTTTGGTTTGCTTGCAAATATAGCTTGTAGACTTTGCCAGATAAGGAAGTAGGATAAAAAGAGGCTTTTCAGAGATGTTGTATGTTGTGTGTTCAGTTTGTAAGTATCAGCATTGTTTTTTCTCTAGGTAATATGATTTTGCTTGCCGGATAAGGAAGTAGGATGCAAAGAGGCTTTTCAGAGATGTTGTTGAATGCTGTGTGTCAGTTGTTTCATGAAGAATTTCATTTCTTTACCAGAAATATCATGAGAGGTTCTGTCAAGTTTGTTATGAACATTACAGCAGACTGAAAATTTGTCATTGAAAAAATGTCGCTGTTAATTTGATGAGTATAATCTTGTTAAACATACTAACATGAACAGATATCATCCTAATGCAAGTCTTGCTCCTTGAGACAAGTTTATGGTTATTTCCTCATCATAAGTTTATTGTTTTGGTAAGCAAGGTAAATATTCTGTGTTATTCTCCAACCGAAATTGTTGACAGCTTGATAATCATTGATAAGACAGCAGGTCATTCAAATTTGAGGTCTAAAAGCTAACAAGGCAAGTCGCCCTTGAATCAGCTGATCAATCTACATTATACAATTTCTAAGGAATTGAACAAACTTGTATCATATACATTTTTTATTCTTGGTAAATCTATCCTTGTTCTGTCTTTGATATCTTATTGTATTCTCATTGCCATTCTTTCTTCACAATCAAAGTTGGATTCCTCTGAACAACATTTCTGGCACACAATGTTGATAAACAGTTGCAGCTTGCAAACAGACTTATTTAAACTCCTTTCCTGAATTTTGTTTCCCAATTCATGATCCCTCCTGCTAAAACATACTCCGTATATTTTTATGGCTGCAACCAAACAATATAAGTGTTGATGTACGTCAAAATTCCATACTAAATACTGATTATCAGTTGTTGCTCTGATATTGTATTGCATTTCTTGTTTGTAATACTTTCTCCATAGTTACCGTTAGCATTGCTTAGAAATCTTCTGATTGATTTGGCTGTTTGTTCACACATTAATGTTTTTCTACTTTGTATGATGTTCATTCCTGTTCCAAATGTATATATTGGTGCAAATAGTAGAGTATTATATAGCATGTTGGCATGTTGCTGTCACTCATGTAGTTTTAGAATGTTTGTGAATTGTGGTTGGAATTAGTAGCATGCATTATTTGCAACAATGTCTATTGACAATTATTTTTTTTGTTCAAATTTCAATGTAATTAACTTAGTGGTCCCATAATATTGCTTTTGGTTCAGGTGAAACTGACATTTGAGGAGCCAGAATCTAGCGTCACTGTCGTGAAGTTGGTTCAGACTGATGTTCCTGAGGAAGACAGGTTGGTTTTTGCTTAGGATTTGGTTCAGTGCTGTATATTTTGCTACTAGATGTTAGTACAATGCCTTAAAGGATAGATCAATAATGCCCATTGTGTTTGTGCAGTTACGGAAATGAAACAGTGGTGGAGAACACAGAGAGAGGCTGGAGAGATCTCATTTTCCAGAGGATTCGAGCCATATTTGGCTTTGGTCTTTGACCGCATATTGAAGAGTTGCATTGCTTTACTTTTTTCAAGTGTAAAACTTGCATTGACATTCCATCTGTTGTTTAGCCATGAATGGTATTTGTTGAAGTGGCTGGACTTTTTATTGAATTGTCATCAATGTATTGTGGACGAAATTAGTGTTTATGTCATCTTCTCATAACTGTGCTTGATTTTTCGTAAGTGTCTTCTTTTTTCTCATCATATGAAATGAATGATGGCAGTGCTTGTTATACAGAAATCATCTGCCCCTAATCAAACAGTTGATAAATTGTGTCATGTCAAGGCCTAATGTGATTTGGAAAACAGGTTGTATATACACTATAAGCTATGTATTAGCTAATAACATGACCAATATGCATTGTTTGGATTTCAAGCCAAAAGGGGAGGAAAATATGAAAACGAGAGGTTTTTCTCCGAATTGTTCTTAGAAGGTGAATTTGGAGTGATGATTTTTCCTAGAAGAGGAGGTAAAATAGATCTTTTTTTTTTTTCTTTTTGCCCCTCTTACATCTAATCTTTTATGCGAACTAGAGATTATTCTTCACTATTTCCTTCCTTCTACCTAGACACTATGGTATTGTCACGCATTCCATGAAAATATTTGGTTGGTTCTTTTTACCTTGGAATATTGTTTAATTGAAAGGTTGAATAATTTAGGCAGAGAGGAGAAATAGAATATGTGATCATCATTTGTAGTAATAGCACATTTTGTGATGATAATTTAAGGGCAATTCTTTTAATGTTAAACTTGCAACATTAATACATCTTATACAACCTACATACATAATGCATTCTCAAATCCCTAATAGCATGATAGTCGTAATAATTAATTGCAGATTGTTTTTTTGTTAATGAGTCATTTGGGAACTGTTAAAATGCGAATAGATTGCTAATTATATATAGGTCATGAAAAACTGGCAGCCGACTGGCTTCAAAGAAGAAATATACGTAGTAAGTTTGACAACGCTTTCTGATTTCATGCGTTTTTTAGATGTTGTTTTATGTTAATTATTTTAAAGTGACTGAACTCTCAAAAAAGGGTTCTATGGTGTAGTGGTTAGCACTCTGGACTTTGAATCCAGCGACCTGGGTTCGACTCCCGGTAGGACCTTTTTTCAATTTCCTTTTCTTTTTCATGTTAAAACGATAATAGACTAAAAGTGTTTATAGTTATTGCCTATTGTAGGCAACTAGGCATGTAGCAATTCATTTTAAGCACTAATTTTATTTTATTTTGTTTTTTTTTTTTAAGCAAATGCCTTGATTTAAATATTAGGTTGCACAAAAACGAAAACTGGTACGAGTACGGACACAAAGTGGGTACGAGAAAACGTCATTGAATACCAAGGCAAATATCAAATTTGGTGATGATTATTAATTATAAATGATATTCAAAACTTAAAAGGGATAAAATTTCAATGCGAGAAAAATAACTCACAAATTATAGATATTCAAGTAAACTCAATTAGTTGTATCAATTTGGATACATGTGTCCAACGTGTGTCGGTGTTGGACAGATGGTACAGCAATTTTTAAGAGTGTTCGTACTTCCTACTTTAAATACATTAGGAGTATTAGTCATTTTCAATTATTGACTTGTTGAACTACAAAATAAGTTGCATTTTGTTTTAATGACTACAAGAAAATGATGGTTACCGACTTCTAGTTTTGTCAATCTAATATATATGGAGTATAAAAGTAAGCATTTTTTGGGAGCATCTAGATGATCACATAGGATTATTTATTAATTTTTTTAAAAATATGTATAATATATTAATATCCAATAGAAAGGACTATTTCACCCGCTTGCTTTTAATAATCTTAGAATGATCTACACTCGTTTTTAGCCTCTAAAAAACTTGTTATATTCTCTACTTAGAGGATTTCTGAAAAAGGACACATCAACCTTCTATCTTCCCCGAGACCTTCTTGCAACCTTTTGAACCCCGACAAGTTGTATGAGGGTCTTCTTTTAACCCTAGGAACACCATGTAAAATTTTCGGTAATTAATTTTCTGACACCCCGAAACATCCGAAAACAGTGCATAGCCTTTGTTTCGACCTCCAATGAACCGGGTTCAAGGTTCTGCCTTGCTTTTGCCCTATATTTCTCCCACTTGTAATAGATGACCCCACGATGCCTTACGTTTGATTTCTGCCTCGATAAACTTGCTATCTTTCATATTTAGACACTTTTCGAAAAAGAGTACACTAGTCTTTTTACTCTCATAGACTCGTCTTATTTATTGCCTTTTAAACCCCGAAAAGCTAGAGATTAAAAAAAAAAACAAAAATGATTTCACTGTTGAACTAGATTTCAAGTTTTCAACCCATGTTGTATTTAGGAATTCAGATGTACTATTCTTTACAAGTACTATATGCAAATAAGCCCATTACAACGTCCCTAATTATTTTGTACGATCAACAGTCCATTGGTAAAGAGTACTATTTGATTTTCTATAGCATGTCAAAATTTAATTTCACAATAAACCATGGTCAATGGAGTAGTTCTTCAATTCTATAGTATGAGTGTATGATGTTACAAATTAAAATTGTGTATTTTCATTCAAATATTGTGATGTGCACTAAAATTGGCCATCTTGTAAAATCAAATATGGTTATAAATCATATCAGGTTCTATGGTGTAGTGGTTAGCACTCTGGACTTTGAATCCAGCGACCTGGGTTCGACTCCCGGTAGGACCTCTTTTTTGTACTTTATAGTACTACTTTTTCTAATAAACCTAAACAAATTTAAAAAAAATCTTAAAATCGTCGCCTGAGAGATTCGAACTCTCGCGGGGAAACCCCATGTACTTAGCAGGCACACGCCTTAACCACTCGGCCAAAGCGACATGTTTGAATCCTTTTTCATATCAACTATAATTATTACATTTCATAATCCATAAGTTGATACAGTTATACAAGACTAATAAATTGTTATGAATCATGATTAAACATCAATATTTGTAACATGAAAATAATAAAAACAAAAAAAAAAAAAAATTCTGCAGGTCTAAGCTCGTCACTTCGACTTTAAAGATGTGGCATTATTAAGCGATAGGTAAAGCTACAAAAATTGTATATGTAGCAGTTAATTGTTCACAGATGATTAGCAAAGCGGAAAAGAATTGTTGTTGCTTGCCTTTGTATACTAGAAAAGAAATGTAGTCTTACGACTTAATATGTATATACAAATTCGCCCAAAAATAAGACCGGAGATATATTGAAGAGGTTGAAGTAACTACAAAAATACAAAAGAACAAAAAAAGTGGTAGTAAAGAAAGATATCCGTAAATTTATATGAATTTCTCAATCATTTCTTTTACTTCTTCCATCACTAACCAAGCTTTATGTCCACCTATTACTTCTGCTTTCATTTCTCCATCCTGCCATAGCTGCAAGCAAATAAAAAAAAATCGCCTGTTTATTCACTATCACAGAAATGTATGAACTCTGATGAGTGTGACTATTGACGAACAAAACTGAGTAAACTAACCTGAATTGTGGGCATTTTCTGGTGAACATGCAAACAAGGAAACCGAGGGTTATTTATGGGCAAAAGAGTTCAAGAAAATGGGTAGAAATAGACATGGATTTATAAGGAAAATTGTCTCACTGAGATATTTCCGCGCTTGACCAGAGCTTGAGGCACACTGTTCACATCAACATAGTAGAATTTGAACCTTCATTTTGCAAAGAAAGGTGTGTTAGATTCGAGGAAAAAGATCCAAGGAAGCAACTTTTATTTTAAGGTGACACAAAGGCAATTAATGTATATGATAGCTATATACGAAATGCAACAACTGCATGAAAGGATGAGCAAAGCAGAAACTTGTAACACCAGAACTGATGCTTATGCAAATAGCAACAGTACTCTTGCTGGAACCTAACTAGAACTTGAATGACACTACTTTTGACAAAGGAGTAATTTTTAGTGTGTTGACAAACCTTCCCGAATCATTTAATATTAAAGTCAGTATAATTAGACCCAAGAGATTAATATAAACTCCCTGTTACCGAGTGTTCTGGATACCTGGAAAACATGCAAACGAAAGTTGAGGAGGCGAATGGAACTCAACACAAAGCGCTTTCCAAAAGGGCACAAAACTTGTATGGCACAGAATCATAGAAAGTGAAGATATTTAACAAAGGTTTTTCATTACAGTGGAATGTCTCCGACTCTATTGCTAAATTTTGGTTACGGCAGAAAGATGTAGTCACTGCACTCTGGAGCAAAAATGTCCTCCATGTAAGAAAACATGATCAAAGATTTTCATGTTCTCTTTGCTACTTTAGACGAATGTGAAACTAGACACCAAAAAGTAGTTCAATAAAGCTTGTAACTGAAAGTAGACAGAGAGCAAAAGGCATACTAGACTGGTGCAAAGTGCAAACTCATATTTGCAGTCCAGAAGAAGCCAATATCTCTAGCAAATAAATGTTTTGCCTAGTTCTTCTATGAATGTACCAGCAAAACTTGGATGTAATCAGTGAGAGAAAGACCTAACTATATTCACGCGGTAAAAAAAACTAAAGCTCTAATGAGAATACAAAATGACAGCAAGCTGAAGAGACTAGATGACAGTGAAAGAAGGAAAACTCTTCATTAGAGGCAAAAGTCCTTCATGGAGAAAACATAATGTCTTTAGAGGCTAAAATCGGACATAAAGACTCATGGGTTTACCATCATCACGTGCGAAAAAAAGGGAGTGTGAAAGATAGAGTATAGAAAAGGTCAAAAGGATCAACAGACTTCTCCGGAAAAAAGGCACAGCCTAGTATACAATCTTTACAAAGACCTTGCCAAAGAATCACATGAATAAGTGGTTTCACACTTCCACCATTATATGGACCCTCATTGCCAACTTTCTTCAGTCACAATGTCGAGATGCAGCTGAAGAACAATTCGCCGAGCTATAGTAATGGATCTAGCAGCCATCTTAAGATGTTTACAACCTCGCCGTTAACCTTCTCATATAATTATGAAACAAAACACCCAATTAAGAAACTTTTACAAGGATTAACAAATCAAAACAAAGCACCATTACTTCTCACAAACTGTCACATACTCACAAATTCAATGTGCATCAACCAAAGTACTTTGCCATGATATTATGCATTTAAACCATCCATATAAAAAATAACAATAACAAGTAAATAACATAAAAAATAATCAAAAATCAAAACTTTTTTGTTAGTGAAAGAGAGAATCATTACTTGGTATCATAATCAGCAGCCATTTTTTCCAATTTAGGCTTTAAATATATGCATTTCCTGCACCAATTAGCCATCCTAATATCCAACAACAACAAACATAATCACATCATTAGCCAAATTAACAACATCAACAAACAAAAACACCTAATTATAATGCTTAAATCTCAAAAACAATCAAAATTCTCCAAAACCCACTTTCTCAAATTGCAAAGTAAGTTAATTTAATATAACCCCAACAAAATAATATCTCATATAATCAAAGAAAAATGACCAAAAAACAGTAAAAATCATCAATAATTCAAATAAATTAAGCAAAATTAAGAGATAATATACCAATCAACTACAATGGGTTGAGAATCCTCCTTAGCTTGCTGCAAAATCTGATCAAAATGATCACAATCTTTAATAGGTATTAATTCCACAGAACTAGGTTTAGATAAATCAGACCATAAAGAAGAATATGCCTTTATTTCTCTCATTTTCTTCATTTTTCTGAAAACTGTGATATTATTTCTGTTTTTTAATCCAAATTTTGAATCTTTTAGCAGAAATAAGCATAACCCATTACTCAATTTTTGTGGGTTATTGCATTTATGGTGTAAATTTTGGGAGAAAAGTTGACAATTTGGAGTTAAAGCTGACATTTTTAAGTGATTTTAGAGGTTATTGAAAGTGGGGTTTGAAATTTTAGGCTAAAACTGAAGTTAAAGAAAAAGGGTTATCAGTATCATTAAGTTGTAGTTTAGTTTAGTTAAGGTTGACTAAAAGATTGAAGCATGAAAAATGCTTCATTGAAGATGAGAATGGAATTTTTTGGTGTGACAAAAAGAAGAGTTATTTAGTTGGTGATTGGGGAGATTTAATAATGAAGATATTTCTGTTAATTTTAGTATTGGCGTTTTGTGAGAGAAAATTAGAAAACACAACAAATTGAAGAGGTTGCTTATCCAAAAAGGTGGGTTGGATAATTTGAGTGTCAAAGGGAACGGTGGAAATTGGAGCATCCATTAGTGCAAATGGATAGCCATGGTTCCGCGAGGATGGTAATTAACTTAGGCACTGTTTTCCTCGACATATTTTTACTTATTTTCAGTAAAAATAAGTCCAGTTCAACAAAAATAAGTTCAGGTCAGCAAAAATAAGTTCAGATAAGCAAAAATAAATTGACGAGAACAGTGTCTTAGTTGGTTATAATATAATATTAGGAGGCGTTACTTTAAAGTGGAATCGAATCTCATCCATGTTAGTACTTAGTAGCGCTTGTGGCGAGTGTGATTACTATGGATCATGTTTAGATTGGGTGGAACTCATCTACTATATTGCACGATAATTTTTAAGACCTAGAGTTTTGTCATTTTAAAAACTTGGATACTCAGAAACACAAAAACTATCAACAAAAGTTTCTAAAACTAAATTTCAAAAATCGAAACGCTTTCCATAAAAAGACACTTCCATGTAATGTTAAATGAAACGTTTCAAAATTTTTGTGACTTAAGGCCTGTTTACTAACTGAAAACAGCTTAACTGAACTGAACTGATTGGAGCTGAAATGAACTGAACTAAAAGTTTTTATTAAGGATTAAGGCCTTGTTCTTTTGGACTGAAACGGAGCAGAGCTGGAATAAACTGAATTGAACTGAATAGAGTAGAAGTGAACTGAACTGAATTGAACTGAACTGAAGTGCCAAAAAATTAAGCCCAAAAGAACAGGGCCTAATGAATAATGATTAGCAAAATAAAAGAAGAGCTGAACTGAAATGAACGGAGCTGAACTGAACTGAACTGATTTTAAGCTGAAGTAAACATGCCCTTATATAATTGTATACAAGTGTTTCCTACTATCTTCGAGCTGCGCATCTGATGTATGATCCTCCCATGACCCAACTCACGTGCTCAAATTATATATTTTTTTCCCCGATTCCCTCAAAAACACCAAAAAACGATATTTTTGCTCTCTTAATACCATTTATTTTTTTTATTTTTTTTTGGTGCTCTTAATACCATTTATTAGCTTTCTAGCTGAATTCATCTATCTAGGGACTTAGGGGTCTTCCCTTAATTTGAGTATCAATTTGAAAATTTTAAAACCAATAATTTCCAGGTCCTCGGATTCCCCGAAAAGCGTAATTTATTCTGACTTTTGGATGGTCTTCTACTGCGCCGTTTCATTTCCTCTCCAAATTTCAATCACTTGCTTTTATTAATCTTGAGATAACCTACAATCATTTTTACTTTTTAGCCTTTAACAACTTGTTACGTTTTGAGAGAGAATAATACAGGCTTAAAATGAGTAAAATAGACCATGATTTGTTAGAACTGTCACATATGATAGTACGGACCTTAGGGCCTGTTTACTTCAGCTGAAAATAGTTGAATTGAACTGAACTGATTGAAATTGAACTGAAACTTTGTTATGAAGGATTAATGAATAGCGAAATAAGAGAAGAGCTGAATTGAACTGAACGGATTTTAAGATGAAGTAAACAGACCCTTATTTATGTAATGGATTTGTAGGCCTTACATTGTATGGGTTAGTTTGGGCTTTGCCTCACCTTGATTTTGGTAAAATTATGTAATTTACTTGAGCGTTTAACAAATCATAATAAAAAATCAAACAAATACTCCATTTAATATCCACGTTACATTATGTTTAGATAACATTATAGAAGGGAAAATAAAGGGAAAGGAAATGGGAGTAAGAGAAGGGAAAAGAAGGGGAGGGAGAAAGTAAAGTTTTGTTCGTTCAAAACATTTTTATTTTGGAAGTATAGTGTCTGTTAAAGGAAGAGGGAAAATGAATTTCTCCTTCTTTCTCCCCTTCCTTCCTCTAACCATGCATTCGAATAAGGGATTTGTTACCTTTTCTTTCCCTTCCCTCACTTTCCTTCCATTTTTTTGTACCCAAATATAACGTTAATGATAGGTAGGAAAAAGACCGAGAATGGACAATAGTCAAGGTAGAGTCATAGATCTACATAATTGCGAATAGATGTAATTCGTATATGTTAAAACAATACATGTATCTCTCAAGTCTCAACATTGATAATTCACATTTCATTCATCAAAATGAAACTCGTACACTATAAAATCGATTGTATGATTTTCATTAAAAATATACTCTATAACTATTTGATGATTTTTCTTATTTAAGTATATTGTTATATCTATAATTTGGACTCATTTCTAGAGTTTACTTTGGATTAATATTGAGTTTAGGCTTTAGGTCAGTCCTAAAAAACCAAACTCTTATGATTATAGTTCTGTCATAGATCATGGTCGAAGTGGTTTTGGATCATTTGATACTTAGGCTCTCGTTGTATGATCGTTTTTTTAATGGAAAGATAATTTACATTAGTTAAAAGTCATACGATGTCTAGAATAAATATTATACAAAGATAACTATAATCTAAATTGATTAAGTAAAATAATTCTACAAAGTAACCATAGTGATTTACTTAATTTGTCATTAATAATTATAATTCACTGTCTTCATATTTGGCAATACAAGTATAGAATCAACAAATCTAATAAGGTAATGCAATGTATTGATCAAATTATCTACGACCTAATAGGCTAATACAATTGGCTAACAATAAAATGACAACTCCAAACAAGGTGAGTTTATTACTATACTACGGTACAAAACTTCTAGTCACAACTAAGTCATATTCCGCTTTCCTTTGATGGAGTATTATAATCGTAGGGTATAACCGTATAATAATAATAATAATAATAATAATAATAATAATAATAATAATAATAATAATAATAATAATAATAATAATAATAATAATAATAGTTAATTCTTGATTGACGGTGATCTCATTAAAGCATGGCACCGTAAACAAATAGCTAAAACATTGGTCTCACCAAAGTAAATAAATGGGGCCCACTTGATACCCTCCATGATCTAATGTAATCGTAGTTTCAGATTGATTAAACTCTTCAAGTCTAAAAAGAAAGGACGTACAAATTACTGAAATAGTACCTACCTGCTAGCTGGAATGCTCGATAACTCGTTTTCTATTAGAGTATTTAGTCGGCAATTTTTCAAAGACAAAGTTTTATATATACTCGATATACAATAATTATTGTATAACAAGTTTGAAGTTACACTTTTTTGTTTAAGGAGTTTAAGTTACGCTGTTTTAAGTTTTAATTACCTTAAAATCAGCTCAAGTTACCATGCGCTTTCTTACATTCTAATGCTAAAATACCAAATTTAATGAATAATTATAACTTATTATGTCATATATAAAATTTATTTGTTCAACATAATCCATTAAATTTTAATGATTTTAAAGTTACCAAAAATTTAATTCTAGTTACCAACAATTTAATTCTAGTTCTCATTCAAATTAGTCGTTATACAATAATTTAATTATACACCGAATGTATGCAATATTCATTAATTTTTCAATTCATTAATAAATGACAAAGCATGTGAAGATACACACCATCTTACCTCCTTGGAATATAAGTACATCGTTGTTTGTTGAAAATCCAAAGGAATTATTAGACTAGTAAAGTGATGTGCCACAAAATTGCCTTTCTTCTAACATGCATTCAAAGAAGAAATTTAAAATTATTATTATTGTTTCAAGTTACTAATTAGTAATTACTTTGTAACTAATTGTTAGTAATATGTATCGTGTATCATTATACACTTACTGATAAGGGAGAAAAGTGAAGGTTACTATGAGTTAAGCATTGCAATTTTGGTTCAAAACTTAGCCTGACTCAAAGCCCTACCTTTCGAAGCAACTTTCATTGAGGCGAGGCGGAAACTATTGAGTTCTTACCACCAGCTATGAGAATATTACAGGGTACAAATTTTAATTGTAATTGAGACCATATAAAAACTAGAAACCCACCATAAGCAATACAAATGTTTTGATCGAAATAAAACTAAATAAAATTAATAGTACAAATAAAAATTGCCTTAAATTTTCAAGTTAAGTCAATTTGAACTTTGACTAATTCAAATCTTCAAAATTCTACGGAGATTTGGTTTTTAACCTAATATATTTCCAACTCTCCGATACAAAATGGTTGTTTCCAAACCTATCTACTATCTTCATCAATACACTCTAATATTTCTTTCCTTTTTCTTTTATCATGTAAATCAATATTCCTCCTCTATCATAAATTCATAATCACAATCATTAACATAAACACAAACCATGAAACCATAACAAAAAGGTTTTGTAATTCACATTCTAAAATCAACATGTAAACACAAAAACTCTGTTTCTCTTCTTTGTTTGGCACTCGTCTTCTTTGTCCACTAATTCTATTCTCTACATTCCCCCACAAACACACCACTTTCACTTTCTCTCTCTACAATTTCTCTCTCTACACTCCAAAAACACTTTAACCACTTCAAACTCTCATACTTCAAACAACAAACAATGGCAGAAGTAACAAAGTATCAATTAGTTCCAAACAACAACAACAACAACAACAACATAGTTTCAGATATCAGAAGTCATTTTTCTCTTTTTAGAACTACTAGAAAATCCTCTGTTTTTGTTTATGGTGTTATCTTTGTTTTTATTGCTTTCTCCATATTTCTTGCCTTTTCACCTCCTTCTTCTACATCATCTCCTTCTTCGTGGTTCATCAATATTTTCACTCTTAATTCCACTTCTCCCACTATTAATTCTTCCTTCAGATCTCCTGATTTTCCTCCTAATTTACCCCAATTTCATGAAAATAATGATGATAATATTAACCCTAGATCTCAAACTCAAGCACCCATCTCAGAAAATCAACTTCCTCCTGATAAAGTTGATGACTTTAATGAAAAAAATACCAATTTTAATGATTATATTAACAGTAATTATACATCAGAGAAAATCACTCCACAAATTTCTCCAATTTCAGGAAATAAAGATGGGATTTTTGAGTCTAATGATACTGATTCTAAAACCCCAGAAAAAATCTCCCCCAAATTCTCTCCTATTTCTTCACCTACTACTACTAAAGTTGACAAATTTAACCCTAATAATGTTACTAATAATTCAGAAAAGCAGAGTAATCAAACTACTGTTGTTCAACCTCAAATCTCCCCTCAAATTTCACCTAAACTTCCTGAAAAGAAGATTAATCAAACTAGTGTAGTTCAACCTCAAATTCCTAGAAATTCAACTGAAATTAGCAGCATCAATGTAAACAACACTGTTGCAGGGGAAACAGAGCAAAAACAGGAGAATGAATTAGTGAAACAAGGGAATCAAACAGAGAAAAAACAGGGGAATGAAGCAGTGAAACAAGGGAATGAAACAGAGAAGAAACAGGGGAATGAAACAGATAAAAAACAAGGGAATGAATCAGAGGAACAAGGGAATCAAACAGAGAAGAAACAAGGGAGTGAAACAGAGAAGAAACAGGGGAATGAAGTAGAGAAACTAGGGAATCAAACAGAGAAGAAACAAGGGAATGAAACAGAGAAGAAACAGGGGAATGAAGTAGAGAAACAAGGGAATGAAGCAGGGGAAAAACAGGGGAATCAGAAGAAGAAAAAGAATATGATTGATTCATTGGTTGATTGTGATTTTTATGATGGAGAATGGATTAGAGATGAATCATACCCACTTTATGAACCAGGATCATGTAAATTAGTTGATGAACAATTTAATTGCATTCTTAATGGTAGACCTGATACTGATTATCAGAAGCTTAAATGGAAACCTAAAGGTTGCTCATTACCAAGGTAAATTCAATTTATTTTGGAAAAAGATGTTTCCTTCTTTTTTTTTTTGTGAATTTTATAGTGTTAATTTGGTTTGATTTTATTGCTTGTTTTGATTTGATTATATATTTGGTAATTGTCAGTTAAATTGCTTAATTTAGTCTATTTTGATTTCATCTGCTTTACTATACTTCCATAATAGTGTGAATCAATAGTTAAAAGTTAGCATAGTGTCAAATTTAGGTTTAATTTTGTTCATTATTGTGTTAAATCATATTTTTTTTGACCTAATTGAAGATGGGGATTTTTGGATCAGATTATTTTTCTGGGGTTTTTATGTTACGATTGAATTCTGCACTATTTTTGAAATTTTAAAGTTTTTCTTGTGAGAAAGATTAGGAGAGAATCTTAGTCCTATGTTAATTTTATAGTCTTTTTTCGATTAGTCTAATTTTAATGATCCTTTGTATATAATTGGGAATTCCTGATTGAAAATTGGGATTATTAATTTTATTATATGACTGATGTTAATTGTTGACTAACTTTCCTAATATAGATTTTAACATTATATTTCTTTGTTTATTGTTTTTGTTAAATTCGATTTGCACTAAATTTATGTTTGTGTAGTGAGATTGAACTAAGTAATCATATATGAGTCAACTACTTGATTAATATCTTTTTGAAAGCGTTGATAGTAAGTTATGTTGCGACTTTTTTGCTGAAATGTATGAATATATTTCATTCTATATAGGCTGGAAGGAAAGAAGATGTTGAAATTGTTGAGGGGCAAGAGACTTGTTTTTGTTGGCGATTCGCTAAATCGAAATATGTGGGAATCTCTAGTTTGCATTCTTAAGAGCGCGGTAAAAAATCCGAAGAACGTTTATGAAGCTTATGGAAGGCATTACTTCCGGACTGAAGCTTCGTACTCTTTTGTGTTTAAGGTAAGATTTCCTCATTTGGACTATAGTTTTCTTCATCCATTCTATGTTATGACTTTCATGGCTAATGAAGTAACTTGTTTTACCTTATCTTGCTCGAACAGGATTATAATTTTACGATAGAGTTCTTTGTAGCTCCTTTCTTAGTGCAACAATGGGAAGTCAAAGAGAACGATGGATCAACCAAGGAAACACTTCGACTTGATCTTGTGGTTAGAGATTCAGATCATTTCAAGTACGCCGATGTTGTAATTTTTAATACTGGCCATTGGTGGACACATGAAAAGACATCGAAGGGGTACATAATCCGATCCTTATTATTCCATCTTTGCTATACTAGGGTACTTCAGAGAAGCTAAAGTGCTTTGTTTTATTTGTATGACAGGGAAGATTACTATCAAGAAGGAAGCCATGTCTATCAACAATTGGATGTTCAGGAGGCATTTCGGAAAGCCATAACCACTTGGGGGAGATGGATTGATGCCAATATTAATCCTCAAAAGACGCACGTCTTCTTCCGTGGCTATTCCAGTACACATTTCAGGTTTGTTTGAACTTTGGTCCAAAATTGATATCTGATATATGCTATGTTGTCTATGTTCTTGTAGCTCTTTCACGATTCGTTGCTAATTCAGAATGGGAATTTTAATGTAAATGCCTTGCATTTTAGTCAAGATAGTTGGTTTATTAGCAATATTGTTCACTTTAGATCAACACACTTGTCTAGTATGGATCTTGCTACGAGCAGGACGGAAAATTATGATGAATACGTAATTGGTTAATTAGTTATTGGAAGGGCCTTAGGGTGTGTTATCTTCATGTGGTTCCCTTCTCACCTGATGTTATTTTTTAACCTGTTTAAAATTGCGCGCTCTTATTATCTTTGAATGCAAGACATCCGATGTAGAGACTAAAGATCACTATTATTTGGAAATTGTATGGTTGTTTTTCTAAACTTGGGTATTTTTATTAGGCCTTCAACCTGTCACGTTTAGCTAACGAGCCTTAATGGTGAATTCCGCTAAGCTTGTTGCATCATATCTCTAGGCTTGAACTCTAGTTGTTTTTTCGGAAAGATGTGAAAATAAGGCAAAGAGGTCACAAATTAAGCTATACCAGGAGAATTTGATTACACTAAAAATGCTCTCTTCAAACGATAAATATAAGTCGGAGAAAAAATCTCATATATTAGCAAACATGCTAACATAGTGTTAACTTTGTCAGTCAAATAAGTGTTGATTACTGTAGTGAGTTTCGGTTTTAATCAATTAAAATCCGGTAGTTACAGACTGAGGTAAAGTTTTCCTATTAAGTTGGGAAAACTTAGATGTTGTTATTTTACTTAATTTGTGTTCCGGATAGATCTTAGATTGCTAAAGCTTACCAACGATTTTCTCCTTGTGCTTAACAGAGGTGGGCAATGGAATTCTGGGGGGCAATGCGACAGCGAGACAGAGCCAATTCGGAATGAAACTTACCTAACAAAATACCCATGGAAAATGAAAGTTCTTGAGAATGTGATCAAGAACATGAAAACTCCAGTTTCCTACCTTAATATAACTAAATTAACGGATTATAGGAAAGATGCACACCCGTCTGTGTACCGAAAACAACGCCTCTCCGCTGAAGAGAAAATAACCCCATTGAAATTTCAGGACTGCAGTCATTGGTGCCTTCCTGGGGTTCCTGACTCATGGAACGAGCTTATCTATGCCGAGATTTTGAGAAAGCATTTCCTCGACAAGCAAAAGAAGTAAACTGAATGTTGGCGATGAAACCTCGGTTTTCTTCAGGTACAACAATGTTAAAAAATACACCAATTCTTTTCTTATACCTATTTATTTTTATGAAGAGCAATAAAAAAAATTCACAGGTGAATACATTAGAAGTAAATAGGTATCCATTTGGGAATTGATAATGGTACTCTCCAAGTCTCGATATTGTTCTCAGCACTCTCTTGTTAGAAGAACATACAAATTAGTTGTTCACAGTTGAGTGTTGGTAACAATTTTTGGAGTGTCCTTATCAAGATCCAGTTCTTGTTGTACTACTATTACTAAAGGGGAAAGTTAAATGCACTTTATAAAGTTGTGCAAATAGAAACTCCCCTTTGTTAATTATTGGAGGAGTGTCGGTGATTAGAAAGATACAGTTGGCAATTTTGTGATTTTGGCATTTCTTGTAATTTATTACCTTGTAGAATTTTACATTTGTAAATTATGATTATTTTAGTGTGGTCACTTAATTAATAAAATTCCATGATTTTTCTTCATTCTTTCTCTTTTGTGTATTAATTAAGTCCTTTACAAGGCAATATAAATGTTGTGAAGGACTAGAATTGATTTATTCGAATATTAAAATCTTGGATAGTATGGGATTGATATATGATGGCCTAGAATCTAACTCGAGAGCAATATGTTTAATAAGTTGATTTTGTTCTTTTGAGCTTATTTTAAGTTTTCGGTCAGTATGCTTACAGATTTTAACAAACATTTGAGTTTGTACTTTATGTCATTTTTAGTCCGATCAAGTTCATAAAAACAGGGTCTTGTAGTCGATTTACAATAGTCGGACCGTGTTTGATATATAATTGTGGTCGGTTTACAATAGTTGGACCGTAGAGTAAGATGTTTGATATATATAATTCAGTTATTGTAAGTTTGCCTCTATTCATAATGTGATTTGCTGATTTGGGAGTTGGGAGTTTGGGACAAAGCAAACATGTGATGAGATGAGCTTTACAAATTACAAGTGAATATCATGGTTTAAAGATTCTCTATTAAAGAGGATTATAGTAATCCTTTTAGCATGGTTGGAACTTGGAGTCAAAATAGTAGTAATTAAAGATTCTATTATGCTTACCATAATATATATTGGCTATATGATAGGGTTGTGATTTGTGTCTGCCAAATTTTTGTGATTGCATACCATAATATGTTGTGATATGGTAGAATACCAAACTTTCAAGTTTCAACCTCATTTTTTGCCAACTACAAGTGTTTAGAGCATCCTGTAATCATGTATCCTAATACGACGTAGTTATGGATTTCAACTATTGGTAAAAAAAAAAAAAAAAAAAAAAAA
>PYUH01000395.1:49614-70967 GCA_016808085.1 Suaeda aralocaspica | reverse complement strand
GAAAAGAAGAGAAAGGGTTTTGGGACATGAATAAATGATGATGTAACGAGATATTCTCCTTTAAATGTGTCAAGTCTATCTAATCGACATTCTTCCACTAAATGAATTCTTTACGACGAAGGTGTGGATCCAAAACCTAAGGTCGTAATATGATGATTCCATCATCATCACAAAGGCGTCTATACAAAAATTAAGAAGTTATATAGGTCAAATCAAGCCAATCTCCGAAAAGATGGAGTTAGCTGCTTAATTTAAATATTGTCCCGTAATCGATACTTGCAACAAATAGTTTTTATGTTTACAATAAATCCTCGGTGTAGCAAGTAATCGATTACGGAAGTAGTAGTATATAAATATGGGCTTGTTTAAATTAGTAGCTACTATATATCTTTTTCAATATTTCAATAAAAAAACCTTATTATAATTTCTTAGTAGTGTAAACTCATTATATGGCAAAACAACATATGTCATTACAAACCTTTTAGTTTAGGTTTGCTATTAATTTATGAATATTCAAAACCCAAAAAAAAAATAATGTAATACTGATCATTTTTAAACTCTACAATTTGAGTACCAGATAGATACTTTTTCAAAAAAATAAAAAACTCTTACCTAACTTTAATTAAAAAAGGTGGGGTAGTGTAGCAAATGCATAAAGATATGATATATGGAAGGGTATAAAAAACGGGTAAAAATAGTAGTGTCAAAGTAGAATAGAGGAGAGTGGGAACCCCCAATCCAGTCGACTAACTGGGTGATAAACATTTGTATACACTCTCACAAAACTTCAACCTCAGAATTTTAACTACCAAGGTCAGAGTGTTAACATTAGAGCTATTCACTTCTACAAGAGGTAGATTTAAATATGCTACTGATATGTGTAACTCAAGTGTAAACTAACTTGAGATTAACTTGTGCAGTAGGCAAGGGTGCAGTAGTGGTAGGCTGAATGATCAGTCCTTCAAACTAATGAAATTAATGGTATTGTGGGGTTGAACGTAGAGGTACAAAATTTACATTTGAGTCAAATTCGTATGCGTAAATGGTTCAGAGTGTTACGTAGTGAATCACGTTTCCAAAGAGGTAAGATGAAACAGGGCGGTTAAGGGGTGAAAACGTTCCGGGATCAAAAGTTTGTTGAAGGACAGTTACTCTGGAAAGGGGGAACAATTGCAACTGCAAAAAGGATAGGGGGAAATGAAAAAAAGAGTACTCCGTAAACAAGAGGAGAAAACGGGAATTAATGACCGGCCCATCACTCTTGCAAACCCGGAAGGTATACTCAAAGAAAAAAAGGAATCCCAGAAAAAGGGAAACGTGATGAAATGAAAGAAACTACCCGTCTGCAGTTGCAACACTTGAATTTTAATCCACAAAAATATCTAAGGACAACTAATAAAAAAAGGAGGGTAGGAAAAAAAAAATCAACCACATAATACTTCAAGCAAACACAAAAGAGGACATATAAACTGTGGTGGAAAATAAAATATTTCAAAATCAATACGTAAAATGCTAATGAACATAATTAAAAATTGAATAACCTATTGAAAGTTAAACATGTACTAAAACGAACATCGTACCAGGAGCACCATTTACTAATGCTCCGAATTTGTATAGAATTACTGGTGAACCCGACACTGGAGATGCTCTAGCCATGCATTAAAATTCCAAAAAAAAAAAAAATTGTAGTGTTTTAGATTGGTGGGTGGGGTTGGAAATCAAATCGGAATATTAACCTAATGGGCCTCTCCTCACTATCGATTCATATACGTATTGTATTTCATACCACTACCTACTGCCAACCAAAACAAAAAGAGTTTGACTCTATAACTCCCTCTCGACCAAAGGTAAACTCCGTATTTATTAATGACAATGTGTAAAAGTCAAATTAATACACGCTTAAAATTTGTGATGTGTAATTAGTCATCGTGATTGATTGAATGATAACTTTTGCATGTTGAAAGTCATAGAGTGGTTTAGTATGGTTCCATCCTAAACGAAGCCTAAAGAATTAAGTTATCTTCACCAATTGACGAACTAAACTATTTATTTTATAACGTTTGGAAACTTCATCCGTCCAACCCAAACTTTTCAGAATTATTAAGTCATTTTTTACTGGGGGCAATAAGAAAATACAAATTGTGGAGGGTGGAAATCTAGTGAAAGGAATGGATCCTGGTGAACCGATAGCATATACTGCAACTAATATTGTGCTACACAACGGATATTAAGATTGGTTAGACCCCATCGATGTTGTGATGCGCCCCAATTACAGTATATACCTATCTAAATTACCGTTTAGTTAATGTGTGGACCGATCACAACTTTTTTTTTTTCATAACTTTGCTAATGCACAATATTTATAACTATATAAGGGGCCCGGGGGGAAACACGGGGGATAAAATCATACTTTATATTTGGGGGGCGAGTAAGTTTGTAATTATATTCAATACAAATTGGGATTGGTTGAAATGGTCTAGGTGAGAGGGAGGGGGTGCCGAAGGCAGAGGAAGGATACGAGAGGGTTGTCCGGGGCGGGGTGGCGACGGGAAAGCGTCGGGGGGACCGAAGCCATGATAGATTGAAGGTCATTGTATTTGTTTAGAGGTAAAGGGGTGGGAGAGGGTAGGGACGAGCAAGTCGTTTACGGGTAAAGACGGGGAGGACAAGGACAGAAGAAGGAGGGAGGACAAGGGAGGCAAGAGGAAGGGGGAAAGCAAGGGAAGAATATTGCAACCAAAACAGAAACAAGCGGCACGTTCTCGAAAGAGTTGAAGTGAACTTGGCTACTACGTACATCATAGCAGGGATGCAGGGGGAGGGACCGAGAAGTAGCAGGGGGGGGAAAAACGCAGGCGACAGGTCGCATACATACTTAAGTTTGACAAAGTAATAAGGTTATGCCGCGAGAGGGTACATAATGGCAGCGGGATGCGGGGGCCAAAATGCCATAATCAGCAAATAGAAGTAAGAAGGTGGGGGGGGGGACAAAGGGAGGGGCAGAGGGGGCGGGGAGGGGGGGGGAGGACGCCTCCGTTCCACTGAATTGTAAAAAAAAAAAAAAAAAAAAAAGAAGAAGAAGAAGAAAGGGTTTTGGACATGAATAAATGATGAATGTAACGATATTCTCCTTTAAATTGATCAAGTCTATCTAAATCGACATTCTTCCACTAAATGAATTCTTTTTACGACGAAGGTGTGGATCCAAAAACTAAGGTCGTAATATGATGATTCTCATCATCATCATCAAAGGCGTCTATACAAAAATTAAGATAGTTATATAGTCATAATCAAAGCCAATAATCTCGAAAAGATGGAGTTAGCTGCTTAATTTAAATATTGTCCCCGTAATCGATTACTTGCAACAAATGAATTTTTTATGTTTCACAAATAATACCTCTTTGTAGCAAGTAATCGATTACGGAAGTAGTAGTATTTATTATAAAATATTGGCTTGTTTAAATATAGAGTAGCTACTATATATCTTTTTCAATATTTCAATAAAAAAAACTCTTATTATAATTTCTTAGTAGTGTAAACTCTTATTATAATTGGCAAAACAACATATGTCATTACAAACCTTTTAGTTTTAGAGTTTGCTAATTAATTTATGAAATATTCAAAACTCAAAAAAATAAAAAAATAATTGTAATACTGATTCTATTTTTAAATTCTCTACAATTTGAGTACCATATTGATATACTTTTTCAAAAAAAATTAAAAAACTCTTTTTCACCTAATCTTTAATTAAAAAAGGTTTTGGGTATGTAGAGCAAATTGCATAAAGATTACTTATATATTGGTAAGGTATATAAAAAGTTGGTAAAAAATAGTATGTGTCAAAGTAGAATAGGAGAGTGGTGAACCCCCAATCAGTCTTACTTATACTTGGTGTATAAAACATTTGTATACACTCTCATCAAAACTTTCAACATTCAGAATTTAACATACTCAATGTTCAGATTTTAACATTAAGATATTCACTTTCTAAAATATTATTTAAATATTTTCTACTTATTTTTAAGCTTCAATTTTAAAAACTTAATCTTGATATTAACTTTTGCATAGTCAATGTTCATAATTTTATGCTGAATATTCATCTTTCAAACTATAATGTAAATTAATGTTATTGTTTTGAAACTTTTAATATTCAAAATTTTACATTTGATGTTCAATTTTCTATGCTAAATGTTCAGAATGTTACTATGATATTCACTTTCCAAAATATTAATATAAACATTTTCTGTTTTATTTGAAAACTTTCCGTATTCAAAATTGATATTGAACATTACTCATTTAAAATTGAAAATTGCAACTGCATAAAAATGATTATTGGAAATTGAAAACAAAATATAGTACTCCGTATAACAAGAGTATTGAAAACTGGATATTTAATGTACTCTTTTGCCTTCATCACTCTTGCAAACTCCTGTAAAGTATTATTCATTCAAATGAAATAAAATTGAATCTCTCTTAGTATAAAAGTTGAATACTGATGAAATGAAAGTAATTACTACCTCTGTTTCTTAATAGTTGCAACACTTGAATTTTTTATATCTCACAAATAATATCTAAGTGTTACAACTAATAAAAAAAGGAGGTAGTAGGAAAAAAAAATCAACCACATAATTACTCTTTCTTAAAGCAAACACAAAATATGGACATATATAACTGTGTGGAAAATAAAATATTTTCAAAATCAAATACGTAAAATGCTAATGAACATTAATTATAAAAATTGAATATTACCTATTGAAAGTTAAACATTGTACATAAAAAACTGAACATCGTACCAGGAGCACCATTTACTATATGCTCCGAATTTGTATTAGAATTTACTGGTGAACCCGACACATTGGAGATGCTCTTAGCCATTGCATTTAAAATTCCAAAAAAAAAAAAAAAAAATTGTAGTGTTTTAGATTGGTTGGGTTGGGTTTGGAAATCTAAATCGGAATATTAACCTAATGGGCCTCATCCTCACTATATTCGTAATTTCATATACGTAGTATATGTATTTCATACCACTACCTTACTGCCAACAAAACAAAATAAGAAAGTTTTGACTCTATAACTCACGTCTTCGACTCAAAGGTAAACTTCCGTATTTTATTTAATAGATCAATGTGTAAATTAGTCAAATTAAATTACACGCTTATAATATTTTGATGTGTAATTTAGTCATTCGTTATGATTTGAATGAATAACTTTTGCATGTTTAGAAAGTCATTAGGGTGTTAATAAGAATTGTTCCATCCTAAACGAAGCTCTAAAGAATTAAGTTATCTTCATCCAATTGACGAACTGAACTATTTTATTTTATTAACTGTTTGGAAACTTTCATCCCGTCCAACCCTAAACTTTTCAGAATTAATTTTAAGTCATTTTTTTTACTTGGGTGCAATAAGTAAAATTACAAATTGTGATTGGTTGTAAATTTTCTAGTGATAAGGAATTGATTCCTGGTGAACCGATGATCATATACTTCGTGAACTAATATTTTGTGCTTTACAAACGGATATTTAAGATTGGTTTTTAGTACTCCATATCTTGAATGTTGTGATGCGCCCCAATTACTTTAAGTATATACCTATCTAAATTTACCGGTTTAGTTAATGGTATGACCGATCACATACTTTTTTTTTTTTTCATAACTTTTGCTAATGCAAATATATATTTATAACTATATTATTTTTTTTATTTGGTCCCATGTGTAGAATACACGTGTGTATATTTAAAATCATACTTTATATTTGGGCGGAGTAAGTTTAATTATATTCAATTACAAATTGTGATTGGTTGTAAATTTTCTAGTGATAAGGGATTGATTTCCGGTAAGTCATAGAAGTATACAGATATTGTGTTTCCGTTTTCGTTTGTCTACTTGAAGATCTTCCTTTTGACCAAGGAAGCCATTATAATTTAATGTCATGTATTTGTTAGATTTAAATGTTTTTGTAGATGTTGTATTGACGATCAAATTATTTTTACTTTTAAAATACGGAGTACAAATTACATGATAAATTAGGGAGTACAATTTATTCCAATAGATGAATTGAAAGTCAATTGATAATAATTGCAAACAAAACAGAAACAATACGGACACGTTCTCTAAATGATTTTAATTGACTTTTCTACTACGTACATCATATCATTGTATTAATTTTATTTTACCTAGAGTTATCATTGTTTTTAAAAACTCATTCTACATAGTATCATAAATACTTTAAATTTTACAAAGTATAATTTTATTCCGCGAGGATTGTAAAATAATGGCATCGTATGCTTTGTCCAAAAATCCATAATCATCATAATAATAAGTAATAATTTGTGTTTTACAAAGTGATATTTCAGATTGGTTTTTGTTAATGGTTTTTAGTACTCCATCCGTTCCACTGAATTGCTACCATAAGAAAAACGGTTACTATTCATAAATTGAGATAATCTTCTACTTTCTCGTTAACATATAAAAATGGATATAGTCTAATTTGAATCGTGTNCTTGGGTGCAATAAGTAAAATTACAAATTGTGATTGGTTGTAAATTTTCTAGTGATAAGGAATTGATTCCTGGTGAACCGATGATCATATACTTCGTGAACTAATATTTTGTGCTTTACAAACGGATATTTAAGATTGGTTTTTAGTACTCCATATCTTGAATGTTGTGATGCGCCCCAATTACTTTAAGTATATACCTATCTAAATTTACCGGTTTAGTTAATGGTATGACCGATCACATACTTTTTTTTTTTTTCATAACTTTTGCTAATGCAAATATATATTTATAACTATATTATTTTTTTTATTTGGTCCCATGTGTAGAATACACGTGTGTATATTTAAAATCATACTTTATATTTGGGCGGAGTAAGTTTAATTATATTCAATTACAAATTGTGATTGGTTGTAAATTTTCTAGTGATAAGGGATTGATTTCCGGTAAGTCATAGAAGTATACAGATATTGTGTTTCCGTTTTCGTTTGTCTACTTGAAGATCTTCCTTTTGACCAAGGAAGCCATTATAATTTAATGTCATGTATTTGTTAGATTTAAATGTTTTTGTAGATGTTGTATTGACGATCAAATTATTTTTACTTTTAAAATACGGAGTACAAATTACATGATAAATTAGGGAGTACAATTTATTCCAATAGATGAATTGAAAGTCAATTGATAATAATTGCAAACAAAACAGAAACAATACGGACACGTTCTCTAAATGATTTTAATTGACTTTTCTACTACGTACATCATATCATTGTATTAATTTTATTTTACCTAGAGTTATCATTGTTTTTAAAAACTCATTCTACATAGTATCATAAATACTTTAAATTTTACAAAGTATAATTTTATTCCGCGAGGATTGTAAAATAATGGCATCGTATGCTTTGTCCAAAAATCCATAATCATCATAATAATAAGTAATAATTTGTGTTTTACAAAGTGATATTTCAGATTGGTTTTTGTTAATGGTTTTTAGTACTCCATCCGTTCCACTGAATTGCTACCATAAGAAAAACGGTTACTATTCATAAATTGAGATAATCTTCTACTTTCTCGTTAACATATAAAAATGGATATAGTCTAATTTGAATCGTGTTGAGTAGATTATTAAAATCCAATTTTTATGATTTTTACTAATGTAAAACTAAAGATATTTAGCATACAAATTATGCATGGGCAAACATGAAAAGTAGAAGCGGTAAGAATTTAGTGGAAAACTCCGTATCTTGAATGTGATGCGCCCTTAATGATTTAGGTATATCTGATTATCTACGTAGATTGTATCTATGCTTTTTTGCTAAAGCAAATCTATATTTATATCTTTATTATTATTTTTTTTTTGTTACTTGTATGTTTTTTTTATTAGGTGTGGAGTATTGGTGAGACAGTTAATGAAAGATGGCAGATTGGAGTAAATTGCCAAAAGACATATATATAGTGGTTAAGATTGCGGAGCATTTGAACTTCTATGAAGATTTTGAGACTATGTTAAAAATTTGCTCTCCTTGGAGATCAGCTACAAAGGAGGCCAAATTACTACTAGGAGCTTGTGATAATGGGATCGAATCTCATACACTTCCGTGGAGTCCACAACCATCCGTCGTCTCTATAGTGTCTCTAAGAAGATGGTTCGCTACATTAGCCTCCCACCAGTCCATCCCTTGGCTGGCTGTTAATTGTCTCGGAACTAAGAAACGAAATCTCTCTTTACAATCCCTTCTTCTCTAGGGATAGAAGCTCTGTAATAGAGCTACCTGATATTAAAGTATAGCTATTTTCTCTACGTTATAAAAAATTATAGAAACTACTATAATTGGCGTAATGCTTTCCTTTCTAAATTCACATTGTCAGCTGATCCTTTAATCACTAGTAATATTGTTGTCTTCCTTTCATTCAAGGATACTATTCATTATCCTGCATCTATATTGTTTTACTGGAGGAATGGCGACGAAAACTGGACTCATATCATACATCCTGCAATGCTCCCAGAACTAGGACCGCGGTCAAGGATAGAGTATGTTCAGACCATGGACACTGCTGAAGGATTCCTCAATTTTCATTGTTATGATTTGACTTTTTATCGAGGAGAGTTTTATGGTGTTAGTGAAACTGGTTTGATTGTGAAATTTAGCACATCGTCCCAAGGTAATTCTTTCCAAGAGGTTGCTAATTTCTCATCACATCCTTCGCCTCCAAACAACGATGAACAAGTTACATGGTCTCATCATTTGGTTGAATCAGTCGGCCAATTGTTAGTTGTACGTACGACAGGTGAGAAGATATAAATCATATAATGACCCGAGGACTGCTTGGTTTGAGGTGTTGGAGTTTGATGTTAGCAGCGGAGGAGTCAAGAATGTTCAAACCTTGGGAAACCGGGCTAATTTTATAGGTTTAAACTCTTCCTTTTCAGCATCAGTTGATGTACATTCTCATGGTTTCAAGCCATGATTTCCTAGACATGATCTTCATTGAAGGAGTTCCAAACAACGTGGTAAAAAACATTGTGTTTACAATTTCAAGGAAGGCAAATTTGAGAGGATTTTTTACAATGGTCCTTCATCACATATTGGAAAGCTCACACGGCTCATGTGGTTTGAGTCGCCTAAGCTCATATGATGACCATGGGTGCTTCCACTTTTAATGATCAAGAAATTTAATATGAGAATTCTTTTTATTTAACCAATGATTTGAGATTAAAAATTCTTCAGTGATATACTTGAAAACAATTCATTTCATCATCTATATTGCTCCTTTAGTGATATTGCCCGAGTTGTTTTGCTCATCTTCATGGCGAATACTTTAAATAAGCTATATATATATATATAAATTAGCGAGCTATCCTACACTCTCATTGATCAGTTACATTCCAAGTAATGTTTACATTGGATTACATGTATACATAAGGAGGAATTGCTTTAGTGATTAATCGGTTTTAGGCATAGACATATATTTAGAGTTTGGTTTGTGTGAATGAAAAGCAAGTTTCCATGGTAATTTACAAATTATTGTACTCCCTCCGTCCCTTAATGTTTGCAACATTTGAGCTAAAAAAGCTCTTATAAAAAATGAGCACTTGTTGCAAAAATTAATGAAAAGAGGTAGTATAAGACAAATTGGGCCTTTTGGGACTTTATTCATGGTCTCAGAGGGTAGACTTATGTTATTGGGCTTCTACAATTCTACCTCATGAAGTCATGAATTATTGTGTTAGGTTAGCTAATTTAATTTTAGGAACAATTGTCAACCGCACAATGAAAGGTCAAAGTGTAGATTTTTTTCCTATAAACTAGGTTCAAAAAGTTGTTATGTTGTGTGTATTTCTAAAAATCTACTACTTATTATATTTGGAATGTTTCTACTTTTATGGAGTATAACGATTCTACTTTGAATATCGGTGTAATATCATCCTCAAAGCTTATTTATTTATGATTGGTTAATGTGAATAAAAATTCCAATTAAAATTCTTATGAACATTAATTAATGCATTATTGAAATCAGTTTTTTTATTCAATCAAATTATATACTCCCTCCATTCCATAAACTTTGTTGCGCATTCTGTTTTTGGTGTTTTCTTTTGTTTGTTACATTCATAATCTTTTTACTTATAAAGAACATTCTTATTGGATGTTAATTGAAAGCATTAATTATTGCAAAGTCAATGTCAAAATTTTCTCAACCATGATTGACTAAAGTAAATAAAAATTCTCATTATACTATCATGAGCGTTAATAAAGGAATTAAAATTAGTTTTTTTTTTCAATTAAATTAGTACTCCATCTAATCCTAAATGTTATTTACATTTGGTATCTTGTAAGCGAATTAAGAAATAATATTAGTGAATAAAGAAACGTCAGGAGTTTTTGTTGTACTTATGTAATGGATTAATGATTCTTGGTTAACACACATTCTACCATTAATTTTATTAATCATTTAAAATTTACTACGTATTTGCAAAAGGGAGATTGATTCATGCGAATAGAAATGAGATCGCATTACATATGGAAATCCAAGATATTAATTCATCTAAATAGCAATGAGAATTCATTATTAGTAAGGGCAAATATGTCCAAAAGTAAAGGATAAAAATAAAAAGCTATTAAGCATAAAAATAAAAGGGAACATTCTTTATGAAAAGCGTAAAGAACATTTAGGAATGGTTGGGGTATATAATCACCCCACCAACTCAACTGTTAATACGCGTGCAATATTCCAAACGTAAGAAACATACTGAAACTGAGAGAGTATATAATGACATCATTGATTTGTCTCTTAATATGTGTGCTAGATTCCAAATGTAACGATTTTTGTATGCGAAGGTAGTAATAGCCTATGGATGAGGCCTCCAGAGGGGCTTCCCGGAACCTGTCCTATTTTTGCCTCATTTGTCTATCAGGTGATATGGACCACCACAGGACTCCTCACGATTGGTTTCGGCTTCTAAAGACCGGTAATCATTCCTCTTATGGCATCTTCCGGAGAAGGGGAGAACAACCTCTTACAGCCCTGCCTAAAACCTTGTTATCATCGCTCTCAAGGTCTTTTCACTCCGATCGCTTGGTCTAGGATAATATTTTGACCATCGGGGCGATCCGGACATTTTTCAATTATTTTATTTTCCGGGACCCTAGTACCCCAAAAAACAATGGATAATAGCCTTTGGTTGAGGCCTTCGGAAGAGCCGTCCCGAACCACATCATTATTTCACCCCATTTTTTTTACCGCGTAATATGGATCACCGCAGGACTCCCCACGACTGCTTTCGGCCCCTAAAGACCTGTAATCATTAATTATATGGCCTCTTCCAGAGAAGGGAAAAACAACCTATTTTGGGCCCCGTCTAAAACCTTGTTATTATCTTTCTTAAGGCCTTTTCACCCTGAATCATTTGGTCTTAGGTCACATTATGACCATAAGGGAACCCTTGACAATTTTCAACAATTATTTATCTGAGACCCCAAAACCCCCTTAAAAAGTGGATAATATCCTTTGGTTGAGGCCTTCGAAGGGGCCGTCACACGCCCTGTCCTATTTTCGACCCATTTTTTTACCAGGTGTTATGGATCACCATAGGACTCCCTATGATCAGTTTCAGCCTATAAAGTCCTGTAATCATCACTCTTTTGGCCTCTTATAGAGAAGGGAAAAATAGCCTCTTCCGAGCCCCGTTTAAAACCTCATTATCATCCCTGTAGGGCCATATTTTACCATACGGGCACACCCGATAGTTTTCATTAACTTTTTTTCGGGACACCAAACCCCAAAAAATAGTGGATAATAGCCTTTGGCTGAGGCCTTCGGAGGGGCCATCCCGGCCCTATCTTATTTTTTCCCCCATTGTTTTACGATGTGCTATGGACCACCACAAGAATCCCCACGATTGTTTTCGACCCCTAAAGACTTGTAATTATCCCTTTTATGGCCTCTTTCGGAGAAGGAAAAAACAACCTCTGTTGAGCCTCGTCTAATGTTATCATAACTCCTAAGGCTTTTTTATCCTGAATTGCTTGGTTTGGGGTCATATTTCTACCACACGGGCACCTCGGACAATTTTTAGCAATTTGGGACCCCGGAACCCAAAAAACAATAGCCTTGGGTTGAGGCCTCTAGAGGAGCTGTACTATCCCGTGCCACATCATTATTTTGCCTCTTTTTTAACGCGTGCTATGGACCACTAGAGGACTCTCTACAACTGCTATAGGCCCCTAAAGTCTTGTAACCATCCCTTTTATTGCCTCTTCCAGAGAAGGGAAAAACAACCTCTTTTAGGCCCCGTCTAAAACCTCGTTATCGTCTCACTTAAAGCCTTTTCACCCTAAATCGTTTGGTCTTAGGTTTTATTTTGACCATAGGGCACCCTTGACAAATTTTAGCTATTTTTTCTAGGACCCCGAAACCCGAAAAATAGTGGATAATTGCTTTTATTTGAGGTCTCCATATGGACCATCATGGGCCTCTGTCCTATTTTCGACCCGTTAAGTTACCAAGTGCTATGGTTCACCACAATACTCCCCACGATCGTTTTCGGCCTCTAAAGACTTGTAATCGTACCTCTTATGGCATCTTTAGGAGAAGAGAAAAAAAACCTACTGGGGTACGTATTGATGTTCAGTAACCCCATAAGGCGAAGGGTAGTTTGCGAGGCCATCCTTTGTATTTTTGGGTCATTTTTCGGATGATGGTGTTGAGGGTTTTATTGGTGGCTTCAACAACTACATTGGTTTGAGGTCACTAGAGTGAGGATGTGTGGTATTAGATGTGGTCTTTGGCTAGTAAGGTTGAGCATTCATTTTGGAAGTGAAAGCCATTATCACTATGAACTCGTGAGGAACTCCGTAGCGGCATATAAGGTTGGTTTCGATGAATAGGGCTACTTTCTTGGCTTGTAAGGTGGTGAATGATGTAGCTTCAGCCCATTTGGTGAAATAGTCAATCATATCGCAACATATATGAATTCATGATCTTCATGTCCGAAGGGTGTTAATTTGCCGATGATATCCATTCCCCAAGTTGAGAAGGGCCATGGTGAGGATAGGGTGGTTAGTTGGGATTGAGGGATGTGTTGTAGGTTGGCATGTTTCTGGCATGTTTCGCGGTGTTCTAGTCTTTGCCTTTTGCTTTGTTTCATTATGTCAGTTTTTCATTATCCTTTATCCATTTGTTTAATTACATGGCAAACATATTAAAATCAGTATGTATAAAAAAGCTTCATTTTATTGAATTCAAATAATCGTTTATACAAGAAAGGAAACTCACAAGCATCACGAAGAGAAACACACCGAATTTACAGCTGCCTAGACTTTATGAAAAGAAGGTATACAAAAAACTTAGAAGAGTACAATGGACTTTTGATACAGAATCGATGACTTGGCCTCTTAATTAGGACCCTTTAACTAGCATTAGTAGTATTGAGACAACTCTTTCGAAGGCCTCAATCAAATGCTATTATCCACTTTTTTTTTGGTTTATGGGGTCCCGGGAAAAAATAATTGCCGAAAATTGTCCGAGGTGCCCGTATAGTCAAAAGATGACCTAAGACCAAAAGTTTCGGATTGAAAAGGCCTTAGGAGGGATGATAACAAGGTTTTAAACAGGCCGAAAGAGGTTATTTTGCCCTTGTCTAGAATAGGCTAAAAGATGGATGATTACAGGTCTTTAGGGGATGAAACCGATCTTAGGGACTCCTGTGGTGGTCCATAGCAAATGGTAGAAAAACGGGTCGAAAATAGGACGAGGCCTGGGACAACCCCTTTAGAGGCTTCAACCAAAGGCTATAATCCACAGTTTTTTGGGGTTCTAGGGTCTCGGGAAAAAATAGCCTAAAATTATGAGGGTTGTCTGTATGGTCAAAATATGAACCCATACTAAGCAATTTGGGGCGAAAAGTCCTTAAGATGATGATAAAGAGGTTTTTTTGGGGACCCAAGAGAGATTGTTTTTCTTTTCTCCGAAAGATGTCATAAGAGGAATGATTACAGGTCTTTAGGGCCCGAAACCAATTGGGGGAGTCCTGCGGTGGTCTATAGCACGCGGTAAAAAAATGGGGCAAAAAACGACGGGGTTCAGGATGGCCCCTTCGAAGGCCTCAACCAAAGACTATTATCCAATGTTTTTTGGGGTTTCGGGGTCTCGGGAAAAATAATTGCCAAAAACAGTCCGGGGTGCATGTATGGTCAAAATATGACCCTCAGATTAAGCGAATCATGGTGAAAAGCCCTTAAGAGAGATGATAGTAAGGTTTAAGGCGGGCGCCTCGGAAGAGGATGTTTTTCCCATCTCCTTACAAGTCTTTAAGAACGGAAACCGATCGTAAGGAGTCTTGTGGTGGTTCATAACACCTGGTGAAAAAAAAACAGGGCAAAAATAGGACGAGGCCAGGGAAGGCCCCTCCGAAGGCCATAGCCAAAGGCTAATATCTATTGTTTTTTTAATGTTCCGAGGTCTCAGAAATAAAAAATTGTTGAAAATTGTCCGAGGTGTCAGTATGATCAAAATATGATCCAGACTAAACGATTTGGGATGAAAGGGTCTTAATAGGAATGATAACAAAAGGATGATTACAGGTTTTTAGGGGCCACAATTGATCATGTGGAGTCCTGTAGTGGTCCTGAAGGCCTCAACCAAAGGTAATAATGAAAGGCCAAGGTCTAGGATCGTATTGTAATTATATAATTAAATGTATTGTGTAATGTTATGATTAGAACTTGCTTGTGGAAACCTATTAGGATGGATTACTCCGTAAAAAAGATAGGAATTGAACTTATTGGAATTGAAATTATTAAAACATATTGATATCCATTAGGAAACAAAGTTTATGTGAATAGATCACTTTGTTAAGTTTTATCTTTAACAAAAAAAATATTATTTATTTAAATAAGTTAATGTGAGTTCCAACAAGTTCAGACAACCAAATATAAACTCAAATAAGTTCGATCCAATAATACTACGTAGCAAAACATTTTACTCATAGTAAACTCAAATGAGTTCAACTCTCGTCCTATAAAAAGAGTTCTATTAAATTCATGTTTCTCAAATTGAGAAACACAACTTGTTTCTCAAATGACAATTTATATAAATAAGATGAAGTTGGTGGATAAATGTGTTATTTCAAAGTATTACCTTTCGTATTATATTAGTTGTCACAATTTGACATTTTTTCTCTCTACTTTATATCAAATCATTACAACTAATATGATACATAAGTGGTATAAAAATTAGGTTGTTTTAGAATTTTATTTACAAAAAGGTCATCATAACAAAATAAATTATTTTTCAATTTGAGAAACCCGATGCTACTCTATAATTTTGTGAAGAATAAAATGCTATATAAATACAACCAAATGTCCCCTTGCCCGGTTTTCAAACATTGTGTCTAGTGTATAGAAATATTATGGAGAAATGTAAATTTAATATCCCTTAGCTTTCTCTATTCTTGGATAAGATTTTTGAGTTAGGACACATCCCCAAGACCTCAAATAATTGGACAACAGAGTAGCAAACAGCCACGAAGTGTTTCCATATAAGACATCTTATTCTTTGCATTTGGATCCGCCTTGTGTGTTACTGATTATTAAAATTAAATTGATAATCATCTGTAAAACACGGAGAATTCTATATTCTGATTTTCAGCGTTTTGACAATTTGTATACTAAACTCTTTAGAACGTTCTGAAACCTAATTTAAAAATCGAAAATGTTTATTGTGTGAGGAAACTTCATTTGATGTTAAATGATGTGTTTCGGGAACTTTGTATCTTACATACATGCGTTTTCTTATGTTCCCGAGCTGAATACCCTACTTACGATCCTTCAACCCACCCCACACGCCCGAGTTACATTTTTTTTTTTGGGATCTCCCCGAAAACCTAAAAAAATGGAATTTCTTGCTCTGAAATACTATGTTTTAGCTTTTTAGAGGGTATTTAATTTAATTTTAACTATCTAACGACTTTGCTTGATCTGGGACAACCATGCAAAATTTAACGCTAACATTTTTTACGATCCCAATACACCTGAAAGGCATGACTTATAACCTTCCGTCTTTACTTTTGGAACGCCTTCAAAGACTTCGTTTTGTTTCCTCTCCAAATTTCACTCAGCTGCTTCTGGTTACCATGGGATGACCCACGATCGTTTTTAGCGTCTAAAAATCTTGTTATTTTTTCACTTAAAAGAGATATTACTTTTGTTTTTTTCATTATCCCAGAACCTTCTTATGACCTTTCGAATCCATAAAGTTGAATTGTTTGAGGAACCTTTATTGATCCTAGCTAGTGACACCATGTAATTTTCAAGCATTTTTTCACTACATGAAAACGGGAAAATAGCGACGGATTTTTTGCAACGGAATTTATTTTCACCCAGTATTTTTCCCACTTGTTGAATTATATATAATATCATTTGTACGTATTCGGCGTCTGGATGGTTGTTCTGGGCTCTGTCTTATTTTCACCCAGTATTTTTCCCACGTGTTGAAGATGACTTTTGGACGCTTGATACTCGATTTTAACTTCTAAAAACTTATTATCTTCCCTTTATAGACAATCTTTGAAATAGAACACACTAGTCTTTTTGCCCTCCCGAAACTTAATCTATGACCTTTCAAACCTCAAAAGCCTTCTTAGGGGGAGGGGGTTTCTTTTAAGATTTAACCATAGGAGCATATTGTAACATTTTCGCCAATTGTTTTTTCACAAACCTGCAACTAACCCTCGAAATATGTGAATTATAACTTTCGTTTTTTGCTTTGGGAAAGTTAAGTTATTCTGGACTCTGCCTTATTTTCGCCTTGCTTTTTTTCCACGTGTAGTACGTAGGTGACCCTAGGACGCCTTATGTTCAATTTTAGCTTTAAAAAAGTGTTATCTTCCCTCTTTAATGATTAATGAATCCCCGAAGTGATGACACAAATACTAAAATAATACATAAAACTCATTTAACGTATGATACCAAAGTGTTGAGCCCTAACAAAAAACACTAAAAATAAATGCTCTTAACATGTACTATGTTTCACTAATTAAGAAAATCTGATGTTTATATCTTTTAAGGCTTTGGTCTATTCTTAGATCCTCGTAGATAAACATAATTGTGTTAATTGTTTTCTTTCTTCTCAACATTGAGGTCAATACTGGTTGCAATTTTTTTTATTATTGAAACATAATTAATGTTTTATCATTATTTTGAAATTTATTTTAATATATGTATCCATTTCGAAAACTCTAGCCATTTATGTGCTACTTAGTAGTTCACTAGAGATAAGAAATTACAAAGTACGTACATAAAGTGATAAGGTGAAAGTCACTATGAATTAATGTGTACTAATAATAGATTCGTTGATTACGAAATGAAATGGTCACGCAATGGCTGATAAACAAACTGAACGAAAACCAAGTTTAGGTTAAACAAGGTTCATTAGTTTATTCATCATCATATTTAAAAAAAAATCAAAATATTATAACAAAAGATAGAGAGACATATAGAACGATGTTGTCGTCTCTTTAAGAGACAATTGATTGGTATATAGTATATATATAGTATACACAACTTCATAAGCATGCATGCATAAGCTTAATTACTCATCTTAATTATTAATTAATTAATAAATTAATTTTCTATGATTAACAATAATACCTACGATCTTGGTAATTATCGGGGAAAAAAAAGATTTTGGAGTAATAATAACTCAACACCAAAATTACATACTCATGAAGAGGTTGTAGTATAATTATGATTGGCGTGCGTGTGATTGTACTCGATCATAGATAACGATATGATAATATTTGTAGTGTTAACATGTAAGTATGTTTTTGAGGTGAATATAATTATGTTGAATATATGTAACAAAAGTTTCCCATATAATTATTTTGGGGTTAGGTTACATCATTTATGATGTGAATTAACAAAAATTATATATTCGTAAACATCAAATGTATTTATGTATTATGTATACACTAATGAATTTCGGGGTATGATTTATGCATAATTGTTTAAAATTCACCTAAATCTGATTTCTTAAATTTATGTTGTTCGATCTTGACCTTTTTATCTACTAAAAATTGAATAATTTATTTGATGTCAAGTTTTGAATTGGTGAATATTACATATTTTTTTCACTATACGATATCAAAGTTTTATACTTCCATTTGTAATACAAGAAAATGTCTTATATTATCAAATACGTTTTTGTTAGCTTAATTTCTTTTATTATCTATATGTATAACGCTATAAGATAATCAAACATTACCATAGAACTTAGGAAGTATTTTACTCATAAAAACTCTTAAGTAATAAAGATATGTTAACAAGAATATATGCAACCGTTGTCCCTTTTATATGTTATTCCGTAAGAGGATGCAAAACAGACTACGAAATCGGAGTAGAAAATTACTAGTTTGATCATTAAAACAGCAACACGTACAGTTGTGTGTCAACCTCCAATAGCTTGTGACCTTTGTCACGTACATACCGTTTTAATGATACAATTGGTTGAAGATCATTGTCATTTAATATATATATATATATATATACTCCCTTTTGGACAACTATTCATTGGTTTTGTACTAATTAATGTCTCATTCTAGCTACTCTTATATAAATATAGGCACCTCATAATTGGTGCTCCATCACTTTGGACTTTTATGTAATTGTGACCTTAGTATATAAATATTTCATAACATTTTACTATTCTATTTGTTGATCTTGTTTGTTTTTTTTACAAAATCTACAATGTAATATGTTTGCATAACCTAGGCACCTAGCACAAAATTACATTGGACTGTATATATGCAGATACTTACTAAAATTGATAAGTTATGCGCGCTAATAGTATTGGAAGTGATGTATCACGCACTAAACTATGAACTACATAAATATTGACATGTTATGTAATATTCTCAAACTCACTTGAATTATCAATCGACATATCTTATCTTATCAAACCCCTTTCTTTGCTCAAATTATCATTTAAGGATTTAATAAACTTCATAGGTCCCATTTCAAAAATAAAGATTAGTAAATGAAAAGGTTTAGGTGTTTCAATATGAAAAAAGTGGTGACTGAGATCAATCAATCACGAAGATGAGCGCTTATCCGATTGTTAATTCTCTAAGGTATTCCCTATTCAATAGTTAATACAATGTATTGAGTATTTAAATATCCGATATATACCTATTAGAAAAATATAATTCGTAGATATATATATTAGTTATTGACATATTTAATTTAAAAAATAGCCATGGAATAAAACATCATTAGAGTTGAATACAAAGGGAGCTTCATGAAACCCCTAGTAGCCCAAGATTCCACCACATATAAAGAAGGGGAGGGAATCATTCCATCATAAATAAAGAACAGCCTATTATAATTAGTACATTAGTCACTTTTTCTTTGAGCTTTGTTTGAAGCATCTAAAACTTTCTACAAGGCCACAACCTAGTACCCCATCCAAAAATTTAAAAAAATAAAAAAAAAAACAAATAATGAAGCTATCATCATCATTATCATAATTAATTGAAAGAATTCAACAAAAAGAAAATGTTTGAAAAAAAAAAACCAAAAATTAAAAAAGAAAGAAAGAAAGAAAGAAAAACCCCTCATCCCATATCTCAATTTGTACATTAGAGGGTGGAATCAAAAAGACCAAAATACCCTCTCATGAGGCAGCTTTAGAAAAGGGCAACATAGCCTTAGGTTTGCCAAGAGACAATGTAATCTCACTATTATTATTATTATTACTGTTATCATTATTACTAGGGCTTTCCGAGGCCGCGGTGCCATTAGCCGCGACAGTGACAGCATTGGCGGAAGCCGTGGGGGTGGCGGGTGCAAGCGCGGCGTTAGCCGAGGATGTGGACATAGGTGCGACACGCTCACAAGAAGGGCACATAGTAAGGGTAGTAGCAGGAAGTTGCATGAAGAAAGGTTGGGAAGTTTTCAAGGCTCTTAATTCTTGAAGCTCTTTCTGTAATCTCCTGTTCTCTTCTGTCAACGTCTCACAGCACCTCTTTAAATACTCACAATCTACTTCTGTCTGCTTCAATTTGGTCCTGTGTTTAATTACAAGTTTCCAACATTATATTAAATATATTCCTCAACTATAATTTTTTATGCTTTTTAACATTTATCATGTTTTGCTTTTTAACATTTATCTTAATGAATGTAACACAAAGATTTGATTTCAGTAACTCAACTTTATTATGACATTGTCCTTGCTACATGGAATGATGCATGATATTTCAAAAAAATTACACATAGAGATGGAGGTTTAATATAATCCGATTGTCTCGTATTAATTGACACATTTTGACTAAGGACTTGTTTACTTCAACTTAAAATCAGTTTAGTTCAGCTCAACTTTTATTTTGCTAATTATTAATCCTTAATGAAAACTTTCAATTCGACTGTTTTCAGTTGAAATAAACAGGCCCTTACTCACATATTAATTAATTTGTCTCAAATTATCGAGACATATCTCTTGCTTCCTTGCAATTTTATTCCCACATTTAAATATTTACATAGTATTAAACGGCCTACTTTTTATTTTATACTCCGTAGAATGTCTGATTAACTCACTAGATAGGACACGGCCTTGGAATTTACTAATGATGAATTTGATTTTGCTACCAATGTGAAGAGGAGAAGTCCTTAACTCTTAAGATTCATAAGGCACAGCCTCTAACTTCAAACCTTTTATTGAGTTATACCATAAAATTGTGTTACTATCTTATTCAATTCCCAATTTTAGAGACATTATAATTGAGGTTAATTCGACCAAATATTGACTTGTAAATCTAGGAGAACTGTCCAATATACAAGCACTTAATAATGCTATATATCATGAAAACAATAGTTTGTAGATGATATTAAATGTGAATTGCTTTAATTAGAATCACATATCAAATGTTATAGACTTAAATGCAATCTAGAAACACAATGAAAATTACCCTAGTATCAATAAATTGACAAAGACCAAGCTAAGAGAGACCATGTGAGCCCTATGTATATTTGCCATCACCCCATGGCCATCCCTCTCAAACCAAAACATAGCCTTCGTGTTCAATACACACTCAAGTGTCGTGAAATAATTTCAACCTTAAATATCCTATCATTCTATATCAAGACTGAATCTATCCACGACTCAACCACCACATTATATGAATTACCCAAGAGGTTATATTCCATATAATAAATAAAATGTAGCAAGTAATTACAGACCCGACTTATAACATTACAAAACTTCCTACTAGCTAGTACCACCAAAAACAACCCTATTAACCCTAGGAACTAAGCATAACAAACACCCAAAAAAAAAAAAAAAAAGGTGTTGTTGAGGAGTCGAGGGCGACG